>NC_051167.1:125634499-126027017 GCF_013339725.1 Rhipicephalus microplus | reverse complement strand
AAATTGCGACAGAGGAAAGGCAACATCAAAGAGTAAAAGACACTAAAGTCTGTCTCTGAGGCCAGTTGTCCGCAAAAAGCGCAGCAAAGCTTTCAAAGCCTTCTGGGCTGAGGATGGGCTCGGCCAATGACCCAGAATCCTTTGTTCCGACAAAGGCCGATTGTCTAGTCTATCCAGAGCTGCAGTGAGTTCTTGTCTTTGCACGTTGAAATGGGTGCACTCACACAGAAGGTGCGCGATGGTTTCTTCGCAACTGCAGTAAGTGCATGTAGGAGAGCTGGCCATCCCAATGAGATAAGAGTATGCGTTCGTGAAGGCCACTCCAAGCCACAGGCGGCATAGAAGAGTCTCCTCAGCTCGATATATCCTTGGGGGAAGACGAAGCTGCAGATCGGGATCCAAGTTATGCAGGCGCGCGTTTGTGAAGTCTGTGAGTTCCACTGTACCAGTGTGAGGTCACGTGCAAGCGAACGAAGTCTTGTAGCTGCGTCGGTTCTTGAGACGGGATGGCTGTGTATTGGGTACCATCGTGTGCAGATCTAGCGGCCTCATCTGCGCGGTCATTGCCATATATACCGCAATGACCTGGTATCCACTGATACACTATGCTGTGCTGTTTTTCGGTTGCTTGGTGATGAAGAAGCCTTATTTCAGCTACTAACTGTTCATTAGGTCCATGGCGAAAGGGTGATATAAGACATTGAAGAGATGCCTTCGAGTCCGAGAAGATCGACCAAATTCCCGAAGGTTCTTTCACTATAAACTCCAGAGCTGCACGAATGGCTGCAAGTTCTGCAGCTGTCGACGACGTCAAATGCGATGTCATGAATTTAATTGTGATGTGCCTCGCGGGAATAACCACCGCCCCTGCAGAGCTTTCTGAAGACACTGAGCCATCCGCGTAAATGTGAAGGCGTCCGTTGTGCTTCTCTTGCAGGAAAAGTAATGTGGCCTGTTTCAGGGCTAGATGCGACGACTTTTTCTTATTTTGGATGCCAGGAATTGTAATAAGGGCTTTGAGTGGGTGTAGGCACCATAATGGTATCGGTGGATGTGCTGCATGCGTGAAGTGCAATGGAAGCACTGCGCAATGCTGAGCTACAGTTGCGCTGAACGCTGAGTGGGGCCTGGAAGTTCGAAGTGAGGCGAGGTGATGAAATGGAAACCGAGCGAGATGTCTTATATGCATTCTCAAAGCGTCTACGCGGATGTATGCGTTGACTGGATAATCACGCGCAATGATGACTGTCGCTGCTGTAGACGCGCATCTCGGGAGACCAAGGCATATTCTCAGGGCTTGGGCTTGGATCGACTGGAGGACGCGCAAGTTTGTTCTTCGGATCCCGCAAAGCACGGGTAAGCTGTATCGCATATAACCGAGAAACAAAACAGTGTAGAGTTGGAGCATTGCTCGTACCGATGCACCCCACGTTTTTCCAGCGAGAAACCTCAGTACGTGGGTGATCATGGTGAGTTTAGTTTTCATGTGGGCGATGTAAGGGCTCCAGGAGAGGTCGCGATCAACTATGACTCCGAGGAATCGGTGGGTATTCACGTAGTTGATCGTGTGTCCGTTGATTTTAATAACATATGGGCTCATAGCCTTATGCGTGAATGCTATAAGCGAGCATTTCTCTGATGACAGCTCTAGTCCCCATTCTTCCAGGTACTTTGTCGCTATTGTAGCCGCTCTCTGAAGCCGGGCACGCAAATGAAGGCGTGTTACGCCTGACGCCCAGATGCAGATGTCATCTGAATATATTGATAGATGGACAGATTCTGGAAGTGCGTCAACCAGGCCGAGTAGCGCTAGATTGAAAAGTGTGGGGCTAAGAACACCGCCTTGAGGCACACCTCGACGGTTGCAATGGTGCGTTGTTGTGCCATTCTCCGTCTGTACAAAGAAAGTTCTGCCTTTCAGATAGCTGTGGATCCATTGGTAAACCCGACCCCCTAATCCAACATTTTCCATGACATCCAGAATGGCTTCATGTGATACGTTATCGTATGCACCTTTCACGTCCAAGAACAACGCCGCAGATAAACGTTTCAGTCTTTTTTGATGCTGAACAGATGAGACCAGGTCTATAACGTTATCAATTGCGGACCGCCCACGCCGAAAGCCCGTCATAGCATGAGGGTATACCTCGTGGCGCTCCAGGTACCAATCTAGGCGAGTCAAAATCATCCTCTCCATCACTTTCCCGAAACAGCTGGTAAGCGCGATGGGGCGTTAAGAGGTCAAGTGCAGAGGAGATTTACCTGGTTTGAGCACAGGGATGAGGCGGCTGGATTTCCATGAATGAGAGATAAATCCGCTGCTCCACGAGTCGTTGTACACGGATAGAAGGGCCCGTCTAGCTGCTTCTCCGAGGTTGCAAAGAGCCATGTACGTGATCCCATCCGGACCAGGCGATGAAGATTGTTTGCATGCCGTCAAGGCCGCATGTAGTTCCTCTAGAGAGAAAAAGGTGTCCATTCTTGAATCTCTGGAAACTGGAGCGTTTTCTAGGTGGCGCGTGGTGCACGCGGACGCATGACCGGCAACTTTCATGCAGAAATCTTCTGCTACTTCAATTTCGGTGCGTCCTTGGTGGAGAGAAAGACACTTGAAGGGGCGATGTTGATGTGGCGATGTTCGTAGGCCACGGACAATCCTCCATGTCTGCGTCAAAGGCTTGTGTGGATCCAAAGATTCGCACAGATGTTTCCAGCGAAAGGATTGAAGTGAAATGATTCGCCGCTGAATTTTTTTCTGTAGGCGCCTTGCCTCTCTCAAGTCGTGAATGGACTTAGTGCGCCTATATCTTCTTTCTGCGTGACGACGGATCGCTCTGAGCCGTTCCAATTCCGCTTGATGTTGACAATAATCTGAAGTATGTTGAAAATGATAGGTCGCTTCTTGAGTAGCACCTCTAATCATATCCTCGAGGGTGTCAAGAGGAGGCGTTTTATTTTCTTGACACCTTTTTTCCGTCAGTGACCTGAACTTTGTCCAGTCGATGCGAGTCGAAGTGTCGTAGTTTGGCGATTTTTCCAGGCCCTTGATCTTCAAATAAGTTGGTATGTGGTCGCTTTCATGAGTTTCATAGTCTGCGAACCACTTGACCTTTCCATTTAGGCTTCGTGACACAAATGTCAAGTCAAGGCAGCTGCTGTATGTCGTTCCCCGTAGAAACGTTGGGCTTCCGTCGTTTACACAAAGCAGCTGCTGCTCCAGAGCAAAGGAGAATACTTGCCTTCCGCGACTGTCTGTCTTCTGACTTCCCCATAGTGAGTGGTGAGCGTTGAAATTTCCGGTGATGATCCATGGTCCAGGTGTGGCTGTTAACAGTGCACGTAGTCTTTCAGGTTCAAAACGGTTTGAAGGTGATATATATGCGCCTACAAGCGTGAAATTGAGGTCCCTACGTTTAACTGTCAAGCAGACATACTGGTTGTCATCGTGAGGTGCTACATGGTGCCCGATATAGGTAAGGTCGCATCTGATATATACAATGACTTTACTCTGTTCGTTGCAGGTAGCGGACTTGAAGGCTTTTATAGCGCCGCGTTGCCAACACTAGGCGCATTGTCCGCATCGTCAGCCAATACGGTGGCCCCGGCACCTCGGCCACGAGGGAGGGGAAATACACCACACAACACATGGAGGGGCACAACCTAACACGATGCCCAAATATGGTCACGACGCCCTAAAGATGCCGAAACATGGTCATGAACGCACAGCCCCAATGCGTTTCACACAGCAGATTCCGGAATTCTCCCGGCGAGGGGGAAGAGCCTGAATGGGGAGGTGGGGGTCGACGAGTCGGTTAGGAACCAGTTCTCCCCGCAACTCCTCTTGCTCGGTTCGTTAGCGCAAAACCAGTGCGTTGACATTTGTTCTCGCTTGGCTGCAAGGCCGTCTCAGGTGCAGGCTACCCCGGCAATGCGTCGACGATCTCCCAGAGGGGTTCGCAAACCTTCGAAGAATCCCAATGCTGGGGCCGGTCGTAACACCTGGTATTTGTAACATATCCATGAAGCAGGCATAAAAGGAAAACAGACCGCCGAACCTGAAGAGGGTGCAGCAAAAGTTCGAGTTTTATTTTAGTATACTGGATTTCTGTTCATAACTTCCGGTAATAAAACGGAAGTACTTGCTAGTGTTTAGCGGATACCACGCTTCTAAGAAGAATGACGAAAAATGGCATAGCGAACACCGGCCTACTACCAAAACATTTTCATCACTGCTTCGCTGCGCCGTGCACCTTGAAGGCACTGCTCGGCAGATTCTTCACAGGCCGCAGGCCAAAGTGAGTCATCAGAATTGCTGTGGAACCTCCGGCACATCCGATAACTAGGGCAACAAGCTGTATCTACGTTTTTTTAGGGGCGAAGCTCTTTATAGCGACACCAGTTCGTCCCTCGTAGCCGTTGTAGTATGTAACAAGTATAACATTTTGACCTCCAAGGTGGTGCCGGTGAGAGATTTCTTCTGTGCGTTGTTGCACAGTGAAAAATAGTGCTCAATGTACATTCCGATGGCTGCTAATGGGGAATGAGAGACAGCAGCATTCGGCTTTTAGTTAACGCGCACTCTGCGATCCCCATTAGCAGCCATTGGCATGTACATTGAGCACTATCTGACAAGAAAGGGTTGCTACGTTATACTCACTGGGTGTAAACTCCTTAGTTTTAGAATGATTTAGCGAGCGTTGAGCCGCAGTGCCATGAATACAATGAACTAGTATATAGCATGAATGAACTCAAGGTGGTTAAAGGTGGGAAGTAGATACGAAGCGCAAGCCGTAAGAAAGTAAATGCCGAATTCTCTGTCTCTCATTTCCCATTTGCAGCCATTGGCATGTACATTAAGCACTACCTGACAGGAAAAGGTTGCTAGGTTATACTCGCTGGGCGTAACCTCCTTGGTTTTGGAAAGGTTTAGCGAGCGTTGGGCCGCAGTGCCATATGGATACAGTGAACTTGTCAGCATGCCAGTGGGCTTGGCAGCATGTCAGCAACGCCTCACGCTCACGCGATCCGCTTGCCTTTCGTGCAGTCACTCACCCTGATGTGCCTGCTGATATCCTTCCATGGGCCGCCCTGCGTAGCCGATGGAGATCCGATGTTCGTGGGCCACCAGCTGCTGCATCCTTCAACTACGACAGTCTTCGTTCAACGAGATCCTGGCTCCGAAAACGAGCGGCGTGTGCATGATGATCTTCGCAGGCACACCCCTGCCTACGTCATCGCTCAGCTGCCTCATGCCATTTCCTTCTGTGGATGCTTCACCGCTACGTCGACCACTCTGACGTCACAGCAGCACTATATAAGGCCTGACAAAACGTCACCTGCTTCCAGTGGGCTTGGCAGCATGTCAGCAACGCCTCACGCTCACGCGATCCGCTTGCCTTTCGTGCAGGTAACATGTTCATATTCTCTCTTCACCCGCCGTACCCGATACATGGCATTAGTCGTGCTGCCAAGCCCACGGTGTTGCATTGCCATGATTTGTGAGTGTACTCATGTTATTCTTAACCTCTTGCTTCTAGCAGGCGATATTGAGGAAAACCTCGGTCCCAACACTCGATCCGCTTCATCACAGCCATCTGATGACATAATGTCAGTGCTGAGCGCAATTCAGAGCGGACAAGCAACACTCTTAGATGAAATGAAATCAATCCACTTAAAATTATCAGAAAATGACAAAGCTCTCGACGATATAAAGAAAAGACTAGGGGAAATAGAGGGCGTTTGTTCTTCGATCGCCTTAGTCAAAGAACAAATCCATGAAGTTCGAGGCATGGCAGAGCAGAGCACCAAGATGTTTGCAAATTTGGCTACCAGACTAGACGACTCCGAAGATAGGGCTAGACGCTTAAATCTAGTGTTCTTTGGGCTAAAAGACAATGAACATGAAACATGGGAGCAATCGGAGAAGTTAATAATCGATTTCTGCAGCGCGAGCCTTGAAACTTCTCTGCAACCAAGAGACATAGAGCGCGCTCACAGAATTGGCCGCTTTCGACCAAATAACAATCGACCCATTATTGTCCGATTTTTCCATTTCAAAGATAAGGAGGGCGTATTATCAAGAAGCGCGCGACTTCAAGGGCACCAACTACAGGATTACAGCAGATTTCTCGCCAGCTACTCGCCTTGCCCGCAAAAAGCTAGTCGAATTCGGTAGAACTCAACGCAAGCCTTTCAAGCTCCGTTATGATAAACTTATACTCGATAACACTACTTACCTTTTTGATTCTACTGAGCAGAAGGTCATTCGACAGCCACGGTAGCAATCACATGACTCTTCTCAGCGAGAATTTCCACGCACAGCTCTGTCTTTCGTATATACGAACATAAGAAGTATCCTGCCCAAACGCGACTCACTTTCACACAACAGATACCACTGACTGCAATTTTATAGTTCTAACCGAAACTTGGCTAAATTCATCCATTTCCAACACCGAACTACAGTGCTGTTTCCCTGATTTTGTAATTTTTCGGCGCGACCGAGAAAATAAACGTGGTGGTGGTGTCATGATGGCCGCCCATAACAGTGTTCAGTGCCCCATAGTTGATGTACCCTCTCCCTTAGAAATCTTTTTTGTGCATTGCCAAGCTTCTAATCCACCTGTTGTAATCGGAGTGTGTTACCGCCCACCTGAAGCCGATACGTCTTTCACAAAACATTTTCATGATGTCATTTATTCTGTCACAACTGCATTTCCAAACGCCCCACTTATTTTATTTGGTGACTTCAATTTCCCCGGAATAACATGGTCAAATGTAGCACTAACTGCATCAAAACACAGCGCTGAAAGTGACTTCTTAAACTCTTGTTTAACATTCGGCTTATCACAACTTATCTCTAAACCTACTCGACAAACAGAACACTCCTCCAACATTCTAGACCTATTGCTTACGTCTCACCCTGATAATTTTAGTACAGTGTCATATTTATCTGCCATTAGCGATCACTCTGTTCTTCAGACAACCTTTCAGTGCTACTTACCTAATCCCAAGAAAATTAAGAGAACAATCACATTATACGATAAGGGCAACTACAGAGCTATAAACGATGAACTAACAGCTTTCTCTGAATCCTTTCTAACCGATTTTTTTATGCGCACTGTCGAAACAAACTGGCACCTATTTAAAACCAAACTACAGCACCTGATAAATGTTCACGTTCCCACCGTCACCTTAACCATAAGGTCAACGTTCCCATGGTTCAACGCCTCACTAAAACGTCTTAAAAATAAAAGAAGCGCCAGTTCCGCTCCGCTAAGCATTCAGACACCCAGTACGCGTGGGACAAATACAAGGCAACCGAAAAGCTTTTTCATTCTCTCGCAGCTAAAGCCAAGCGTTCTTTCTATTCTTCTACCTTACCTGATATGCTCCGAAAAAATCCTAAGCAATTTTGGAAAACAATAACCCATCATCTATTACCCCTTCATCGAACATTACACTACGCGACGAACAAAATGTTTCAATTCCTGAACACTACACTTCGCATGTATTAAATGAAACCTTCTGCTCTGTATTCACCATAGAACCTGACGGTGACCTTCCCCATGCCCTTCCTGTATGCCACCCGATCATGTCGAAAATCGTATTTCATGCCAATGGTATTTCCAAGATAATCGACTCGTTAAAGCTTACTTCATCAATGGGTATAGATGGCATTAACACAAAAATATTGAAGAACACTAAAATTGTAACAAGTGCGATTTTATCTAACATTTTTCAGCAATCACTCTCATCTGGAGTGGTGCCCCAAGACTGGAAGGTAGGCAAGGTCATTCCAATCCCAAAGAAAGGTAACTCGTATTCACCCAAAAACTATCGTCCCATTTCGCTCACAAGTATATGCTCTAAAATAATGGAACACGTAAGCTATTCCCACATAGTCAACTTTCTCGCACCTCTTCATTTCTTTCATAAAAACCAACATGGCTTTCAGAAAGGTGTTTCGTGTGACACTCAACTAGCTCTGTTTACTAATGACATTAGCTCTAGCATTGATGTAAATATACCAGTAGACGCGCTCTCTTTAGACTTCGAAAAAGCTTTTGACAAAGTTCCTCATAAACGCTTGTTCTTAAAACTTTCTTGTCTCAACCTTGACCCCTTATTTTTCAATTGGATTTGCGACTTTTTAACTAACCGCCAGCAGTTCGTCTACGCAAATAATCTTTCTTCGTCTTTACGCCCTGTCATTTCAGGCGTGCCTCAAGGCACGGTTCTAGGACCTTTGCTTTTTCTCATATATATTAACGACTTGCCGAATAATATTTCTTCTAACATCAGACTTTTCGCCGATGATTGTGTCATTTATCGCCCAAATAACAACACATCAGATGTTCATGAACTTCAATCTGACCTTCATAAAATTGAAATCTGGTGTACAACGTGGTTAATGTCCCTTAACGCAAACAAAACGTCACTAGTCTCTTTCCATCGCCGACAGTGCTACCCATATCCAGCATACTTCATTAACAACACTCAAATTTCATGCGTAACTACATACAAGTATCTAGGTGTCCATTTCTCTTCTGATTTAACATGGTCCCTTCACATAACGCACATTACTAACGAAGCAAACCGTGCTCTTGGCTGTCTGCGCCGAAACCTTCATTCAGCTCCTACCCCTGTCAAACTACTCGCTTATCAGACACTAATCAGACCAAAACTTGAATACGCATGCGCTGTTTGGGACCCTCATCAGAGTAACAATACTAAAACACTTGAAACAGTGCAAAGCCGGGCAGCAAGATTCATCTTTTCAGATTATTCATATCAGTCAAGCGTAACCGAACTTAAATCTCGTGCTAACCTCGCTACCCTTTCGTCACGCCGCTGTATAGCTCGTCTGTGCCTGTTTTTCAAGTTTTATCATGGATCGCCTCGTACTCCCACCATCAAGCCAGCCCATCGTCATTCAGACCGCATCAATCACAGGAAAGCTGTTTACCCGCCAAGAGCTCACACCACTGCGCACCTTTCATCCTTCTTTGTCAAGACCGCACAAGATTGGAATGGCCTTCCTCCTCACGTTGCGCACCACTCCAGTATCATCAACTTCAAAGCAGCGATCGAGCATCTACTCCTTTAACCGATTGTAATAGCCCACCCCTCATGTAAAACCCCTTCATTGGGGCCTTTGAGGTACTGTAAAGAAATAAATAATATAACTAGTCTATGCCATGAACTCGAGGTGGTTAAAGGTGGGAAGTAGACCCGAAGCGCAAGCCGTAAGAAAGTGTGCGTGTGCCACCTCTCGTTTAGTCCTTGGAATGTCCGCTGGATGGCGGTGCTTCTATATGGAGAATATATGATGAAAAGATGCGAAATGGTGGTACTTGGAGTGTTGAATAGATGGACGAACGTACACACAGACAGATGCATGGATGGACGCATGAACGGACGCAGGGACGGACGCACGAACAGACGCACGCACAGATGGGCGGATGGACACATGGACGGTCACACAGACGGACGCATGGACGGACGCAAGCAAGAACGAATGGACGGACAAATGCTTCTCCCCACTCTCCATCATTCACTCCGTGGATATGCTGCCAATGTTTTTTTTTCCACTTACATAATATCACATACTGCGTAATGCAATCTAGGGTTTTCCGTCCCGAAACCTTTATATTACAAGGGGCGCTTTAGCAGAGGGCAGCGAAAATTTTGATCGTCTGCTGTTCTTTAACGTGTGCTTGCATCGGACAGCATACGGTCCTCTACCGTTTCACCTCCATTGACATGCGACAACCGTGGTCAGGATAAAAACCACGACTTAAGACTCAGCAGGCAAGCCCCGCATCCACATACCACCGCAGCGCACCACATACCGAACTGGAAAAAAAAGGTCATAAATGCTTTCTTCAACGAGATAGGTGTGAGTGTTTTATTCACAAGAAAAGATAAACACAGCTTGCAGCTCATTTGTAAAAAAATTTGCAACCTAACACTCGAAACATGAAAGAAATCCAACAAGTGTCACATTCTTAAAGCAAGTTCGTCGCTGAACGAACACGCTACCCTCAAGAACGTTTTATTTGACCATACTCAAGCACACCACAAGCTGAAAGTTTAAAACCCTGCCTAATCCTTTACAACCTTTCCACTTGCCTACACATGTGGACAGTTGCCGATTTGCTTCCACCGCAACTCGGCAGGGCATACTTCGTTGAGTGAATGCACACACACTTCACTGACGCGCCTGCTCAGCTCAGACACTGGTGCAGTTGCTACCCCGAAAGCCTTACGCGTATACTCTCCCCTAATGGGTAACAATGTATGCATACTATATATCAGACAAAATATTCCATTACACAGGCTCACAATAAAGCTGAAAGCCTTTCACTTGTCAGAGTGCTTACCGGAACAACTCGTTCACTATGTCATGGTCGACACGCAACAGTGTAATATGGACCCATTTCTTGGACTTCCTACATATACGGGCTGGTCAAACAAAGGCGTTCGCCGATGCTCGTGGCCAATATTCTTATTCATCAAGTTATTGCAGGTTCCAAGAGGGCGCCATACAGTGGCGGTTCGAAGGAGATTCCCAATGCGTGCACATATTTGGCCTTATCTCTGGCTCCAAAATTTTAACATGTAACTGATCTTATGCGGCCTACCACAGGCTCACAAAATACAGAGACTTCGGGAGTGCCTTAAAAAATAATTAACACTCACGACCAAGTCTTCAGCAAGCTTTTGCTTTCTTGTCTTGAAAGTGACAATAAAATAAGCAAAGACGTTTGCGGAGGAGCCATTCAATCACTCGAATAAGCTTCTGAAATTTAAGAATTTCGCCAGAACGCTCTGTCGTCGTAGACAAGTAGAGCTCGATCGGTGAACGAAAACCAGGTGTCTTCGGAAGCTCCAGCTCTCTCCATCCGTACTAAGGCAGCAACTCGGTGACAGCTTACGGAGCATGCAGGAGATTTTAACATTTAGATTCCTACACATACACAAATTCCAGGAACTGTCTCTGTCCAACCACACCGTTACAAAATTGGTTACATATTCCGCGAAAGGAGCTTTGGCTTTACCAATGCAATTGAGATCAAACGAGAACGTTTAGTGCTATTCTAAACGTGAAGAATCCGCGCTTCGCCATTCCTCGGCTCAGTCCTCAGGCTTCAGGATTCAAGGCTGGTCACTGAACCCTCGGCCAAGGTCTCCAGTTTGTGCTGGATGAGCCGTGTTTCGAAGCGCCAGGAATCTGTTCCTTCGGAAGTGGTGGAAGCGGCCTAGGCCGCGAGCTGTCGCTTTCGATCGATCTATTATTCTGCTTGACATAGTCTAGCACAACTTGCAGAGAGCGCTCTTGATTCGCAAGACTCGATGACAGATTCGCTTCAACTCTCTTAACATCTCCCTTCAACATACTTTCCGAGTCTTTGAGCGCACTTACAATTTTCCTCAATTGAGAAGCATCATTGTTCCTCGCTTGTTCAACAAGTGCGTTCATTTGGCTCTGAACTGAGGACAGCTGATCACCGCAAGGATCTCTGATGAGGGCCTTCAACTCTTGAAGTCTGGTATTCAGTTGCTGAGTCATCTTTGAGCAGATGTTCGCCTCAATTTGTTCGATTCTGCGTTGAATACTATTCTCGAAGCTGCTGATTGCGCTGTTGATGGTATTTGAACTGGCTGAGAGTCCGGTTTGCCCATTAGGCTCTCTATAACTTGGACAACTGGCATTCAAGGGGCACCCTGCCTCATAGTGCGCAGCGATGTTTGTGCGCAATATACGTTGTTCGCAACGTTGACACTGGATGGCATGAAAGGTGCATTCCTTGTCGTAGTGCAGCACCAGAGCTTCAATGGGGCCTACGTACTTGCAGCCGTAGCCTTCATTCCAGCAGTGAGCCTGTAGTGCAAGAGAACAAGAGAAAAATTAGGACAAGGTGCGCGTTAGTGCCTCTAGCTGGTTCATTTACAGATGTGAACGCTGGTTGATAATGTGGCTGAGAAATAAGAATATTAGATCATCATGGTTACATGCTAATACGCCAACCTTCAAGACCAAATCCTTGGCGTCCACTGCACCCTCGAAAGGGTTACCTGTCGTTCCCCATGGGGAATGACTAGATGGCATGGGGTGGCCTTTGCGTCTACGCAGGACTATTTATAAATTATGTACTTTTTCTAATACTCGATATTGTTGAGTGATTGTGACTGCAAATACTGCCATCAAGCTAGTACAGACCAGAATGTTCAATGGCTAAACCTCTGCTCAGTAAAGTGTACTTTCACAACACAACCGAATTCCTTGCAGTACAAAGAATACGGTGAGTACACTAGTTGACAATCCAATTACTACCGAAACGCATGAGGTTTTGGAGATACGTTACACGTACGACGCCGAGATCTGCATGCGTGGGTCTTCAGCCTAATGAATGAGACGCTTCCTTTCGGAGTG
This sequence comes from Rhipicephalus microplus, assembly GCF_013339725.1. NCBI lineage: Eukaryota > Metazoa > Arthropoda > Arachnida > Ixodida > Ixodidae > Rhipicephalus > Rhipicephalus microplus. The sequence continues at coordinate 126,014,581 of NC_051167.1, read as the reverse complement.
CGGCGTCACTGGCACAGAACGCAGCACCACCAAGATCCTTTACGTATCTTCAACAGCCAGCAGTTTTAGGTTTCAATATTGCCTGTTCCTCCACCAGTATCCATCTTGGCTGACCTTCATGATCAGCAAGAAGAATAGTAATAAACAGCACGTTAATGCTGGCTATTCAATTGGATACTCTGCGTGGGAGTAAGGTATATGAACAATGAGCCACGTCAGTGCATGCAAGCTCCTGCTGAAAAATTGTGCACGCGGCTTGAGTATCGCACACACCTATGGAGAGTCGAGATGGGGGGGGGGGGGGACGTTTCAGCAATGATAACTGGTCATGTTACCCTTTAGTCCCCTTGACCTCCATCCTTGCTTCTCTTCCCCACTCCTTCCCTTCGCCTCAATCTTTCCTCGTCTTGCCTTAACACTGTACTGCTTCACAATGCTTTACTTTTTTCCTTCCCCTCATCCTCGCTTCCTTTTTACAGCTTTGTTATGCTGTGCTTTCCCTCTCGCTATCAATTTGTCCCCTCCTCTACCTTGACTTCTCTGCAAGCCTCATCACTATGCAGATTTAACTCGATCATAACAGCTCCACAGACAAACTTCCTTCTAAAACGTTCTACAGCACTAGCGCCACGTAGAAGCCCACGTTGCACTTAAGTCTCGTAGTACTGCAATGTGTTCCATAGACAGGGTTCGCAACCTCAAGTAATGTAATTGGCGAAAGACTCGTGACAACACCCCTCTCCGATATGCACGTATGCCACTTGACCTGTGGCCGTGGTTAATATGGTACAGAGGGGTGAGAGATGAGTTTGCAATGGGAATGGCTTTGTTGAGCTGGAAGATGTAAAATGTGATAAAAAATGGAAACAGTAGATCTATTCTTCCATATTTTCATAGAGAAAACGTCCACTTAATCGACTATTCATGATCTATCAATGCTGATCGAATATTGCTAACATTTCTCAACAATTTATCCACCAATAAAAACCCTTTGATGGGATATATACAATGTGCAGTTCCCACCACTTGACCCATCAGACATGAAACTTATATTTTGACACTTTATACCTGTATGCTATACAGGTGTTATACCTGTATAAATTTTGTTGTCATATAAAATACAGATATGTTAATATGGTTAATAATAGGTTAATATGTATGCATGTAATACTTCGTGCAGTCAAAATATAATCTGCCATCGGAAAAATGCAGAATAATCAGCCAGTACATGTGTGCCGACTCATGTGGTCTTCAATGTACCGAAGTGGTAAATAAGAGCAGGGGAAAGACTGTCCGGTATAAAACGTCTTCTGGTTGTGCCATTACGGTGAAATACGCTCAGTAAGTAATAATAAGTATCAAGCAAAAATGTTGCGCAATATTGTAAATTCTCATTAACTAGAATTTCATGGGACCGGCAGAAATTGCCCGAAAAAAAAATGAAATGCTCGATATTAAAAACCCTGTGTCTAATGCAGAGACGTGCTATAAATATATCCTTGATTACGTACAGGCTTGGTAAAAAAGCATCGATGCCGCAACTCGCTCAGCAGCTCGCTGCTATCGGGGCGCTAATGTTGCAACCACGCCCTGGTGCCCAATGCCGTCAAGCGTGCAAGTGGAGGAGGGTGTACTACATACCTTTACGTTTCTTTCTCTCCTTTTTAAGAAACGGGAGCAAGCATAATGCATCATGTTTCTTTTGTGCTCTTAGAATAGGGAAGTGCTGTGCAGCGCTGCTTATACCACTGGGATGCTCCAAGTAACACCATATCCATTAATCTCGGGTACGACCATGTTAGTCTGCAGCGAAACGCGAGTTAGCTCGTGCAAACAGCCGATAGAGCCACCGCAGGGCCAATGAAATGTTAAACGCAAGATATCGCCCCCTGAAAAATTGAAAACTGTGATAATGTACTTGATCTGAATCTAACTGAGGCCGCAAGCTTCATGCCTCAGTTAGCCGAAACGCTGCCGCCACGCCCCATGCTCCACAGTAGTAAAAAAAAAATGAGAGAGCTGACCAAGAGAAAACATGACGCAGCTGGTTTATTCTTCACTTTCTTATCAATGAGATCAAGAAAAGGAGAGGGATGCACACTTCATCGCACGCAGACACTCGGCGGCAGCGTGTGCCCAGGCACGATTGCGACGGCAGCGCCCCGATAGTAGCGAGCTGGTGCTCCTCCGTCAGGCGTTGTGATGTGGGAGGTTTCACATACACTGCACGACTACCACACACCAATGGCGCTTAAGAATAATTTTTAGGGTCGAAGCTCTTAAGAGTAACTCGTCTTCTCTGTAGTAGTCGCAATGTTTAGCCACGTCCACTTTATGAATTGCTCAATAGATGGCGCTGCGTGTATGTGTGCCTGAAAACGTCACTAGATGGCGTAAGCGGTTTTTGTATAGTTGATAGATGAATGGACAGACAGACGCCTCACCCCACTCACCACCATTCACTCTGTGGACATGCTGTGGTTTTTTATACAGCCGGCATCTTATCAACTGTCAATCACTATGCATATTTATTTGATCGTTCGATCCACGGCGTGAATCTCTTGAACAGCTTCCATAACGTTCGAGTTATGTGCACTGGCGCACAGACTTCCCGAGGTTAAAATAAAGCTACCCAGTGCTGCATCCGCTGTGAACGAAACCGTAGTCGCACCCCGCCGCAGCTATGACCTTAGTTGATAGCGACGCGGTCATGGATAGAGCCCATGTAGTTCGCATGCGCCGGTTCGGTTCGCAAATTTTTTCCCTCCTTCATCTACCACGTATGCGTCGCTTCATGCCTGGAGCGCTCCAAGAATCGTGTGAATTAACCGGGTTGTCAGCAAATGTGTCCAAATTACCGAAACTTCGGTGCCATCAAAGAGTGCATCTGCTTGCCGGGACCAGAGAAAAACGTCTGCATCATTCGATTTCCTCGAATAAACGGGAAGTGAATTAACGAGTTTTTATGGTACATGTCTGAATATAACTACACGCTAAATGAATAACAACATACTTGATGTGAAATGAGCAACAAAACGAATATGCGATACAAGTGTGCCAAAGAGAGCATATAGGGAATTATTCTGTCTAACTGTAGTGTGTAATTAGTGACGTAAGTTGAACTGAATGCAATGTCCAATTCTGTACCAATTGAGCGACGACGGAAGTCGCTTCCCCAGACACTTCATTGGGCGCTTCCCTGTCAACACTCGGCGCTTTGGTTGTGAGCGGCGCTGGCAAAACACTTACGCAGATGGGAGGCTAAGGACAAGTTCAAAAGACATTCAAGACACCTCTGTATCGCATCGAATATGTCTTCGTTCATTCTTGCCCCTAGCCTGCGCTACCATCACTTGTCATGCTACCATGTCAACAAGCCCGAATCACCATTCTCATCGACTTGTATGGATGACACGTACAGTACTCACGGAGTACAGTACTCAAGCGAAGCCACCTGGACAGGTATTGCAGCTCGTCGGTGTGGTGGAAGCAAGGTGTTGCACAGTGGTGTAGAGAGGGCGAGAACATCTACGGATCAAGATTGCCGCCTCTGGTCACAAACAAGTGGGCCTGACGTTAACCAATCAAAGTGGACGAATCGGCCATTCGTGATACATTACTCAAGTATAAAACGTGGTAGAAAACATGGACGGGAAAAGGACAAGTACATGCGTAGCCTATTAACTCAATGTTTATTTATCCTGCACTGCATATATTTATAACAAAAAGAAAAAAAAGGGAAGTTGCAATTTGAACAACTGATAAACAAGCGACCTGAAGCACCGAGGAGGAATATCCGATTCATGGCACACAAGTTTCCGGAATCAAGTGAATAATATAAAGGAACTGGCTATGCGGATTCAATTGTCGTTTTCATGGCAGAAAATATAAAAAAAGAAAAAAAAGCCGAGAAGTGGAGAGAGTGCTGATCGCAAGGATGAAAAAAAAAACAAACGCGACGAAATTACGGTGTTCCTTTACATGGACCAGCTATCACACCGAATGAAAAAACCTCAAACTTTCCCACCTTGTCAAAGTGACATGTGCAAACACTAAGCTTAAACGCTCCTGCTACGTCAGGCACAAATTCCATTTTGCCTAATGTACCATCAATGCAGTATGAGGATTCCGCTATCATGTGCGTGCTACATCAGGCAGACTGGGATGTGCTTGAATGAGCGCTTCTTGGATCAGCAAACGTGGTTATCATGCGCTGTTTGAAAAAAACTGCTGCATTGCATTGGCACAAAGATGATGACACACACAATATTATTGAAGCAGAGAGAATGGCTCGGGAACCTGAGAACGCGTGAGCAAACCATCGGTTGCACTGCTGAACAAAGAGCTTCATTATCTTGCAAATGGCGCATCTGTGTAGTGAATCTGATATTCTGCCTCGTGCTTCGGGTGCGTGACGTCGCTTGTTGAAATGCCAACCTTCCCGTTTTTTTTTGGTTGTCATGTATAAATGCAGTGCGGGATAGATAAACCTTCAGTTGATAGTCTGCGCTCGTACTTGTTCGTTTCCCGTCCGTGTTTTCTAGGACGTAGTATACTTGGATCATGTAGTTCACCATGTGCACACTGCCAGCTGGCGTTGATGATGATGATGCTCCTTGGATCATTGGCACCTACCCACTCTGGGGGAAGTGCCATTGATCCAAGGATCATCATCATAGCTGCTAGGCTGGTGCGCTTTCGCATGTAGACTGAAATGGCTGACCGGTGCCCACTACTGATCGTATGGCGCGAGAAGACGATGGCCTTGTTCTGCGGAATTGATTATGCGGCATGTGTGCTTTGCAAGTAAGAAACGCGATTCGACTAAGCAATTGCGCGTTGCGTGCGTTCGCAGACATGATAAACACAAACATCTGCACAAAAGCGTAGCGAGTTTATTTCGCGCTTTCTCTCACGACAAAAAAAAAAAAGAGTCCAGTCACAGGTTTGTCTTCGTGTAACATTGAAACAATGTATTTGCATTAGTGTACTTCTGACAACATGCATAGGCTGCCATTGAGGAAGGACGACGGAAACTGACGCAATCTTCTGTGGCCGATAGCCTCTACGAAAGTTTGACACGCAAAATGGCGGCAGAAGTGGCTGCACAGGTTTATACAACAAAATTCCAAGACATTGTTTTAATGTTGCACGAAGACAGGCCTGTGAGTACTTTTCTTGTCATGACAAAAATCCGAAAATGAACTTTCTATAATTTTGTGCTGGTGTTGTCATGTGTACGAACGCTCGTAAGCTCAATCACTCAGCTGGATCATTACTACAGAGCATGCGCACCGCATTGCAGAAAGGCGCAGGGCGCAAGCGTCGTCCACTCGCGCCGCATTATCGGTCAGCCATATCGGTCAGCATGCGAAAGTGCACCAGCCTAGCAGCGCTACGCAGGCAGTGTGTACAATCTCTTTTCGCACCATATCGCGGCGAGCGAAAAAGCAGTCATTGGTAATAGGGAACCGGTGGCAAGATTGCAAACGATCTCCCTTCGAAGCGATTGTCGGCTCTTGCGTAATCCCCTTGCAGGGGGATGGTGTTGCAACCTTATCAATGACTACCTGTTTTTTTGTTCACCACGAGATGACGCAAAAATATACTTTTGTTGCTGTCGCTGCCGCTTGAACGCGCTGCCAGCGGGCGCCGGAGCACGCAGGCCACGCGCTCCCGTGTTCCCTTTCATAACAATTGACGCTGAATTAAGCGCCACACTTGCCTATAGGCTATCGGTAATCTTTCTGTTATACCTCCATCATTCTAAATCTGAACAGTAAATTTTAAAGCCACTCGATTCTTGGCCAATCCCCCACAGTGGGTATGCGCCACTAACAATAGGAGAACGACAACAACAACAACAACGACGCTGAACGGTGAACTGCAGGTTGACTCGGTGACCAGAAACGGAAATCCTGATCCGTAGATGTTGTCTCCTCACTTTATACCACAATGCCACACCTTGCTTCCACGAACACCCACGACCTGCGGTACCTGCACAGGCGGCCACGCGTTCCGAGTGCCCTATCGAAATCCGCGAGTACTGTACGTACATGTGAATATTCATCGAAGTGGACAGAAAAGCACCAGTAGTCGTAGCTCAGCTGGTTGAGCATCAGACGTAGTCATAGCGTTTCTCCCAAGTCAGTGTAATGTGCCAAGAAAGGTGATTACCTTGATGCTGCTAGCTTGGTCGGCAGCGTAGAATACCGTATGGGTACTGTATGGCTTCCGATCCAAGGGACACGTGTCGTGGCCATCTCGACGTCGTGCTCTGCGGCAGGATTCGCACAGAGCGTGCGAGCACGGCAGCATCGCCGTCGTTTCGGGAACCACTCGGCACAGGCAACAGACGAGCGATGGCGGTAGGTCTTTCGTGAATCGAATGGGCCGCCAGTTCACTCCGGTGACATGATGGCCGCTGAGCATGTGCGTCCCCTTTGTATCAGGGTGTGGCATGGCGGCAGCTTCAGTCAGCTGGGGCTAAACTGAACCGAACGCGGCTTTAGCTGTGGGCAGTGGTCGTTTCCACCCGGCCTTATATATCAAGTCACTTCGGCAATCAGCAGCTCATATCTTCCTGGCAACTGCCTCTCCACCCCATTGTCACGTGATGGTACGCTGTGTCATTCCCGAGGACCGCTAGGGTTTCATAGCGGTGTCATTGCATTTGTGAGGGCGCGAAAGCTTGCGCGACTTATTAGAGCGTTTTGTTACGTGAACTCGCACGAGCGGACATGCCCGTGCATGTCACGTGGCTGCTGACAACGTCGGACAAGCTGTACGTTGCAACAAGTGGACATTGTGGGAGGGGCAAGGGATTATAAATTGGCAAAAAAAAGTCACCGCTTTGCCGCAAAGGCGAAGCAATGAACGTGATAGCAACAATTTGAAAGGTATGCGCAGGATGGAAAGCAGATCGAAAGTGCCCGCATATCTCACGCACAAATAACGCACGAAACGTACTCACAGGTACCGATGAACGCGAATAGGCGTGTCAGTTGTTACTTTGCTTTGTCTGAAAAGCGCACTCTTTTCGCAAACAGGGACTGTGGAACGATTGCAGAGACCTTTGTGTGCCCAGTAACTACAACAGAATCGTTCTGGTGAAAATCAAATGCCAGCCAAGACGTCCATGCTCCCCAACGCGATATAAGGGCGTGCTATTGAGCACCCAGGGGCTTCACGTTCCCCCCCCCCCCCCTCACTACCATGTTACGACGGGTTGTTCGACGTGCTGTTGTCCACAAGCCATGACAAAAGGACATTTTTTGGGAGGTTTGCCTTGAGTATAAATGAAGCCTAAGCTGGACAGTGTTGCATGCCTGAAATTCGGTTCTATTTGTTCAAAAACACGAGACGAATGAATTCAAAATACATTGGCGATTATTTGCTAGAAAACACACAGATCAACATATTAGGACAATACGCTGGTTTTATTAGAATATTGAGAGCCTCGAATTATTTTAACCTTGACTCAGTTATACACAATAAGAATGAGAACCGACAGACACGGTTCGGATCTTGCTGGTAGTGATGATGATGACAATTGCCTCTATGTATAGCTCACACCCACTCTGGAGGATCGGCCAAGAAACGAATACTCCGGTAGGAAAGACCACATTAATATTCTCTTTGCTAGTTCTCAATATTATTGCGTCTAACAAAAAAAAACGAGCCCTTAAATAAATTGGCACTTTTCAGCCTCAGTAGACAGTTTTTCCTAGGTCGCGTCTGAATGGGTTATTGGCCCATTAAACCACGAAAATTTTTTTTCCGTTGTGGGTATGAGGCACTAATGGAAAACACCTCAACGACAGCCTCATCAACATAAGCATCAGCATCGCAGTGGCAACCGTCAGCGAAAAGAAGGAACGGTCGCACGGCTGTCGAAATGGTCCTGTGGCTGATTGCCATCGCAGCGTTGGGCACCGCGATCTACTTTCGCGTCTACCAGCAGCCGTGGCTCTACTCTGCCCTGGGAATCGGTCATCGGCGCTGGGACGATGACTTCTACGGTGCACCGCCGCTGGTGGTACACAAGCGACACCCTCGTAAGTGACCACGATAGTTTTCTTCGCACGGCTGCATATCGCAGACCTAAACAATTATCTTGAAGCAAGCAGGAGTTCGAAAAAGGTGCATGGGAGAATAAAAAATGTGCTGGAATGGAATACTTTCCTCGGAAACGAAACCAACCATTCTCCAATGGCAAGATAAAAGGGTGTGTCTATTCTCCCGACAACCGGGATAATTGATAAAAAAAATTCTCCCGGCAGTCGCCTTCTATTGGCTCTCATAAGTCACGTGACTAACTGCCGGGACAAATTTTTGTATAATTCTCCCGGCAACTTAACCTAACCTATTCAACATAACCTAACGTAACCTAACCTAACCCAACGCACGCTGGGCGACGTCTGTCTAGTCTGTCCCGCAGCCTAACATAACCTAACGCACGCTAGGCTACGTATGCCCAGTCTGTCCCGCAGCAGCCAGTTTTTCCTGTTCTCGCGGCAGTTAGTCGGAAACCGCCGGGAGAAATGTTTTTGAACAATTGTCCCGGCTGCCGGGAGAATACACACTGCGAAGATAAAACGTCAGTGCGTAGCAAAAGAAAAGCAGTATTTTCCTCAGACGCCTTACCCGGTTGTAATTTGTTGGGAAAAGTACGCTCAACGTGTGCCTCCTTTCAGGGGCCCCTAGGCAAATTTCATAGGAGGTATACTTACTATAGTACTGTTACCGATGGGTTACTTTCACCGAGGAGAACGGTCTCGTATCTTATAATTTGGGTAGCCGCTTTATAATAAAGCGGGCAGCACTTGAAACCATCGCGGATTCACTTTTACGCGTAATGTGTTACGACAGCTTTTACTGCAACATTTTTAAATTCCTCCATAGGTTGAAGCAAACTTGTTCGGTCGGAACCTAAGAATACATGCTACGCCACCTGAGCGCTCTCACGCCTGTACCTCCATCTGTGAAAGAGTCACTCTAGATGGTTTTCCTTCTATCCGTTATACTTTTTAATCTGCTAATGTAACTTAGAATCAGAACCAACACACAATCAACCCAAGAAAAGTATATATAGGTGACGTCATTTGTAAATAGATAATTAAAGTGAACGAAAATGCAACTTTGCCACCAATGGGGACGGAATCTGCAACCTTCGATAGACGCAGTCCGTGATCTTTAGCTACTGCGGCGGTTCCGCTAACATCCACTTTATCTGCTATATTTGTCTATTTTAGACTTTGAAGTGTTGGTCTGTGCCACTCGTAGCCATGACGGTGAATGTGGGACTCAATTTTTATTTTACTTCCACCGTGTGGGTGCTGGTCCTATACGCTAGCTGGCGTCTGCAAGAGCACCTACGTGCAATACCTCTTTTTTTTTGTTTTTCAAAAAAGTGCGACACGCTTGACCTTCTTATTAGCCCCAATTATCATGTTCAAGCTTGTGCAATAAAAGCGTTAAGTCTGAACGCTTACCGCAAAAACAGAAACTGATTACTCCTGTAGTACTTATAGGCTTAGACATTTTAATACCGGTTGTAATAATAGAATATTTAGGCTTCATATTTGTGCACTGCTCAATATTCTTCAGCCCTCCTGCGTTATGCTAAATGCCGATTTTATTTTTTGCAACATTTTTGGATAAGTGTTCTGATTCATGACGGTTGCCCCAAGTAGCTATATATTCGGCATAGTTTTCTCTTTCCAAGGAGTGATTTTCATGGAACTGCTTTGCTAGTTGATGAATAAAAAATGATGACATCTTCAAAACAAATATTTTTTCTCATGATATTGAGGAAAAACAATTTTAGCGACCGTTTGCAGAAGTGGCGTGGGCCAATCATATGGCTTGAAATATCTAGGTGATCATTGACGCCTACGGACAGATTCAGCTATGGGAATAATACACTATTCAGATGAAATATCTGGGCCAGTTCATCGACGGTACTTCATGAGGCCTTGAGATACTGGTGCTTAACGAATATTCAGTGCTGAAAAGTTTGATCAGAACAAACGTAGTGATGTCGTGATTGATGGCTGGAAAGACATCATTCTCATCCCTTTCCAAATTACCTAGATCATGAACATGTAAAGTTTTTTAGAAATATATTTCAAGGTATAATACTCAGATCACCTGCGAAAGAAACCAACAGCCGGTGAAAGCAAGGCAATCATAGCGTCTTGATTCTTGAGTTAAAAAAGAAAGAAAAATGACAGAAAACAGTACGTGACCTGTCTTTTGTCATGTGTTCGTATTCCTTAACGAAAATATCAAGCGGTATGTCCTCACCAGCTCACCCAGCAACAAGTTCTTTCTTAACCAGGATAGTGTAGTGCTACGCAAATGCTTATGTGGAATATATTGCAGCAAGATGGCAAGCTGGGCCAGTTATCCTTGTCAGCCTCTTCTGTCTGTCTGTTTTATTAGTGCGCTTCAACAAAATTTTCAACTATAATCATAGGAGTTTCACGCAGCAGCAATATATACTAGTATATGCACTATGTAACACATTCAAATAAAAAAAAAAAACATAACGTACAATACGACGGAAAGTGATAAGGGAGATAGACAAGGTTATTCGCACTCGCTTGAACTTGCAACAAGCTTCAATTGTAGTCACCAAAGTCGTCTAAGTACAAATAAGTTAACTGTACCCTCGATATCACAGTTTACTCTTATAGAATGAAGTCCTTACGGCTGGTATTACGAATTCACTTCTTCTACCTTTGCCAATATTTTTCTCGTGGTATTGAGTTAGCAGCACGAAGCCATTTTCCATCCAGCTTGTGCACTAAAATGTGCCCCACCCAGATTCAGAGGGCACACGCGGACTTAAAAGTCCTTTCTCATTCGGAAAGCTACACGGCCGGTGAAAAAAAATGAAAACGCAAGCGAAGCCTCAATTCACGCATGTTGCTCGGTGGTTAGTCAAGGTGGAGATCTGCACAGGTTCCGAGGGTAGCCCGAAAGTCTAAACGTGGCCCAGCACGATGCTGGGTTCAGGTAGGCTGACGTATTCTAATCTCCTCTCGGGCCTGACCAGGCTCGGACTGCTTAATTTCTTTTTTTTCTTATTCAGCGTGCTGAGTCAGGTTCAATGGCCGTTCCAAGACCAAAATGTCGATGCTGTAGCGGAATACTTGCGATGAACATGCAAAATGAGCTCTAAGATTATCTCTCTGTGAAATCTTCACCCTATCCTTCAACGGAGGTACTAAACTTTTGGAACAACAAGCAGCCCGAATACCAAGGTTTTCCAATGCACGAGAAAACTATATTAGCCATTTCAGCTAGCAGTGTGAGCAGAAAACAGAACTTCAGAACGTCGTAATATATGATGCAGGAACCCCACACTTCAATAAAGCCTGAATCATTTGATAGCTTGTTATTTTGACCCGATATCTTGGATTCTTTCTATATAGTGACTGTCACATGTCTTTTGCTTATGTTTTGCTTTGATATGTTAAATAAACTGCCGCCTTCTCGCAAAGCGATATCTTGTCACCACAGCAGGCATACATACTGTGGGGCCACGCCGTGCTGGGCCCGGTTTTCAGTGTTTATTAATATAATATCTGGCGTTTAACGTCCCAAAACCAGGACATGCTTATAAGAGACGCAGTAGTAACGGGCTGCAGAAATTTCGACAGCCAGGAGTTCTTTACCGTGCACCTAAATCTGAGTACACGGGCGTCTAAAAGTTTCGCTTCCAGAGAAAATGCAGCTGCTAAGGCAGAGATTCGATCCTGTGACCTCCGGGTTCACATTCGGGCACCATATAGAATAGATCATCACGGCGGGCTTCTGTTTTTGTACGTCGGGCCGGGCGGGCCTGAAGCCTTGTAGCATGAAGCTCGGGCAGGTCTGCGATGTGGTCGGGGGACCCGGGCTGGGCTCCGGCACGGCAATTCGGCCTGAGCACAGCTATAGCTCCACAAATCAATCATTGATTTTAAAATCACCTATTCACTATTCGAGCAGAGGGGCGGGGGGGGGGGGTGGCAAGTGAAGATGTGTGACGAGATGGTCTGGTTAAAATAAAAGCAGTAATTATTAGATTAAAACATTTTAGTGCTTGATTTAGTGATTTGGTTGTGCCGCCATAGTGAGCGCACTTCTCCTTACCACAAATTCTTACTCCGTGGTCCATGAGTTCGTATACTACTTCTCTTGCCACAACAGTTAAATTACAATATTTGGCGCTAGTTGGCGGAATGAAGATGTGCCATGAGCATACTGGTTGGTGCATTGACGTCGAGCATTGCTGCTGGTGGTAAACACTACAAAACATTGTGTAAGGTGGTAAACACTACAAAACATCGTGTAAGGTCATCCACATCAACGCACACTTGTCAGTGGCCTAAATATAGAAAAATCGTGTGCTCAGATTTGGGTGTACGTTAAAGAACCCCAGGTGGTCTAAATTTCCGGATGCCTCCACGACGGTGTCTCTCATAATTATATGGTGGTTTTGGGACGTTAAACCGCACATATCGATCATATCTATAAAATCTAGAAAAATCACAAGTGGGGACACACACCTTGTTTCGATAAACGTTGTAGTGGTTATTTTTATTTAGAGAAAAATTAAAATCATGCCCTGACATCAAATAGATCTGGTGTGGCTTACTGGATAATTTATTTGCCTTGTTCTCTCTAGTCTTTTCTGAAAACTATCGAGCGGAAGTTGCGATTCCAATAGTCTGACTCAGCTGAGGGGTATTCAGCACCGGTGAACGTAAAAAAAGGAAAAACGAAACAGAGCCGCGAGAAAAGTTTCACGCGCTATATACTTCATTGTCAGGCCATTAAAAGATACATATGATATTAAAAATAGAAACTTCATGGAGGGGGGGGGGCACGTGCTAGGGGTGTCGTTCCTAGTCTAAGCAGAAGGGGGTCAGGACACCCCTGACCCCCTCATGAGTTACGTCACTGAAAATAGACAATCAGCTATGTAGTTTTGTTAAAACACAATTAACCCTTTATACCAATTGGAAACATGGTCACAGATGGAAACATGGTCACAGGTGTCCCAGGACGGGGCACCACTTGCGAGAGCTCTTGTCGGCGTCAGGAGATGGTATAGGGCAAGTCCAGTCGGCCAGAGCTACGCTGACGTCGGAGATCGCGAGGGCACAACCGGTCGGCACGGAATCCCGCGAGCGAGTCCGAAAGTAGACACGAAGCGCAAGCCGTAAGAAAGTGTGCGTGTGCCACATCTCGTTTATTCCTTGGAATGTCCGCTGGATGGCGGCGCTTCTATATGGGGAATATATGATGAAAAGATGCGAGGTGGTGGTACTCGGAGTGTTGACTAGATGGACGAACGGACACACAGACAGATGCATGGACGGACGCATGGATGGCTGTGCCGACGGAGAGATGCATGGACGGGCGCAGGGGCGGATGCATGGACGATTGCAGGGATGAACACATGGGTGGACGTGTGGACACACGAACAGACGCACGCACAGACGGGCGAATGGACGCATGGACGGTCACACAGACGGACGCATGGACGGACGGATGCAAGAACGAATAGACAGACGGATTCTTCGCTCCACTCTTTACCATTCACCCCGTGTATATGGTGCCATGTTTTTTCTTCATCTCGAATCTTTACGAACTGCCACATCTATCAGTCGTAACGATGTTTTGTTTTCCTGCGCAGTGCACGTGCCGACGGATCCAGCTTTGGAGCGTGTCCGCGCAGCAACCGAGCGCGTGGACACCCAGCGCTACGAGTCTCTCAGTCAGGCACTCCAGGTCGTCCATCACGCTCGCGACAACTTCCCGCCGGGAGCACCGGTCATCCTGTTGCCGCTGTTACTCGGCATCATCTTGAAATGGTCAGTGAGTTGTTGTTGTGCACATCTATTGTCCTGCTCGTGGCTTCAAAAAGCGTAGAAACATAAAATGCTATAGACCTGCCGGCAGCATGAGGTTTAGAAGTCGCATCGTTCTCTGACACCATTCGGGTAAGACGACACGCGATCGAAGAAGTAATATAAAAACGAAACAATTTTCACTCAATCTATAAAAAGAAAACGTGCATTAATGATTAAGGTTGTTGAAAACCAGCGCATTGTCTGTCCTCTCGTCTTGAGCACCAATTTCAAGTACTTCTATACACCCCAAAAAGCAATCTTTTCAAAAACTTTTTCTTCTTCGAAAGCGTATACGAAATAAAACTGGTTACCAGCCAATTTAGCTGGCCGCATGAGTACGCGTCCATTATGTGAAAGTACGGGACTCCCGCAATAACGCTTAAAGGACGCCTAAACCTACCTATTTCAAAGGCGACGTGGTGGTTTCCTTGTCCCCTTCACTACACTTGCTACAAACGCTATCTCCTCTTATTTCTTCATCAAACAGGCAGAATGTGAGCACCATCTCTTGAGCCAGTCTGGATTTCACGGTTTTCAACTGCACGCTGCATGCTATCTCTGCTCGCGCAGTGGCAAACGCAGAAAACGAAGTAGAGTCAGTTTGTCGCGCATGATAAGTCATGCAATGCCAGACGCAACGTGGATTTGACTGCGTGGTAAAGCAGAGTACGGAACAACTGACAACAAATACCTCTCGTATATCGACCATTTGGGAGTGCACTTCATTCTGACGTCGCCTTCGCGAATTACTGACGTCACGGATTGTGCAGTGAGAACGAGAAATGCTGATAAATTATAAAATGCTCCTTTTTTGTAAGGTGCATTTTCGATGACTGTTTAGGGGCTTTTTAAAGAGGTGCTGTGGGTAAATGTAAACGAACACAAAAAAGACAAAGCTACCTCATGAGCGCGTTGTAAATCCGCCCGTTGTAGAGAGTGATTTATTGTACTTTCTGAATTCGCAGGTGCTGCCGTCGCAAAGAAGGAAGGCCGATATCACCATCTTCGTTTTGTTCCGAAACGTCACGCCACGGCCACTTGACCCCGAGTGAGCAGTTAGATGATGGGCTATCGGAGAACAGAGAGCAGGGTAACTAATATGAAGTTGTTCGTTTGAGCTTGGTTGTGGTCATGCTAATACCGCGATTACGTGCGCGCGTGCGTGTATTTGAGCTAGTGCTGCTTTACGTTTCGTTATTGAATAGTTCCTAAACCACACATTGTATGAAATTCACTCACGGTGTCGCAGCTGTGCACGAGCATAAAATGAACGAATAACCTTGAGAACAATTCAGGGCGGTGCCGTTATAGGGGAGTATTCCAAATGGGAGATTCCAAATGGATACGCACTCTAGTTTGAGCAATATGTTTGTCTTGTAAACCAGTAGAGTTTGGCATCGATGTGGAGCACTTTGTAAGTGACGTCGTAAAAACCTAAACATTCTGTTAGCTGATAAAATCACGTTTATCACATACGCATATCAGTCAAGATTACTTGATATTGTCACACCTGAGTACTTATACAGGCTTACCGTCTCTAGATGCTGGTTTGCTATTCCATACCAGAATTTCAGCTGATCAGAACGGCGAGCGAAATACGCTGTCTTACGTTTACTACGATACAAAATCGCTAGCCAGTGCTGACACCGATCTTAAAGGGGCCCTGTAACACATTTAGAGCATGGTCAGAAAACGCTGCCGATCGTTAGTAGAGGCTTCCGAGAATACGCGAGCATAATGTTTTAGCGCAGCACGCGGCCTGGAATTCACAAATAGTTATTAAAGTCAGCTAGAACTTGCTTTCTCTTCCCTCGACAAAGTACGGAATATGCCCAAAAATCAAACGTACATGACCCATCTATCAGCCATTGGCTGATTTGAACATGGCGCGCTCGGTTGTCCCAGAAATCGCCGTGAGAGGCCGTCACTTGTCCACGGGTGCGCGCATCATCGCGCTGAAATAGCCCCGTATTCGATGAAAAAAAAAAAAGAAAATGAAGTTTCAAGGTCACGAGGCGAGCGTGGCGTTTTTTGTTGGCCCCTCCCATTCTCCCTGCTTAGTTTCCTGCGCATTCGCCGGGACGAGAGAAGAGGGAATGCGATTGCAGCCTGTGACAAATATTTGTAACTCCGCTCGTACTGGACGGATTCTTAAAATTTTTGCGGTGTTGAATTTGTGAGGCAATACGCTTTTCCAGTTATATGATTCCGAGGTTACTCAAAAGAGTGTTTCAGGGCACCTTTAAATGTTGCGCAAGTCCAGTTGAAGAGCACCTTGATCAGTGTCGTTAACAAGTTAACTGTGAGTGGCACAATCATCGACAGACTCGGAGATTTTGCTGATAATAGTGTGCCTCCGTTAATGCCATGCGTTGCTTGCACTACCAGGTCACGCGACACGGCACATCCACCGAATTCGCCGTCGGCGTTTTTCGCAACAGCCACTGGTCGTTGACTTTCCAGTGCTGTCGAATAATGCAGAAACAAGCACTTCAGGTGAGCATTCACAAAACATGAACACTAGGAACGCGTATACACGCACTACAGGTTATACAGACACGTTCTGAAAGCATTGTACGTTATTCATATGTTTTCTCATTGTGGTATATAGCGCTCGGATTGCTACGTGTGGGGCTTGTATTAATTCAAAGGCCTATTGGAATATTGGTTTTTGTTTTCCAGCTACTTATTCTCTGTTTTTGCCATTTTTTTCCGCTCCTGAGCTTGTGTATATTGATTATTTGATATGTGGGGTTTAACGTCTCAATACTACCGTACGAGTGTCAGAGACGTTTTAGTGGAGGGCTCCGGAAATTTTGACCACCAGCAGTTTGTCAACGTGCACCCAAATCTTAGCACACGAACCTACAGCATTTTAGCCTCCATCGAAAATGCAGCCACCGTAGCCGGGATTCATCCCGCGACCTGCGGGTCAGCAGCAGAGTAACTTAGCCACTAGACTCCCGTTGTGGGGGAAGAGCTTGTGGATAGGTAGGGATCATAGTCAGGTAGGGTTCATATGCCTTTAGCCCTTTCAATCTAGACAGCCTGTATTATTTTTCACATTCGAAAAAACCTATCGGAGAAACAGCCACAGCAACATATGAACAGGTAGCTGTCGCATAGTCGTTCTACAATCACCCAACCCAGCTACACGGAACCAGAATATTCGTAGTTTTAATTAATCATATGGTGGTTTTGGAAGGTTGAACCCAAACAATAATGCTTAAAAATAGAACCCGGGCTAAAAGTTTTAACCAAACCTTGAAGCGGCTTCTTCGTAAAATCAATGCCTTTAATAATAAAGCTAGCCCTAACGTATGAATATTTTGTATTTGTGTCAAAGCTCTGTTGGCGCTTTTTTTCGGGGTCGCTAAAGCTGGCGTTCGGCTACACCAAATGTCATTATTAAGACAAAATACATTATTGAGAAAATGTAATTAAACAATGTCATTATTAGGGCAAAAAAAAACTGAAAGTTAAGCAGTAGTGGGGAATACATCAAAGGCGCGTTCCAGTTCGAGTGCGAATACGAAAAGCAGAGAGACAAATCCGCAAAGCGAACGTGAATCATCCACCTAAAGGTAAAACCCACAGTCGCTTGCCCGTGCTAACGCTTGAGCTAGTTGATTCAACATCGCAAAATTGAGACGAGACCCACAACAGCGTTTTTGTCCGTTGTTGTACCTACTCCATTGTTATGTTCCGTCTGAATTTCTGGATGTTTTTTCTCGTTAAACGCTTGCCAAGATCACGCCCAGATCACATTTTGTGCGCTAAAGAGTTCTCCGCTTTGGTCGCAGCCAACCGGGATCTAAGACACACTCGCGCGGTATCACGTATTGTCGGTGCTTTCACAAATTTCTGCGGCTCATGATTCTTCTATTCGCATAGTCATGGCTCCCAGAGCTGCGAATAGCCCAAGTTACATTCAGCTTCGCCGTAAAATATGATTCAGTGGGTGCCCGGCGTGGCAGTTCGAATTTCGCAACGACAGTATATAAGCGCCCCCTTGTTTTCTTTCTTACAGAGAGCCACGACAGTCATCGAGCCCAGGAAGTAACCACTACTGACACGATCCAGCAATGGCTACGCGGTATGGCGCTCCCGTTGGAGCACCGAACTCGTCGACCTACCGACTTCCTCTCTGTGAGGGCTAGCGACGTCCTCGGCCTTCGGGCTGGCCGAGAAGTGCCACCACGTTCGAGGGGCAAGTGGTGCCGTACGGCGGCAGACACAGTCCGAGGCACGGACGGTAACGGTATTAGAAGCGACTTCGTGGAACGTTTGCAAGACAGTCCGGGCTCGGCGAGAAAAGATGGCACGGAAGGGATTGCGGTATTTGGAGATTACGATGACGATGGCAAGCCTCTGCTAGAGTTGTCGGATGACCCTTCTGACTGCGAAAGGAGCGACGGCGAGGAGCGGCGCTCTGGAGGAGGGGATGCCGGTAAGCGTTAGTCAGCTTCAACGCGTACTGTACAGCCGCGATTTATAAAGGCGAAAGCCTTAGATGAATCCTCGAAACGTAGTATTTGATCATTGGTGTCCCGCGGCGTCGGGGACGAGAGACGCGGAAAAAAATTACACACATCTTCCCGTAAGGGAAGCCTGATGAGCATGTGAAGCAGGTAGGGATGACGCGGGGTTTTCCTAAATGCGTTCTGATTGGTTGATTGATATGTGGGGTTTAACGTCCCAAAACCACCATATGATTATGAGAGACGCTGTAGTGGAGGGCTCCGGAAATTTCGACCACCTGGGGTTCTTTAACGTGCACCCAAATCTGAGTACACGAGCCTACAACATTTCCGCCTCCATCGGAAATGCAGCCGCCGCAGCCGGAATTCGAACCGGCGACGTGCGGGTCAGCAGCCGAGTACCTTAGCCACTAGACCACCGCGGCGGGGTACTTAAATGCGTTCTCTTGGTGCATCTCGGTGATGAATAGTTTGTCGAGCTGCTTGTTGGTTAGCCCCCCCTCCCCCCCCCCCCCTCCACAGCTGCTTTGCATGCCTATCAGGGTTTCATTACGGAAAGATGTGTGTCAACTGAGTTGCGGTACTTTATTTGACGCTCGAGCAAAGTTTGCTTTTAGATAGACAGCTTTGTCACCGCATTTCTTGCGCCACGTGAAACCTCGGTCATGATAATGCATCAACCATGGTTTTAGAAGGTAGTACTATGCCCTAAAAAGGCCCTTCGTTCTATAGAGGCGGACTATGTTATGACAATTACACGCTTCTGCGCATTGAAAGGTACCACGCCCCTCTTACCGTGAAGGGGCTGGGCTCGCGATTTAAATTCACTCCTGTCTTCCCTACTTCTATGCCTCCCCTTACCGAAGGAGCAGGCTGGCGTTGTGCCCCTCTACGTGGCAGTTGTCAGCCTGTTTCCTTCCTATTTCCTTTTTGCCTTCGTGTTCTCTACGCATACAAACCAGTGGAATATAATTATCGCATGGTGCCACTGTTCGGACAGTGACAACCTATAATCTCACCGCTATTCACCTGGCACAAATATCAGAGGAGTAGCCCTACCATCCTATCAGGCTAGGGCCTTACGTATTGAACAGTGTTTATTTCATTTTCGTGTTCCAAGAAATCACTGATCAGCGAAAATTAAACGGACTTCTAGTTGGTGAAATAAAAGTTAGACAAATGGAGGGGAAATGAACTGGAATTGACTTTTCACCTTGAAACTAACATCTTAGCGTTAACTTTGAAATTTCAAAGCAAGTTGACGAAATTGAAACCTTGTGTAATTAAGGCCAATATAAAGAGACAATACTAAAACAGCCTTTGAGAGTGTTGCTCAAATTTGTTTTTTCATACACTCAAATCGCAGTCTAATAACTGAAGAGATAGCTCACAAACTGAGAAGTAGGCGGGGGCAGAAATTGAAATATGTGACTTTACGAGAGATACAGTTGTAGAGATCTGGCCAACCGGGCTCCCTCAATGCATGGTGAACCTACAGTAAATGAGCGTGTTTTCCAATGCCAACCAGCCAGAAGGTGAAATGTTTGAGGGACAAATTTCTTGAAAGTGGAGAGCCCGGCTAGTCTGTGAAGAAAAGCATTTCGCTAAATTGATTAAGTGCCCGAAGCAACAAGTGTTTCCTTCAAGAATTACAGAGTCTTAACAGTCGAAATGACCGATTTTGGTTTTATCTTGCCATTTTGTCACTCACCCCTGATGAGTTCATGTGGCTGTTACAGTGAGATCGTGGCCTAGTTAAATGGCTCCAAGTGCTACCATTGTACATTTTTGACAGCATCGATGCATTCAATGTATGGCCGGTGTAACATCTGAATACAAGAGGAATACGCTATTCTGCTTGACAACATGACCTTATTATTTATACACTTAGTGTAGAGGAGCAGGGCGAAAGGCGGTTGCAATAAAGAACACAAACAATCAGACGAGGGGCTATGGACACCTTGTGTGCTTTACTCTGCCCTAGTAATTAAGGGTTCTTCCTTTCAATAAGTTCAAACAACTAGCCGAAACATTCCGCATGTACTTGGTGCTCGGAAAATTGTCTTGCTAGTAGATATAGACTGATAACACGATCTTGCAGATTTGTCTTTCTAGTAGATATAGACTAATGACACGATCTTGCAAGCAAACATCATAATAGAACAAGAGAAAGAGTAAAAGAAAGAAGTGGCAGGGATGTGAGCCAGATGCTCGTTCAGTTAACTATCCACATGTTGCGAAAGTTATGAAGACGAATTGTAGGCTAAAGCTGCCTTTTTCATTTTCTAACTTGTCAATTCATCCTTCCGCCGCACCCCTCCGGATGCTTTCTGCTCCAACTCTGGTTCCGCACTGCCGCCTGTATCCATTGCATCGCAAGCTTTCGGTACTCTTCGCCGAGCGACGATATGATATGATGCCCTTTTCATGTAATACCGTAGCGAAGTTGGCGCCATCAACTCTGTGACATTGTTACGACGTCATATGATGAGGTCATCACAAGGTCATGATACTTTGCATCATTCATGTTGACGCCGACACCGATTTCGAATTTTCCCTTTGGGTGAGGCATCCAAGTTTCACCTTAACAAAGCAAAAAAAGCAGAAGGAAGGCACGATTCTGGTGGAATGCGTTGCGGTTTATTACATGCCTATCATGCCTCAGTAAGCCCGGTTGATTTTAGCAGCTATATTATTGTCCGCGTCGCTTCACTGTTTTGTGAGGCGTATGGTGCTCGTTGCCCACAAGCTTCTCGTATTGTTCTTGCTGAGGCCCAAGACGTTGATGCTTCAGCGATTCTCTTTTTTTTGTCGCCATGCGCACTCGTACGCAGACCACTCGGACATAAACACCAGCGGCCTATCAGAGGAGACATCGTACATGGAGCTGCCCAAGTCCGAGCTGTCATCGGCAACCCCGAGCACCTGCTCCTTAGAAGTTCCGACACAAGATGCCTGGTTCTCGGTCGCTGCCACGCTCGATCCCCTGGTGGCCGCGCCGGCTTCTCGGCCGTACCCGCCACAGGAGCCTCGCAATCTGTTCGAGCAGCTGCTTGAGGCCTGCAGGCAGCAGGAACCCGCATCCTTTTCCGCAGTACTGGCTGAACTGTGCGTGCGCGTGCAAATCAGCTTCTGCATGTTAGCGATCTTGCATAGCACCGGAGAAGCAGTGTTGATGGCGGTGCTTGAGAAAGCGATAGGCAACCAGCGTCTTGTGGTAGAAGACTGGGTGTGCATGCAAGGAAACGTCCGAGATGCCATGGCGATGGAATCTCTCATAACTGGCACTGTTTTACAACTGATATTTGACGTTCGTGCTTGACTTCTGTCTGGTTTCTGAGTTTCATTGGCCCTCCCTACTAATTAGCCCAACTTTTTTCTTATTCTATGCCTTGTGTGTCCTTATTCCACCATCCGCTCACAATTGTTCACTGCTTCCACATATCGTATCAACCAGCATCTTTAGTAATTTTCGCTAGCCGGCCAGCTAGTGATGCATAGTACATCAGTGTAACCTGACAGACGTAGCAAGAAACCAAGGATGCTGACTTCAACTAACACTGACCTAGTTGAAGTCAGCTCTCTGTTTTTTGCCGTCTTGGTTTGTTACGTTGGTGCTCGTATCATATGCCTACAAACCGTGTATAGACCCACCCAGTTCGATGCAGTGCTTCTGACCTTGCATCAAATTTATTTTGACAACTTGGCAGCGTGAACAAACGTTGGTTTGCGCCGCCACATTGTGATATTCTATATACCAACTAGCCCGCCTGTCAATCTACTGTTTACATCAAATGTAGGCACATGACTTAAAGCAGGCTGCTTGTATCCTCTCTGGTTATACTTGATCCTTACATAAATAGCACCCCTGCAAGCGCCGGCAGCAAGAGAGACACTTTTCTGTGCACAAAACATGGATACTAGAATACTTGATACTATTCAGTACTTCAAGCCCTTTGAAAGAACCATATAGCTGATGACATAGACAAACGTTTTTTGCCTTTTAATTTTCGATGATTATGAAAGAACTCAAGAAAGTAAAATATATGAACTGAACGACTTATTACCAATAAGCCCACCGGCATCTGCACGGAAGAGACGGTCCAATCTGCTTAGTATTACATGGCACAGCAAGCATGACATGTACTACCTGGTCACTACAGTATCGTTTACGCAATTTCTTCATCTTTAGTCGATTTGCAGAACACTCGGCCTAAGGGAGCCGCTCCAGCCAGGCTCATTGAGAGACGGCCGCTCCTGGGCAAATAAATAAAGCGAGCGCTCTTGAGTGGGCATGCATAGGGCAAGCAGTCTCGAAGAAGGTGCCTGTGACGAAAGTGCGGACTCGCTTTCACGCCCACCACTAGGGCCTTGTATAGAAGATAATAAAATTTACTGTCGTTATAACGAACGCTCATATATGCAAACAAATTCTGCGAAGATTCCAAAGGTTGCCTAAGGGTACAGAAAAGGAACTTAGACAACCACCACTTAGTGGCATGAAGCCACAAGAAAACCCTTACGACTTTCGCTGGAAGAAATGTCTCTTTGTTGCCGAAAAGTTCATCATGGTCAGGGTATCGAACCCGAGACCAACGCCTTTCGGGGCGAGTCGTTCTACCAGTCAAGCTAACCAAGAAGCCGGCGATAGGCAGCGTGAGGGCGCTTTCGTCGACAACTCGAAGCACATAGACACGAGTAATGGAAATGAGTTCTGTGGAGACCCGCAAGCTGGCCGAGGAGTTAAGAAAGGGAAATGATACAACCACCCGCTAGTGGCACGGAACCAAATAGAAGTCTGGGCGGATTTCATGGCGGCTTCAGGCCGCTAACGGGCGGTTGTCTCATTTCTCTTTCTGAACGTTCAAACAGTGTGTTATCGGTTATAGTGAACTAAATACTACGTTTAGTGGGTTATTTATGTTATAACCATAAATACGGAAGCCGCAGTAAGATCTCCGGTAACAAAGCAATATTCGGTTCTTGTCGAGACTCGAAAGCGAAGAAGTAGCACGAAAGCGGAAAATAAATATTGAAGAAAAAAACAAGAGCACACTTTAACGAGGTTTTTGTGAATTTTTTTCACTCACTAGTCAGCTTACTTGCCCTTAAGTAGCTCCCTCACTAGCCCGCTCATTTGACCCTCATTGGCTCACTCCCTAGCCATTTCACTTGCCCTTCGCTGGCTCACTAACTGAACCACTTACTAGCCCAGATTTGAGTACGACCGCGGCCACGTGCAGTTGGCACAATTTTGAGTGGGCGCTCACGTTCTTATACGAAATGCCGCAGGGGAGTGCAGAATTGCGTGAAAATTCACGAGAGTGAGCACGCCGACATTTTCCTGCTGTACTCGGAGCGCGGCGACACGATGGTTCTCAAGGTGTACGACTGCGCGAGCATCATGCAGCACCTCTGCTGCGTCATCAATGAGATTCGCATAGCCCGGTGAGTGACAGAACACTTGCCAAACTTATTGCTTCGCCGATGGCTGGAAGTTTCGGTTATTGTGCAGCATTTACGGGCCATAGAAGAACAGTTTAAACAAAATAGAGGAAAGACCAGATGAGGAGAATCTAACCATCACTGACTAACTGAAGGCTTATTCCTAAGAACACGTCAGTTTATACAAAATAGTGTAACCACGTTTTTTTGTGTATACTGACCGATATTTTGTCTATTGACACTTCCGAGAGATGCAGATGAAAGAAAAGAAGGAATGTGAGGGTGCTTTTTTTTTTTCGCAGCTCCGCAATAAACCATCATCAACAGAACAAGCCCACAACTTTCTGCGTGTCTGGGATACTTCCCCAGTGCAAATTAGGACGCACGTCTGTGTCATAACGCTTGGCCTTTTACATTATAAACGCGTAGTGCTCAATAGGAAATACATGGGACTCGTATTGCGGTATACAGCGCATAACTACTTGAACCGGCGACTAACAATGGGGGTCACCCTCTAACCCTCTTTCTTTTGGGCAAGTAGGTAGCGCATCGATCCTTTTAGCTTCCAAGTATGTCGACACTCGATGACCTAACTTTTGAAATATGTATCGTGTCGAAGCTTCGACCACTCAAATATGTAGGAACTTAAGCTCCTATGATCACCATCGCATAGCCTGTGTAATTCCCACCTTCTAAAGTGCATAGGGACCCTGAGCACAGAACTTCTAAGGGTGTAGATTATTGAATAAAACCTCTGATAAAACCTGTGATAAAATCACTGATATAGGACAAAATATCTACCAAAATATTTCATATCACATGCTTAAAAAAACGTTCGGATTAAGTCTCGGTTAATTGTCAAAAAATATACTTCATTCAGGCTGTCTATGAAATTTTCAATTTCTCATGTCACCTTCATAGGTCCTGTCTAAACATACTGGATATGTGCCCTGAAAATACCAAAATTATCAATACATATGCACGAAAGAACAACTTGGTGAGTTTTCCGCCGACAGCAACAAGGGAAAGCTCGGAAACTTTTTTGCATGGCAAGGATACAATTGACCGAGAGCCTTCACAGGTTAACCTTCCCGGATGTCTCAATGAACGTAACTGTTTTTATCATTGACTCACAGATGCTGGCCATAGATAAATTGTACGTTTAGAGACAAAACACCATCTGCCTTTAAATATATTTCGCCTTTTTCCCTTCTTCACCAAAGGTCCCTGACGACGTTGGCCAACGGACTCGAAAACCAGACAGGAGGCTTTCCTCGGGTTCATATGTAAGTTGAATACACGGAGCACTTGACATAAAACGCTGGGTAAGGAGAGCTACTAAACTTCCCAATTTGCTACATGAGGGTTCCATTATTGCTCGAAATTTTGTAAGTAAAGTTCTGAGAGAAGTGGACGTTCATAAAACGATTAATATTATTGGACTTCCCTTTGGTTTTAGACGCAAAATGACAACACTATACGAGCCCCGCCATGATGGTCGGCGGCCTGAACTCGGCTGCTGAACCGCAGGTCACGGGTTCGAATCCCGGCTGCGGCGGCTGCATTTCAGATGGAGGCGGAAATGATGTAGGCCCGTGTGCTCAGATTTGGGCGCACGTCAAAGAACCCCAGGTGGTCACAATTTCCGGAGCCCTCCACTACGGCGTCTCTCATAATCATAAGGTGGTTTTGGGACGTTAAACCCCACATGTCATCATCATCATCATCATCATCATCATCATCATCATCATCACAACACACGATGAACAATTGGACAAAGTCCTGTTATGGTTATTGTCCACCTTGGTAATATTCTGCTTCTGCGGTGACACCTAAAATTCCATTGCATAACTCTACTTAAATATCTTTAGTAGGTTCAGGTATACTTTTATAAACGAGAGTAAATGAAAGTGAGAACAAAGTCGTATATCGAAGTCATCGGAGTCAAATTGGTGAGCTACGGCTATAAAGGACCGGACAGGAAATTAAATAAAGATACTGATTTATCTATCCTTTATCTACTCAGTTTTTGCCACAAGCTGATAAAAGAGCTGACTGTGGAGATTCGAATGCCTTCTGTCGGTGTTTTGTAATAAAATTAGAAAGTGTTTGTCAATAAAAGTTATCTGTTTATCCTTTTAGACGGATGTACGAGCTGCCTAAGTTATTTGCCACTCATCCAAAATCGTTCGGTTTCGTTTCTCCAGTATAGCGGGAATATTTGAATTGTCGTACAGTCATCTCGGTCACAGATTTTTGTTTGCCCATATCATTTCCAGTAAAATATTGTTTTAACATCAATATTTTAAATCGAAACTCTGTTTGCAAACCTCCAAGGAACTTGCTGATCATGGCAATGGCTGCTCTTGCTCTCCAGATGCAAAACACATTCCTGGCCGATTTCTGATTGGCCGAGGCTTTAGACTCCTCTCCATAAAAAACAGGACCTAAAAAAAGACAGTAATAAGCAGAGCTCCGACCAATAGATAATTAAACCGCGCATCCTTCTTGCGCGAGAAGAACAACTGTTCTTCTATACCCCACACTTTTGATAGTGATAGTGCTGACATCTTAAAGGACCACGGCGACGTACTACATTTCGTGAATAACGAGTGCCCAAA
This sequence comes from Rhipicephalus microplus, assembly GCF_013339725.1. NCBI lineage: Eukaryota > Metazoa > Arthropoda > Arachnida > Ixodida > Ixodidae > Rhipicephalus > Rhipicephalus microplus. Next base: position 125,988,124 of record NC_051167.1, on the reverse strand, counting down.
GGTAGCACAGTGGAGTGCCAAAGTGGAGGGTAGGGGGACAGGCACTAGCCCGCAGTGCCCAGGCGTGACATTCACCTCTGGTGGAAAGAGCCGACTTGGAAGCTAGAGGGAAGGCTCATGAAGAGGTAGGAATAGCCTTGAGATTGCGTTGTGCCACCGCCTGTCCTGGAATCAGCAACGACGTTGGCGCTTCCGTATGTGCATCCAGGGCAAGGCAAGTAACCTAAAACAAATGGCTAAAAAAACTAGCTTGCCCCTTACAACTCTTATGTAACTTGTGTCGTTCAAAACCGCAGTACACTTTTTCCAAAGAAGGGCGAACGCAGAACTGGACGGAGCAGTGGTGCGTGGAGCATAAGAAGCGTATCCCCGAGCAAAAAAATTGGCAGCATATCTACAGATTGAATGATTGAGAGTGGTGCGAAGCATCTGTCCATCCATTCGTTCTTGCTTCCGTCCGTCCATGCGTCTGTCTGTGTGACCGTCCATGCGTCCATCCGCCCGTCCGTGCGTGCGTCTGTTTGTTTGTCCGCACGTCCACCTGTGCGTCCATCCCTGCATACATCCATGCATCTGCCCCATCGTCCGTTCATGCGTCCATCCGTCCGTCCATGCATCTGTCTGTGTGTCCGTTCGTCCAACTATTCAACACTCCAAGTACCATTATCTCGCATCTTTTCATCATATATTCGATGGATGGATGGATGGATGGATATGGCAGTACCCTTTAGATCGGGCGGTGGCTAGCGCCACCAAGCCGGAATACCTAATGAACCAAAAACTATATTTATTTTTTTTTCTTTAAAAAGTGAGTTTGAGGATTCGTACTTTGCAGTGAAGAGTTTAATTTTCCTCGTGCCTTGACTTTAGCCACCAATCAGATAACCTCCTTCTAGTTAAGTCTACCCGCTTAAAGTTTATTTTGCCGTCCTGGTCCCTAAACCCCAGTGCTTTGAAAAACTCTGCGCCATCATCCTGAACTATAGGGTGAAGCCCTTTACAGAACATTATCAAGTGTTCGGCAGTTTCTTCTTCCTCTCCACACGCACTGCATACTGTGTCTACCCCTTCGTATTTGGCCCGATATGTCTTGGTTCGCAGTACTCCCGTCCTGGCCTCAAACAGTAGAGAACTACCCCGAGTATTATCATAGATCCTCTCCTTGGCGATTTCCGGCTTAAAAGTTCAATAGATCTCTAGTGCGGACTTCTTAATCATGCCCATTCTCCACATGTCAGTCTCCGTTTCCTTCACTTTCTTCTTAACCGATAGTTCTTTTTGGTTTGGCCACCTGCTGTTTTTTAAGTATTTACCAGTCAACTTCCTGGTTCGCTTCCTCCATTTTGTATCGACATTCTTCATGTACAAGTAGCTGAAAACCTTCCTAGCCCAACGCTCTTCCCCCATTTCTCTCAATCGCTTCTCAAACATTATCTTGCTGCTAGCTTCCCTGCCCTCAAATGATGTCCATCCCATATCACCTTGTACTCCCTGATTTGGTGTATTCCCGTGAGCTCCTAAAGGAAGCCTACCTATTCCACGTTGCTTAATTTCTAATCTTGCCTGAACTTCTGATCTCATGCATAAGACCGCATTGCCGAACGTCAGCCCAGGAACCATGACCCCTTTCCATATTCCTCTCACAACATCATACCTATTGTAATTCCACAGTGCCCTATTTTTCATGACTGCTGCATTCCTGTTACCTTTAGTCGTCACGTATATTTCGTGTTCCCTCAGATACTCGGTCCCATTGCTTATCCATACGCCCAGATATTTGTATTTATCTGTTATCTCTAGCGTGATCTCCTGTATTCTAAGCTCACTACCTTCGTTGTCATTGAAAATCATGACTGCTGATTTTTCCTTACTGAAACTAAAATCCCTCATTACCGCAGATGTCCATCAATCTCTACAAATCTTCCTTGTTGTTGGCCATTAGCACTATATCATCTGCGTACATTAATGCTGGTAGTGCCTGATCAATAAGTTTTCCTTGTTTGACTAAAGAGAGGTTGAAGCCCAGTTCACTTCCCTCTAATTTTGCCTCTAATCCTTGTAGGTACATCATGAATAATAAGGGTGACAGGGGGCACCCCTGCCTGAGCCCTCGTTTTACTTCTGCAGGCTTGGATACCTGTTTTTCTCACTTTATAACTACTTTGTTACCTTTATAGATACCATTGAAAAGATTAGTGACTACATGTTTTACGCCTAGTGTGTCCAGTATTCCCCATAATTCCTCTTGAACCACGCTGTCGTACGCTCCCTTGATATCCAAAAATGCTAGCCACAGGGGCCTGTGTTTCTTTTCTGCTATGTCGATGCACTGCGTCAGTGAGAACAGATTGTCTTCCAACTTCCTGTGTTTCCGAAACCCATTCTGCAGTTCCCCCAGCACCCCCTCATCTTCTATCCATGCCTGCAGTCTTTCCTTTATAATCTGCATCGCCAGCCTGTAGACCACTGATGTCACTGTTATAGGACGGTAGTTGTTTATGTCAGCTTTGTCCCCCTTTCCTTTATAGACCATGCTCATCTTGCCAACTTTCCATCCATCGGGAACTTCACCGTCGATTATTATTTTGCTCACTGCCTCTCTCAAAGCCTGCTTAGACTTCGGACCTAATGTCTTTATCAGCCTAATTGGAATGCCATCTGGGCCTGTTGATGTACTACTAGGAACCCTTTTCTCAGCCCTTTCCCACTCTTGTTGTGAAAATGGAGCCATTGCGCCACTTGATTCGTCCTTGTCTATTGTGGTGCATAAAGTACTTCTTTTTTGAAATTTTTCTGTCACCCTTGTTCTTATATATTCAATAGCTTTGTCCCCTTCTAGCCTAGCACCTTGGGCTGTAGTTATAAAACTCTGCTCTAGGCTCGTCTCATTCCTTAGGGAGTTTAGATGGTTCCAAAATTTCGCAGCTGCCTTTCTATCTTTTTCATGTACTTCTGCCAGCCACTTAGCTCCCTTCCTTCTAATCTTTTCATTGATCAGAAGGGATGCATCCCTTCTACAGCTTAGAAAGGTTGCCCATTTTCTTTCAACATCATCTGTCGGTTCACCCCGCTGCTTAGCATGTCTGTGTTCCCTAGAGGCTTCCTGACGTTTTGCTATGGCTCTCTTAACTTCCTCATCCCACCAACTTTTGGGTTTATGTCTTCTTTTCCGGGGTGACTTGTCATGCGTCTTAGCAAGCTCTAGCTCAAACAGTCTAATTAGATTCGTGTATGTCCACACTGTCTTATTATCCTCCGTGATTACCTTCTCAACTTGTTTAGTGGCTATTTCAATTTGCCTTTCTGGATAAAAATTTTCCTGTAGTTGCTCATCTTGTCTCCTTTCCACTTTCACTGCTCTTCAAAAATTTGGCTTGATACGTTTGTGATCGCTACCCAGACTTCTGGAGCCATCTTCATCTATGTGCATTCCCCTGAGCTTATCATACATCCTATGTGACATCAGTGCATAATATATCGTCGACTGAAGCCTTCCGACCTCCCATGTTATTTGCCCTTCACACTTCTCGGTACTGTTGCAAATGATCAAATCAAGCCTTTCACACTTATCAATGATCATTTTGCCTGTCGGGTCGGTATACCCATCTATATCTTCTATGTGCGCATTCATGTCTCCTAGTATAATTATCTCGCACTCTCTTCCTAACTCCTGAATGTCCTTTGATATACACTCTACCATTGCCTGGTTTTCCTCTCTGGCCTTTGCTCCCGTCCACAAGTACACGAAACCAAGGAGTGTCGTTTGACCTGCCACTTTCCCTTTTAGCCATAAATGTTCCTTGCACTCCTGCTTGACCCTTTGCCAATCTGTACTATTATGACTGAATGCCCCTACACCACCCCCCTTTCTGCTGCCTTCTGTTCTATTACTATATTCCCACACGTAGTCCGGATTGTTCGGAGGTTGTTCCATGTGCCTAAGATGTGTTTCTACAAAACCGTATACCATCGGCCTCTCTTCCCTTAGCTGTTCTTCTATCTCTTCCCACTTCAGCCTGTTCCTACCACCCTGCATGTTAATATACCCATGTCTGAATTGGCTCGGCGCTCGTGGCTACGTCTATTTAGGTCCCGGACTCTACCTATCTTAGATATTAGTGCCACTTTGGAATCGTATCTGTCCATACCACCTGTCGAAGAGTCTCCCTGGTTGTTTTCCTCGTTACTAGCTATCCTGCACCCCGAAGGGCTCCCTTGCCGCCCAAAAAAGCTACTGCGCGTCCTGCAAGTCGCCAACCCACCTCATGACCTAGCCGCCCATCGAAGTGAATTCTGTCTCGTTGAAACCACCCCACCTATGCACCTCTCTGTTTATTTCCACCACCTCAAAGCCTTTCTCTCGACTCATCCGCCATATCTCTTGGTTTGCGTTGACCACCGCTCTTTGCAGGTTGCTATCACGGACCGGTACCTCCGCTATCGTGCATATCACTACCTGTACCTTAGGAGAAGTGGCGTGCATGTCATCGACGCCTTTCGCCAGTGTGGCTGCTAGTCCTGCTGCATCTTCATTTAGGACATCGTTTAAACCGCCTGAAATTATCAAGAGGTTTCGTCTATCAGCTGTCGTTTCGAGCTTTGTGCTCACTTGCCTCATGACTGCTTCCAGCTTGCGTCCTGGGAACGATCTACTGCAACCCTCTTGTCACCTCTTACCCTCTCTTTGATGGCTTCTGTGCATCGATTTAAATTCGAGTCCCCGGCGATTATCACATGCTGTGACTTTTCAGTTGGAGCGTTCTGCACCTGGGGGCTACTTGCACCTGTGACGCTGGCTGCTTTGTTCCCTCCCTGCCCCACCACTACCTCGCTGAAGCTGGGCCTTGCGACAGTTGAACCGTCTAAACCTGTTTTTTCCAAACTTGCTTGCTTTTCCTTCTCCACCGTTCTGGATGCCGGTTCTCTACTGTTCTCTCGGTAGGTCGCTCCTTTGTTCAGCTTCGCTAGCGCTTCCTCGGCGGATTTCAGTCTTTCTCCCATTGCCCTCGTTTTCTGTTGCTCTGTCGCCAACGCAGTCTCGAGCTCGGCGATTCTCATCAGCAGTTCACTCTGGGCGACCATCATTTTCTCCATTTTTCCCTCGACCTCACATTGCCCACACTTCACGTCAGCCTCTTCTCCATCCACTTCTACGCTTGGGTCCACTTTCAAACCCACTCCACATCCTGAACACCTTACAGTCTTTTTAACCATGCCTTTCTGACACCAATTGTCCCTATACTCGATAATTACTAAACTCGAGCCCTGCACTACGAGAAAAAAAAAGAAAGTCTAAGCTCTACTACAAAAATTTGCGTGTTCAATGTACGCGCACCTCCCCCACGGGGTGGCAAAAGAAAAGAAAAACCACAACAACAAAAAAATTCAAACACACACCCCGAACTAACTGATAAATACCTGGTGACTGGCCCCCGAAAAAGCCGTACCATAAAATAAGTGCTACGAAGATTTCAACCGCTGCCTTATAATTATAAAGACAAGCTCAAAACATGCAAAAACATTTATCTGCGCAGTCGATCCGGAGCGCTCAAAAAACACGTCCATCCACTTTGACAGCCCGAACTTTTTCCCTAAACAGAAGCACCGCCATCCAGCGGACATTCCAAGGACTAAATTAGAGGTGGCACACGCACACTTTCTTACGGCTTGCGCTTCGTGTCTACTTCCCACCTTTAACCACCTCGAGTTCATGGTATATACTAGTTCACTGTATTCATGGCACTGCGGCCCAACCCTTGCTTAACCTTTCTAAAACCAAGGCGGTTACGCCCAGCGAGTATAACGTAGCAACCCTTTCTTGTCAGATAGTGCTCAATGTACATGCCAATGGCTGCTAATGAAGACAGAAGAATTCGGCTTTTAGTTAACACGCACGCTGCGAATTTTTTTATTGTTCAACCACGCACAGGAAAAATCTCCCACCGGCATCACCTTGCAGGTCGAAACGTAAGACTGGTTACACACTACGACTATGACTACTACGAGGGATGAACGGGTGCCACTTTTAGGAGCTTCAACCCTAAAAAGTGACTTCCAAGTGCTGCGAAATGAAGCTGAGCTTTATGTATGTTCATAAAATGCATTGTTGTTGTACGGTCATTTTTTCATCCTTCCACTCTAGCATTTACCACCGCAAGACACTAAACCCTATATTCAGAAACGCTCCTTGAGATTAACTTTACTTGCCACCGTCTTTAATGCAGCACAAACGTGTTTCGAACGCGCTGCTTTACGCAGTTCAAAGGCAGCACAAACGCGGCGTTTCCAACTCGCTGCACCAAAGGCCGTGGCAAATCAAGTTCAAGTAGAGGTACATTTCCAAATACGGCTGTAAAAGTAAATGAAATCGAAGGAAAGGAAACTTTTCGCGGCTTGAATTTTCATTTCCCGATAAATTTCTTTTTTATTTTACAGGGCCCGTTGCACTTGGGACCACTACCCGCCGCTCCTGGAATCTGCGTGTACCAGCTACTTGAAGAGGGCGGGCTCAGCAGATTTCCGAGATTGTGAGCACAAAGCCACTGGTCTTCAAGGTTTTCATTCTTTTTTAGCGTGTATAACAAAAGGAATGTACGTGTTTCTTAACTTGTTTCTTTAGCTGGTCTCGCTGTGAACTTAAGTAAGCAGTACTGGTGTTACCAGTCCTAAATTTTGTCAACGTCCAGCAAGAACGAAACAGAAGGTGTTCGTTTTCGTTACTTTACCTGCAATAATTACAGTAGTTTCGTAAATCCTAATACCCGGAAACATGTTGACATATTTATTCGAGAACGAAGATTTTTTTTTCACATTAGTTGTACACCGTAGTCTGTATTTTAAACGTATGTGTCTTACATCGCACTTTCAAGCCGTCAATAATCGCGAACCACTGCCAACTGTTGAACCACGAAGTCTCGACGACACAGAGGATGAAATGAATCAGGTGAATGTTAAATGTTTACCGCCAACATAGGCATGCAAATCGTATAATTGTATGAAACATGTTACACATTACAAACTACCGTATTTTCTCGCATAGAATACTTCCTTGCGTATAACACGCACCTCTAACTTTAAACCCGCAATAAGAAAACTGCTCATAATCCCTGCGTCAGCCCTAATTTCTAAGCTGACGGTAGTGGGCGTTATATGCCAGAAAATAATGTAGTTATTGTGTGGCATTCGGCTTTGAATGAGCTCATACCATTGGGCCTCGATCGTAGCGTAATGACGGGGAAGCCGCTCAGCCAAGAGTTTGCTAGGTTCTCCACAGCAGCTTCTATATACTTGCGGCTCCGATAGATAGTCTTTTGAGCAAAGGAGGTAGCTGAAAGTGATGAAAATTCATTGAAAAGGAAATGTCGCTGCCAAAGTCCCGCTAAAAAGAGTACTCTTGTAGCGGAATTCCCTGTTATAACAATTTGTAATTAGTTCGCGAATTCAGTTGGTTGGTGAAGTTTTATGTTGCCTGAATATCCCTAAAATGCTCACGAAAGCTAAATCTGAAATCGCTAGGTGCATTCCCCTGTTTGCACGTCCTTGTACTTTTGGTGTGTTACAGTTGGTCATCGTCCTTTCCGTACGGACGTACCAAAAGTCTATTGGCGCATAAACTTGTTTGCCGCGATGTTTAGGGGCTGTGATGAGGTTATTCTAGACTTCCCCGTTAGTTTCAGCTAGAATGAAAAGCGTAACAATTTACTGAAATCGAAAATCTGTGCAAAGTGGGCAGTCACTTTTCGTTTGACTTGAACTCTGGTTTCTTATAGCTGAGGAGTGATGTTTTATGAGGTAGCTGATTGAGGTGAGTTGAAGAATAGTCACAATGACCTGTGGAAACAGAACACTGTGCAAGGTAAAGACGACGCAGATGCTGTGTCGTCGTTTCCTCTTGTTCTACTGTTTATGTTTACGTTGGCCATCATGGTTGATTTTAGATACGCGAGATCGGGTAGACAAAACTGTGATACTTCATACGTGGTAGTGCCAGTAGCTATGGCCTGCCAGATAGCTTTCACCATTGCCATTGGCCTGTTTCAATACAAAAAATAATTAGCTTCAACTGGGTCAGATAAACTCAAATTCAACTGCATAATATTTTTTGCAATATTCATAGGCTGCCCTTTTTTGACCTTTTAGTATGTATAAGAAGCAAATCAACTGGACTATACGCAAATATACATTGGTCGGATACTTGAAGACGGAGGTATTGTAATCTAGTTAGCTGCGGCAAGGTTGAAGGAGTTGTAGATTGCTTGACACTGAGGCAATAGGAGAATATAGGAACGTTAGTGTATTTCAGAGAGTAATAATGTCGATCATCGTGTGTTACATTTGGCTTAGCAAGATTTCCATAATACTAAACCTGAGCTCGCATGTACTACGTCACTATTACAGATGGACGAAAGCTGTACCCACCCTACGCCGTCATCTTCATGGAAAACGCCGGGCAGCCATTTTCCAAAATGCCGGTAAGCTCCTCGGTGCGCGAACTCATAAACACAAATTCATACAAACTACTTCGGCAATTCTTTGCATAACCATTCCTATTTAAAGAACGACAAAAAAGGTTGATTTAACTCTTTCCTTACAACGCCACTAGGCATCGTTCACCGGTGAACGATGATTTCGCGCCCCTATTTTTCAAACAACACCGTGCTTATGGATTTCTAGCGCCATCTATGCGGTAGTACACACACTAGAATTGCTTTTTCTGTACGGTTCGCATTTTTACCGCGTGGCGGTGATTTTTAAAGGTCACGCCCGTTCAAAGGTTGAAGCGCATGTGATTCACGCGATGGCGTCAACATCAGAAACCACGCGCGCTCAAAAAAAAAAAAAAGCAATTTCGCTCGATGCCGCCGCCTCGACGAGCGATCTTTTGAATTCCTCGAGTAGTGAGGAATCAGACAACGATGTGGTGACATCGGATTTTAGCTCCGATGAAGAAATTTCATCAGATCAGCCGGGAACGTCAGCTGTTAGTCGCGGGTATGTTTGGTTTTCACCTTATGTTTTGTTTGTCGTGTTCTGGAGCTGGCTGACTTGCTCTGTATGTGTCCCACATATTGTTATTATTATTTCTAGCGTGTCTACTTCATATGGGGGCGATGTGCTGCCTCCAGCACAAAGACGCGTGGACTTCCGACCCCAGAGGGATCCGGGCATCGACCTCGGCATGAGGCGCCGCAGTAGTGCACAATTTATAGCTCGAGAAGTTCTTGAGCTATAACTTTCATTTTTTCAATCCTACTCCAATACGCTGTTTTAAATATTTTGCATCTCTCATAACTTTCCGTAATTTTTTACTCGGAAGATATAAGTATATCATTACGACGTTTGTTGTAAACAAACCTAATTATTTGTGTTTGTCAATTTTTGTTACCTATTTAGATCTGCCAGTTCTTTCGTCAAATGTACCTTTCAAACCCTACATTTAGTACTTGCATTTTGGTATGTAATATTTTGCTGAAATTTTTTTTCTTGAAGAAAAAAAATCTCGCGTAGGACCAACTCAGAACTTCACTATTTCGCTATGCATCAGGCAATGTTTTTTGTAACTCAAGAACAGCTTCGTCAATTTTAACAATTCTTCTAAATAATGTTGCCCTGTGATTAATAAACATTTTGTATATTTCAGAATTCCTGAGAAAAATTTTGTGTCGGAGATATCGCTTTGTTTTAAAAAAATATTCTTGAAAATTTTATAATTTTATTGTATACGAATTTTTTGCGCCAAATAAATTTTCTTCACTGTTTCCAAATGAAAAGCATTCAAAAGTACGTCCATGCGTCTTTATTTTGCTGTATTGCATGGCACTGTAAACCTAGTAGCAACGGCACAGAAAATTCCTAACCGCAACATACAAAAATAGGCCAATTTTCCCGTGGTAAGGAAAATACAATGTAAATGAAGTTCTTCATAGAGAAGAACACCACCGAATACTTGGAGCCGTTCCCTCTCCCCATGGAAAGATTGAGCGCGAGGCTAATACGAAGCTGCATTTACTCTACACAGGAACAGGGCAAGGCTACAACTCTACACAGAAAAACGCGTTGTAACGCACGCATGTGGTTGATCGGTGCACCGTGTATGAGTATGCTTCGTCTCTTTCGTTTAGCTTGCTTTAGTACGTGTATGAGTATGCTTCGTCTCTTTCGTTTGGCTTGATGGAGATAGTACGATCTTTCGTTTAGCTTGCTTTAGTACGTGTATGAGTATGCTTCGTCTTTTTCGTTTGGCTTGCTTTAGTACATGTATGAGTATGCTTCGTCTCTTTCGTTTGGCTTGATGGAGATAGTACGATGCGAACGAGTACAGGCGCTTAGCTATACACTTGAAGCCTTGAAGTTAACTGGACTGCTCGCCGAAACAGTGGCATCAGCGCTGTTCCAGACTTTTTTACGTATTCAACAGGACAGTATAGCTTTAGAGCCGAGGTAGTGAGCTTATCCACGTGGTAATGATACATAAGTGCTCATCAGTATCGCACCACATATCTCTTTTCCACAGCTCGGAGTGTTCGACAGCCCGCTTCAGGTTCGCTCAATCGTCCAGCAGGTGGCGCTAGCGTTGGCTGTCGCTGAGACCGAGCTTCTGTTTGAGCACCGGGCTTTGACACTCGGTCACGTGCTGTTAAAGCCCGCCCGACGTCGCGTAGCTTACTACCGCTTGATGAACAATGCGTTGTCCATCGAGCTGCACGGATGGGAGGCCAGCGTGGTCGACTTCACCTCATCCAGAATGACCTCGGGTGATGGTGCGTGAGCATTTTGTATACTGAGCGACAAGCCCCCTTCTGATAGAAAGAATTCGTTATTTGTAGTGACACCATTGCTCGGTAAAGGGTCGCGTACGGCAACGACGATTATTTCGATAATAGTAAACTACCCTACTGAAACGTTCCGAATGCGATGTCCAATTATTATTATATATGTTTCCGTAAGAATCTTACAGATATATGTGGAAAATATATAGGAAACTAATGTATTCTTTATGGGAACATATGGAAATATTGGACTCGCATACGGAACGTTTCAGTAGGGTTCGGTGTCGCAATTATCGAGAACTACGGTTTCGATAATAGTAAACTACGGTTTCGCAAAATCACACTTATTGGAAGAAGACGCTTGGAAAACGAGAAAATGCAGAATAGAAATGCAGGTGGCGAGGCCATGTTGAAAATTCCACACTAAAAACCATGGCGTTTTAGATTTTGATGGCGTCTACCATGTCCTGCGTAGTTCCTAGCCAGTACAAATGCGGAAATTGCTCTTTGGACATGGCTATCCATTTGACTTGCCACGTCTAGAAAAATTTTGTTGCACCAATCTCGAAAAAGTAGGAAAAGCTTACTTTTAAATCTGTGACGTCAAAATCGGAGATTTCGCCGTTAAACTCAACAATGAAACTTAAACCTTGATCTTCTCCTGTCATAACCATCCTGCGATAGGCAAATTAATAACATCAGAAGTATCAGGACATGGCTATCCATTTGACTTGCCAGGTCTAGAGAAATTTTGTTGCACCAATCTAGCAAAAGTATGAAAAGCTTACATTTAAATCTATGACGTCAAAATCGGAGATTTTGCCGCTAAACTCAACAATGAAACCTAAACCTTGATCTTCTCCTCTCATAACCATCTTGCGATAGGTAAATTAATGACATCAGAAGTATCAGAACACTAATTGTTCGGGGTAAACCAATTCACTGTTTTACATTAGTAATTTAAGACTGTCTGTGAGACATACAAGAGGGGCTTAACACGTGTTTTTGTTTCGGTTGTATGTAATCGAGTATGGGAGTGGCTTTCTCGTTACGTCAACATGTTTTTGGTAATGAGGGTGCCTTGTGGGGACGTACATGTGTGTTGTTGTGCTTGAATAAAAGTGTTCGTTCTGAAAAAAAAAATTATACTTGCTAGTAAACGCTCATCCAGTGTCCTTTCCGAGTGTGCGTACCACAGTGGCGCTTGATATATATATATATATATATATATATATATATATATATATATATATATATATATATATATATATATATATATATATATATATATATATATATGACACAATAATGAGATCTAACAGACAATAATGCCAAGGAAATTATAGGGGAAGTTATTAGACCGAATGGTAATGTAAATGTGACGAAAGAAAGGTGGGTGAAAAGATCCCTTGCCGTGGGCAGGAACCGAACCTGCGACCTCCGAATAACGCGTTTGGCGTCCCCCCCCCCTTCCGGCCACTTTAGTCGGTATATTTGTAAATTAAAGCCCCGCCGCGGTGGTCTAGTGGCTAAGGTACTCGGCTGCTGACCCGTAGGTCACGGGATCGAATCCCGGCTGTGGCGGCTGCATTTCCGACGGAGGCGAAAATGTTGTAGGCCCGTGTGCTCAGATTCGGGTGCACGTTAAAAAAACCCCAGGTGGTCGAAATTTCCGGAGCCCTCCACTGCGGCGTTTCTCATAATCATTTCGTGGTTTCGGGACTTAAAACCCCACAAATCATATGTGAATTTAAACGTAGGGGTGCTTATTTATTTTTATTTATTTATTTCAGTACCTTCAGGGCCCGAAGGGAGTGGGTAATTGTATAACAGAAGGGAGTGGGGAATTGTATACATAGTAATAAGAACAATAAGAGTGAACAAAAAAAATGCTGCTTAGAGTAAACATCGCATTCTACAGCAGCCCTAAAAGCAGTGACATCAGTGAATTGGGGAACAGAGGAGGGTAGGTGGTTCCACTCGTTCGAGGTAGTGGGAATAAAGGAATCGTGAAAGAACTTGGCATGTGAAAAAGAATGTGTACTTTGTGGTGATGGTCACATCTAGATGACATGTAGTGTGGTTTGGAAAGAAGGTCTTGTTTTAGTTGTGGATTGTGGTTAATTTTATAAAAAAAGAACAAGACGAGACACTTCCCTACGCGAACAAAGAAGTGGAAGGCCCAAAACTGTTTTCATAGATGATACGCTAGATGTGCGTGCATAGTCTGAAAGGATGAAACGTGCACTCCTATTTTGGACGAATTCTAAGGTTTCAACAAGTGTATTAATGCCGGGGTCCCATACACGCTTGCGTACTCAAGCTTAGTACGAACAAGGGTTTTATATAGAATGAGTTTAATAACTGAAGGTACGCTTGAAAAGTGTCTTCGTAGGTATCCAAGAGTGTGATTGGCATTGTTAGTTACGTAGGTGACACGAGTGTGCCATGAGAGATTAGAGGTAAATTTTACTCCAAGATACTTGTAGCATGAAACACTTTCTAAAACACTATCGTTAATTAGGTATTCGGGAACGTCAATAGTGCCAGGGGTGCGAGAAAATCGCATTACCTTGCATTTATTAGCGTTAAGTCGCATGTTCCATCTAGTGCACCAGGAAAAAACTGCATTAGGATCTTGTTGCAGAAAATTGGTGTCAATATTAGTGCAAGCATTTCTATGAATAACACAGTCATCAGCAAATGATTTAATTAATTTAATTGATGATAGAATATTATTAGGCAGGTAATTCATATAAACAAGAAAGAGAAGAGGGCCCAAAACTGACCACTGTGACAAACCAGAAGTGATAGGAGGCTCTTGTGAGTCGTTATTGTTGGTGGTGACAAACTGAGCTTGGTTAGCGAGAAAGTGTTCGATCCATCCTAATATATTGCGGTCAGTGTTTAATTTACTTGGCTTAAAACAGAGTAACTGGTGAGAAACAAGATCAAAGGCTTTAGAGAAGTCCAAGAATATACAATCAATGATTAGTCCACTGTACAATGCCGCGAAAAGGTCATCTGCTAACGAAACCAGTTGAGTTTGACATGAAAAATGTTTACGGAAGCCATGTTGATTGGGAGAGAAGAATGAATTTGTATCTAGAAAGGCTACGAGATGAGAATAAATTATGTGTTCTAAAAGTTTACAAGGTACTCTGGTGAGGGATATCGGTCGGTAATTCAAAGCGGACTGTGCATCACCAGATTTAAATAATGGTACCACCTTGCCCACCTTTCAGTCACGTGGTAAGGAATAAGACTCTAAGGACTGGAAAACAATTTGAACGAAAACATTGAGGAATAAACATCCGTACATTTCAAAAACTTTAGAGTGATGCCGTCCACTCCGCAAGACAAAGACAAGTTGAGGCCACGAATTAGCTTCTGTATGCCATCAAAATCAAATAACAACAGGATCCATAATGCGGAAGGTATAATCAGTAATACAGGGAAAAGAAACTGCTAATGACAAAAAAGATTTAGAAAATACATTATTGAGCACAGAACAACACTCAGAGCTCGGAATCGGTATGCCGTTGCTGTCACTTAAGGACATTATGTATTGTTTATGACACCACCCACGATATTCCAAAACTTTTTCGCGTTCGTTACAAGTAACGAGGGAAGTGTGTTCTTATAAAACGTTTCTTTGCCATATATATATGTTCTTCGTCTTACATATATATATATATATATATATATATATATATATATATATATATATATATATATATATATATATATATATATATATATATATATTATTGAGATATAACAGACAGTAATGCCAAAGAATGTACAGGGGAAGTTATTAAAACCAATCCAATGTAAATAACAAGAAAGAAAAGTGGATGAAAAAATTACCAACTGTGAGCAGGAATCGAACCTACGACCTTCGAATTGCGCGTTCGATGCTCGAACGCGTAATATATATATATATATATATATATATATATATATAGTGGTTGAAAAAATTACCAGCTGTGAGCAGGAATCGAACCTAGGGCCTTCAAATAACGCGTTCGATGCTCTAACCACTGAGCTATCACAGCGGCCGTCCCTCCATCCACTTTTTGGGGTGTATATGTGAATTTAGAAGTAGGAGTGACAGTCAGCGCCATCTATAAGCCAAACAACGAGTGTGAAAACACTCTTATTCGCATGTTTGGCGTCACGTAGCACGTGAACTTATGAGCGCGCAGCTGATTAATTGTCCCTCTTATACAACCTAAACACACCAAGTCTGCCAGTACGAGACCCTCGTTCAATGAAATAAGGGAGAGAAGTGTATACCTAAGGGCTCGTATTTCCGTGTTTTAACACAATATTAATGAGATATAACAGACAGTAATGCCAAGGAATATACAGGGGAATTTTTTCGTCCCCTTTTCTTTCTTCTTTCTTCCTATTTACATTCCATTGTTTCTAATAACTTCCCCTGTACATTCCTTGGCATTACTGTATGTTATATCTCATTCTATATATATATATATATATATCTATATACACACACACACATATATATATATATATATATATATATATATATATATATATATATATATATATATATATATATATATATATATATATATATATATATATATATATATATATATATATTGTTAAGGCGTTTACTAGCCGGCAACGAGCGAGAATATGTAATGGCGACAGTCACAGCCAAGCACGGGCTCCCAGCGCGAGCGGCGTCCTTGTTGGGTAGCCCCACTAGAAGGTACTCAAGAGTTCGACCCATTTCAGCGTTCGGAGGCTTCGCTACAATTACCCCGGGGTCGAAGAGGGAGCCGCCTGGCGACCTAACAGCTCGTTACTATGAGCGGGTCATAATAAGCCTTCAGGCGCTCCACGTTGACGATGTCTCGCCCACGGCGGCGCATGTCCGAAGATTGTTCAACGGGTTCGATGAGATAGTTGACGGGTGAGGTGCGCTCGATGACACGGTAGGGGCCTTCGTATTTTGGACGTAGCTTGGAAGAGGGGCCAGCTGCAGATGTCGGGATCGAGAGCCATACAAGCGCACCAGGAAGGAACGTGGGCTCAGAAGTGGTGGAGCCATCACGAATACTCTTCTGCCGCTCTTGCTCTTGCGTTGTAAAAGTCTTGGCAAGCTCGCGACACTCTTGAGCAAGCCTGGCTGTCTCGGAAATCGGTGTACACTCAGATGGATCCGGCGTGTACGGGAGTATCGTGTCCATGGTGTGCGACGGGTGCCTTCCGTACAGCAAGTAGAAAGGTGAAAAACCAGTCGTGCTCTGAGGGGCGGTGTTGTAGGCGTAGGTGACGAAGGGCAGTATATTATCCCAATTAGTGTGGTTGGCAGCGACGTACATAGAAAGCATGTCGCCGAGGGTGCGGTTAAAGCGTTCGGTGAGGCCATTCGTCTGTGGGTGGTAAGCAGTAGTTTTGCGGTGGACAGAATGGCACTCCGTCAGAATGGCTTCGACGACTTCCGACAGGAAGACACGGCCTCGATCGCTGAGAAGCTCTTGGGGTGGTCCGTGGCGCAGTATAAATCGATGCAGCAGGAAGGACGCAACATCGCGCGCAGTAGCCGCAGGGAGAGCGGCGGTTTCGGCGTATCGCGTTAAATGATCAACGGCAACGATGGCCCAGCGGTTACCAGCCGACGTCAGAGGAAGTGGTCCGTACAAATCGATACCTACGCGCCCAAAGGGACGGTCAGGGCAAGGTAACGGTTGCAGACCGGCGTGCGACATGTGGACTGACGGTTTACGGCGTTGGCAAGTGAGGCAAGAGCGAACGAACTGCTGCACATAGCGGTACATGCCGCGCCAAAAGTAGCGTTGTCGAATGCGATGGTAGGTCTTGAATACCCCAGAGTGCGCGCATTGCGGATCTGAATGGAAGGATTCACATATTTCTGACCGCAGACTGCGGGGTATCACGAGTAACCACTGCCGGCCGTCGGCGTCGTAATTGCGTCGGTGTAGAAGGCCGTCACGGATGGTGAAATGGCGAGCTTGACGACGCAAGGCACGCGTGGATGGCGTTGCGGATGGATCAGAGAGCATGTCGATGAGCGTGCCGATCCAATTATCCTTTCGCTGTTCGGTAGCGATGATGTCAACATCAATGGCAGAAACAGCAGCCGTGGATACTGAGCAGAGCACATCACCTTCAGGCAGAGGGGAGCGCGAGAGGGCGTCGGCGTCAGCATGCTGGCGTCCGTTGCGGTACAGCACGCGGATGTCGTAGTCTTGTAAGCGAAGAGCCCAACGGGCGAGACGGCCTGAGGGATCCTTCAATGAAGAAAGCCAGCATAGTGCATGATGGTCGGTGACGACATCGAATGGGCGACCATACAAATAAGGTCGAAACTTTGTAAGAGCCCAGACGATCGCCAGGCACTCTTTCTCCGTGACGGTGTAGTTTTTCTCGGCTCTCGTGAGCGTACGGCTTGCATATGCTACGACATATTCAGGGAATCCGGGTTTTCGCTGCGCCAGGACAGCGCCGAGGCCTACGCCGCTGGCGTCTGTGTGCACCTCCGTTGGGGCTGTAGGGTCGTAGTGGCGTAGAATGGGAGGCGACGTCAACAAATGGCGGAGCTTCGCGAACGCGTCGTCGCACTCGGATGACCATGAATTGAAGGGCCCGTTACTTCCAAGGAGCTTCGTCAGCGGTGATATGATCGTGGCAAAATTTCGTATGAAGCGTCGGAAATAGGAGCACAGGCCCACGAAACTACGCAGTTCTTTGACAGATGCAGGTTTGGGGAATTCGGCCACGGCCTGAAGCTTGGCAGGATCAGGAAGAATGCCGTCTTTGGACACGACGTACCCCAGTATGGTGAGTTGCCGTGCTGCAAAGCGGCACTTTTTCAGATTTAGTTGCAAGCCGGCATTGCTCACACGTGCGAAAACTTCTTTCAGACGTTGGAGATGCGTGGAGAAATCCGGAGCAAAGACAATGACATCGTCGAGGTAACACAAGCACGTGTACCATTTCAAGTTGCGCAAAACGGTGTCCATCATGCGCTCAAAGGTCGCAGGTGCATTACATAGACCAAACGGCATGACGTTGAACTCGTACAAGCCGTCTGGCGTGATGAAGGCGGTCTTTGGTCGAGCGTCGTCAGCCAAGGGTACTTGCCAGTACCCCGAGCGCAGATCGAGAGAAGAAAAAAAAATCGGCTCCATGAAGGCTGTCAATCGCGTCATCGATGCGTGGCAGTGGATAAACATCCTTGCGAGTGATCTTATTGAGCCGTCTGTAGTCCACACAGAACCGCACAGAACCGTCTTTCTTCGCAACAAGAACAACAGGAGACGCCCATGGACTGTCCGAGGGCCGAATAACATCGCGTCGGAGCATATCGTCAACCTGATCATTAATTACTCGACGTTCAGCAGGCGACACGCGATATGGACGTTGCCGTAAAGGTGGATGGGCACCAGTGTCGATGCGATGCGTAACAACGGACGTGCGACCGAGAGAACTTCGCCCGACATCGAAAGAAGAACGATATTCTTGCAACAGGTCCAGAAGTTGGGAACGCTGTACGGCCGTAAGGTTGTCAGCGATGGAGGGGCCAAATACATCAGCAGATGACGAATCAGAAGTGGAAACAGCATTGATGGTACACGACCTGGGACCGCGCGTGTCATCGGGTACGTCCAGGACTTGTGCGTCGTCGACTGGTTCCACTCTGCCGAGACATTCCCCTCGAAGCAAGGTAACAGCATACGGGGACGGGTTGGTTACAAAAATAGCAGTGTTGCCCTGGTTGACCTGCACGGTCGCGAAAGGTACTAGCAACCCTCTCCTGCTGCAAGCGCGGTCAGATGGCGAAACAAGTCCAATGGTGTCGGAGAGACCAGCGCAGTAGACAGACACAGCCGTCGTCGAGTTTGGAGGCACTGTTGTATCGTCTTTCGTTAGAATCTTGCTCAGTGTCGGGGGACTGTCTTCTGGCGTCAAATGCGAGAAGGGTGAGAGCTCAATTTCGGCGGCGGCACAATGGATGACGGCGTCATGGCGGGAGAGAAAGTCCCACCCCAGGATGACGTCATGAGAGCATGCCTGAATGACGATGAACTGGGCGACATACAGAACGTCCTGGATGACAACGCGAGCTGTGCACCCTGCTGTAGGATAAATGCGGTGCAAACTTGCAGTACGGAGGGATAACCCAGAAAGTGGCGTCGTCACTTTTCGAAGTAAGCGGCAGAGTTTTTCGTCCATAACTGATACGGCAGCTCCCGTGTCAATAAGCGCCGATGCACAAACACCGTCCACAAACACGTCAATGACATTCGAGGGGCTGCTCTGAGGGCTTTCACATTGCGATAGCGTCGCAGTCCTTGCCTCGGGGACTGCGACGACTAGTTTTCCCGCTCATGAGCAGAAGAACTTGGCCGCATGGGGGACAGAGACCGACGTCGTGGAGACGGCGACCTTCGAGCAGACGGACCTGGGCGAGACGACAGTGGCACAGACGGCAGTTCCTCGTTATACGAACGGCTAAGGTGGCCAGCAACAGGAGAAGTGGGAGCCGGCTGTAGTCGAGAGCAATAACGGGCTACGTGACCGGCGTAACCGCAAGCAAAGCAGATGGGCCGGTTGTCGGGTGTGCGCCATCGGTTTGCCGGGGTGGGTCTCGCCCGGAACGGTGTCTGGAAAGGCTGCATGGTGGGCTGAAAATGAGGCTGAGGGGTTGCGCCAACATATGCAGCCGGCATACCCGCTGCAAAGGACGGAGGTCGAGCGGCAGCTTCGGCGTAAGTCAGAGGGGTGGTTGCTGGAACGACTTGGGGCGGCCTGGCGACCACTTGCGCGTAACTCAGGGGCGCAGGAGCCGGAGGCTGTGGGGGGTGGTACGCAGGCATTACCTCCGCTATTTCCTGTTCAATCGCTCGACGGATGGGAGGGAGAAGGGTAGTAGGCGATTGTTGAACAGTCGGTTGGTGGGCGAAGGGCAGGAGCGAGAACTGACGTGCGATTTCCTCACGGATGAAGGACTTTAGTTCTGCCATCAACGCCACTTGGTCACAACTGGCCTCCAAGCCAGCAAGCGTTGCAGCTCGTGGTGGGGAGCGTCGGGTCATCGAACGCTGCCGGCGGAGCTCCTCGTAGCTCTGGCACAGTGTGATGACCTCAGCCACTGTGCCGGGGTTTTTGGCGAGCAGCATCGTGAAGGCATCATCGTCAATGCCTTTCATGATGTTCCGGATCTTTTCAGACTCGGACATGGTGGGATTAGATTTGTTGGATAGGTCCAGGACGTCTTCAATATAGCTCGTGAATGACTCACCAGCCTCCTGAGCACGTTCACGCAAGCGCTGCTCGGCTTGCAGCTTGCGAACAGCAGGGCGGCCGAAGACGTTGATGATTGCGGTCTTGAAATCGGACCAGGTGGCAAAATCGGACGCGTGGTTGTTATACCACAAACTGGCAACACCCGTAAGGTAGAATACCAAGTTGGTCAGCTTGCCGTCCTCGTCCCATTTGTTGGGGACGCTCACGCGCTCGTAAATAGCGAGCCAGTCCTCCACGTCAGTGCCATCAGCGCCAGTGAAGATGGGTGGATCGCGGATTCTGGGGACACCGGGACAAGGGGGTGGCATTGGAGGAGGCGTTTGCTGAGAAGCGTCGTGGTACATAGTAGATGGCAGGGTACGTGATCGTAGCTCCAAAGGCATAGACAGGGATCGCAGCACTCTCCACCAAATTGTTAAGGCGTTTACTAGCCGGCAACGAGCGAGAATATGTAATGGCGACAGTCACAGCCAAGCACGGGCTCCCAGCGCGAGCGGCGTACTTGTTGGGTAGCCCCACTAGAAGGTACTCAAGAGTTCGACCCATTTCAGCGTTCGGAGGCTTCGCTACAATATATATATATATATATATATATATATATATAGAATAGGGGAGAATTGTTTCTGAAGGACTGACGTTTTGGTCACTGGACCAGCAGCAAGGTCAGTCTTCTTCGAACCATTTTTGTCCTACGTCAGCTCTTGATTGTTTATTTAGCTATGCACGCTTTCTTTTTGTTTCGTTCGCAAACAGGGTGGGTGCCCGTCTACGTCGACATGCACGACCTTCCTGATGACAAGAAGTCCACGTTGGGCAAGAGGCTCGATCTTTTACAACAAATGATCAGGTGAGATGATGAGTCACTGCTGGAAATCAATTGATCCTCGGACCTTACAGATCATTTTTAAAGAACGCTAGGCTTGCGGACTACAGCGCATTATTGGGTTTCGAATTGTATGCTTATTCCAATGCGTTGCCTGAGCATATAACCCAAGAGTATAAGTAGGCAGAATAAAGGACCCCTAATAATTCCGAGATAAACGAAGAGAAAGTTGTTTCTTTTTCGGCGTCAGTGCTGTCCTTTCAAGGTCTATCACTCCGAGTCACTCATTTCGTCAGAGAGGTAGAGGACCATGTCAACCCACCAGCGTAGGGTCTATCAGGATTTCGCGCTTTTCAGCTACAGGCTGTTGTCTCTGCTTCTTATCTAAGCAAATCAGTTGATCGCACACAATAGCCTAAGAAGATAAGGCGGAAAGAGCCTGTGACTCTGTGCCCAAGCAGGTTAGGAGAAAATTTACAAATGATATCCGATTTACAGTGTTTCCGTTAGTGGCTGCTTTGCGCTGAAGTGGTTACTTTACGACCCCTTTGGCAACGAAAATTTCAGTTTCCGCCGTAGCTATATACTGGCCGCATTTAAAATTTTCGTCTTGCTTATTCAAAATACCGCCTCTTTTCTATTTGGCTACAGATTTGGCAATAATATGAATGACATGGTTATTTTGGGTACATTCGAGTTGAATCCTCACAGCAACTTCGCCAGGTATATTTATTTATTTATTTATTTAGTTATTTATGTATTTATTTATTTATTTATTTATTTTGTACCCTCAGGGCTCGAGGGCATTACAGAGGGGTAATGCCCTCGGGCCCTGAAGTTCTTGTTTCGTTCATATTTATTTATATGAACGAAACAATAACTTATTTCCTCATGACGTAACGTGTACAGACTGACGGCTTCCGGAATTGTTCCGGAACGACTAAAAATGGCAGTGGAGAAAGAAAATGACAATATGTCCCGCTAAAAGGAACGTTGTGTACACGGAAAGCAGCAGGACAGAAACTGGGCGAGGCAAAAAGCATGCTGGGATAGACCGGTATTTACAACTGAAACAAGGCGAATAAAAGACAGAATACTTCAATTGGACAAAAAGACATGCAGTCCAATTTTTGGTTGACGCGCATGCGGCGATTCAAAAACGAAATGGAGAAATCTCCCGCCTTGGAGGTCAATATTCTCTGCCTATACCACTTTCTTGCTTCGTAGCCTATACTAACGGGGTGGCCAGCGAACGGTTGGGCAGCGCGAGCAGTAGCTTTTTTTTAGATGCGGAGCATCTTATACTCGCGCCTTGTAGTGCGCCGTCCGCGCCGTCCGCACCGCTTCTCAAACATTCGACAGCTGACGCGCGCGCATGCGCCGTCGCGCCGTCGCCCACTCTTCCACCATCTGTGCATCCCTTCCTCCTCTACACACCGCGCGCGCTTCACTCCTCCACCATCTGTGCACCCTTCCTCCTCTACACACCGCGTTCGATATCTACAATTCTCCTGATTCTCCAGTGGACGCGCATGTGGCGTCGCGCTTCGAGAACATTCAACAGCTCACAGTGCATGCGCCGTCGTGCTGTATATATACTCAAGGTCGGCGCTCGCTCGCTCAGTTGCCGCTCGTTGGTTGGTTTGTACGGCTCGTCGACGTCCAAGGTCGCGGTGAAATGAATGCCAACGAATCCACAAACACAATGATCGGCGTCCCTTCGACCAGCGCCGCCCTTTCGCATACGTGTGTACGTGTTCACTCATTTAACACCCCCTCCTACAACCACGTTAACCAATTTAGCCATCGACCCAAGTAAGTCGCAATTTAACACCCCATTTCACAACCACGTTAACCAATTTAGCCATCGACCCAAGTAAGTCGCACTTTAACACCCCGTTAACCAATTATATGGTCCGCATCCTCCTCAGTGTTCCCCCGAGGGAAGCTGCGGGCAATTTTTTTTAACAAGAAACTCGCTAGGAGACACCGCCTGCGTCGGTGTTACAAAGCGAGAGAGGGTGAGCGTAGAATAGAAGAGAAAGGAGGAGGGGACGCGCATGCGCATTCCAGTACGAACGCCCCCGGATCAAGCTCGCTCATAAGACACTTCGCATCTAAAATGTTTTCGTTGTTTGCATCTTCAAAAGTTGTTTAGGGTGCGTTTTGAGAAACTCGACCCGATCGAAAGTGTTCCTAGCAGCTTGGAGTAAGATCTCACATTGTGTAACTCTGCCATGTATCTGCAACCTTAACCTTTCGCTAACAAGCCCATAAGTGTTATTTACAACCATAAACGTTGTTCTAACTTCGTATTCATGAGCCTCGGAGATGACGTCCATCACCATCGTCATTGCTCCTCACCATTTGCCGCTCGCTAGAGGACATGACGTCATCTTTTTTTCATTGTTCCATTAATTAAGAGCGTTCCTATTGGACGTGCTGGTTGTTGTGTCTGCACGGAAGCCTAGTAGCCAGGCCTTGATGTCCACCACAAGCGTTATTTACAGTGAGATCATTGTGAAATATTCATCATCCCTTTTTGAGAGCTGAAATCAGTATTGCCTAATGAGCATGGGAAACTAACAGACGGAGGTAGATTAGAAATGTTGTGCCCACTCGTTATGTAGTTTGGAGACCAGAGTAATGAAGTTGCCGATGCGTGTGAGGTTGTGGCCTGCAAAGGTTTTGACGAAATCTTGCTGTTCACAAAACGACACTATCTGGACTTAGAACATGCTGATGTCGTAAGAAATATTCTAAGCACCAAAACAAGCACAGTGCGCAATGATACACTTTTGCGTGATATTCGCGGAAACTCCTGCTTCATGTGACTAGAGGATGTACATAAGGTATGCAACCTACTGAAACTATGCATGAAACATTTGAGGAGTTCACCATAAATCGTTTCGTTCAAGGGTCCGTGCAACAGGTTTTCGAGTAACCATCGAGTGACCTTACTATCAGAGATAAAAATTTTCCCACGAACAGACGGCCGTGAATGATTTTTTTAAAGCCGTCAAGTGGAACCGCTGTTAGATACA
Organism: Rhipicephalus microplus; assembly: GCF_013339725.1. NCBI lineage: Eukaryota > Metazoa > Arthropoda > Arachnida > Ixodida > Ixodidae > Rhipicephalus > Rhipicephalus microplus. The sequence continues at coordinate 125,964,182 of NC_051167.1, read as the reverse complement.
GGGATTTGTCACATGTTACAAGTGCTTTACTCTTCCTTCCGTCCCAGTTAGCGAGCTACAAGCTACATCGAAGGGATGGGGGGGGGGGGGCATAGTGGCAAGCGAGACATGACGCCTTGTCAATGCGGCAGTATGCTGCGTGACCTTGAACACTTTTTTCATTGCATGTGCGACTCATTATTGGTACGATTACATGCAAGAGCCCTGGTGCTATCGTAATTGGTGTCTCATTCTATCGCTAGAGGGCACAGTGCGGGTAGGTCGCGGCACCTTCATGGTAGTGGTAAATATAAAGCACATGATGCTGAAATAAGCCACTGGCCGTAAGCCAAGTGGATTTGATAGCCCGATTTGTGCTTATAAGCATCACTTACTGAAGGAAAATCGGGTGACTTACAGCAGACTTTGACGCTGAACTTTGATTCGATGCCGTGTCCTGCGCTATGTTTACCTCACATGTTTGCAAGAACCTCGATTACCGATGGGCCAAGCTTTCTGACCATGTTAAAAGAGTGTTGCAGGACCACCTCAACGTTTACAGGCAGTAATGCCTCTATGTGTTTCGTTGTCAGGCCCAAGGCATCCCGCTTCAGCCCGTACACGAACGTGATATTTCTGCACGACCTGGTTCATGAATTACGGGAAGCCCACAAGCAGATCTTCGACAACAACATGTCGTTCTGCCCGGATGCCGAGCTGAAAGCTTGGGAAGACGTCACCCTGTGGGCAGAGGAGATCGCGAGCTGCCGCAGCGCGCGGGACTTCGTCATCGCCCGCGTTTTAACAAGTGCCGCGTTCGTCGACTGAGTGGCCAGGGCTACTCGAACCGCCGATCTCACCTGGGCTGAACCATTCCTCCGGGCTACATGGATGCGACGTTATGGAAATCTACAATGAAATTGCTTCGTGCGCTAAATCGTCACTGTCTTTCGTACTTTTTACGCGATGCATGCCATTAGTTCTTCTTTATTGCTTGTGTACTTATGACTTAGCAGCAATTTCGTATTTTTTGTTATGTGCGTTTCATTATATTTAATATACCTTTGAAGCTACTCAATCATTGAACTTGTGTAAAGACTAATAGCCATATCATGTGCTCCTATGCTTCTGACATGTAAAAATATTCATGTATTAGATTGGACGAGTAACTAGCCACACAGGCTAATGGTCCAAATATTTTGTAACTGCTTTTGTATTAACATTGAATAAACACTGATTGATTGATTGATACGTGTGATGACGAGATGGGAAGGCGAGAAAAATTGGCCACTATGGTGTCACGTGCCATGGAGCTGCGGAGGCGGCCTGGACACCGTACCCTATAGTGTCATGGTTGGTGGGGGTAAGGGTATAACAGGGCAAATGCTGTACCATCACAACTACTGTGTTGAATGACCCAACGTTTAAGGGGAAAGCCTCGGAGGCTTCATCAAACGCGAAAAGCGATTATCTGAGACGAAAGCGTTCTCCGGCATATACATCCACAAGAGCGATGCAAAAGTGATCATAACATTATGGGTCAACAATAATGGTGTTGCGATTTCTCTCCATCCCACAACCTTGCATTCACAGTGTCCCTCTCTGCCTCTTTTTTTCGGATTAGAGGAAATGCCACAAAAGTATCTTTCTGAGATGCTGACTGAATTTAGGGACATCAATTGTTGTTAAACTTTCGACACTGCTTTTTTCTGAGTGCAAAAGTAAAACGAGTCGCGTAGTTTTTCAAAATGAGATGTTATTTTGCCGCAGCTCTTTGTCGAATATATTAGACATTAGGACTCTAGGGGTACTTTTTTGGAGAACGCAGGGTAGGGCGTAGTAAGGTCAATGACCAAAATTAGGCAACTCACGACACAATTGTTTTGATATCTTATGCCTGAGGCCACAATAAGCTAGTTACCTTGATTCTGCATATTACAAAATTAAGCGTGCATATAATTAAGAGATTGGGGTATATGATCAATAGTTTCTGGCACTCAAAACGTGAAGTTGTGGGCGAGCCGTAGCAGCTTGTCTAATGCCTAAGCGCATAATTTGACCAATACTGATAATTTCCTGCCAACCACTTTCTCTTACCCACACTAGTCGGCGCTTTCATGGTAGCAATGCTGGGTCATTAGGGCGCTCCATGGCTGACACGAAGGTCACTGAATGGAACCCCGGCCGTGAAGGCTGCAGCTTTTAACAGGGGAGGGAAAATTGTCTGAGTTCCGTTTACGTTGATATAGGTTCACGTTAAATAAACCCAGGTGGTCAAATTTCCGGAGTCGTTCAATACAGCGTCTGAACCATGACGTCGCTATAGTATACGCCATTAGCGTTCTAAATAACTCGTCAAGCATCTCGATAGATTTGAAGACATACTAAGACATACTATTACACTTCACTAGGAATATGCAGCTGTTGCACCACAACTAGAGCTGGGGGCTTCCTTATACTAAAGATGCAAAGCTCAAATACCAGTTTCTGCAGTTTTTCATGCGTCGATTACTCACCTGGTACATATATAGCACCAGAAGTGCGTGTTTTTGCGTTCATTCGAGCGTGCGTTCGCACGCGCGCGCGTGTGTGTGTTATTTGTGTGTGCTCTGGCGTGCGTCTACGTGCGCGTGCGTGCGTGCAAAAAAGAGTGTGGCAGGCCCGCTCACTGCCACTGGAGGTTCTGCACACTGCCACTGATCCATCAACCTGGTCCATTGATGAATCAGACTAAATGAAACAGAACTAGCTTAAAACAGTGTTCGACGCTTAAGAGATTCAACTAAGTGCGTCAACAGCACAGATCATGCTTCTTAAGCTTTATTTTGCCTTATTCAAGACTGGTTCGAAAAAGCTCCGCGCGTTTTCTGGACGCATTTTTGTGAGGTCCTCGCCCCGGTCTTTCCTGGCAGCGAGTTCTGCGACGCTCAGCACTGGAGCGTCCGGCGGTACGAAGTCGGATGTGCCGAAGATAACGGACCGCGCCATCTGTCCCATGACATTGTCCAGGTCCCTGATATTGGTCTCGTTCAGCTCCGCGTTCTGCAAGGGGTCGAGCGGCGCCTCCCCTCGGTGAAAGGCCAACAAGTGAACGGCGCGGATGTTACGCCAGTACGGGTAGGCGTGTGGTTCGTAAAGGGCGCCCAGCATGTACATTTGGGTCTCCAGGCCGTAGCGCTCGCGATTTATGAGGTGCGCATGCGGTTCAATCAGAGTGACCGTGGGAAGGACGCCCGCGTTGTAGTACCAAATTGAGTCGTTCAGCCTGCGTGATACAACAGGAAGACATCAATCAACCGACGCATGGCTCGCTCAGAATGCATTGCGATACCTCGGAATGCTGTCACGATAAATAATTCCGAAGGCGGCTGCGCTACAAACCCTCAGCCCACCACAAATTCTAACAAACTACCCCTTCTATTCCAGCAGTCCGGTGTTGATGACGACGTCGGCATTCGTGCCTGATCACGTGATTCGCGAAATGAATGTGTCTGTTCGCACGTACACTCCCTCCACGTTTGCTCATCCCACGGTGAGGGGGAGCACTCGAACAGGAGGAGCCGTGAGCTGAAGAATGGAGGACAGTGAAAAAAAAAAAGAGAAGGAAGAAGCGGGGGTGGCTTTCGAATAATCACACGAGTGTAGCTACGTTACTACGGCCCTTTTCAAAACGAATCTGCGCGTCTTCACAAAATGAATCATGACGAGTGAGTGAAGCTCTGAGTGTCGTATCGGTTAGTAACCGGGCACTACCAGTGTGTTGTCTAAACTAATAAAATTGAGTCACATGAAGTGACGAATGTGGCAAAAAGAGTCGACGAAAAAGTTAGGTTCGAAGGCCCACAATGCCTATGCTCAAGTCGCCGACTAATGGAAAGGGTTTGTCCTTCTAGGTGTTAATGTTGTTCTGTCACAATTATGATTGATGTTCATCAATTTTAAATCTCTCTTCATATACACACACCTAAGTTTCGACTATAACAAGGTTTTTCTACATAGTACCTTCCCAGCGGACACTTAGAGTCGACGACAAAGCTAGGTTCGAAGGTCCATGATGCCTACGTTCAAGTCGCTGACCAATGTAAAGGGTTTGTCCTTCTAGGTGTTGTTGATGTTCTGTCACGATTATAATTGATGTTAATCAATTCTATTCTTTTCACATACACACACATATGTTTCGACTTTAACAAGGTTTTTCAGCTTAGTATCTTCGCAGTGGACGCTTAGAGTCGACGACAAGGCTGGGTCCTAAGGTCCTTATAGTGTACGCTGAAGGCACACAGTAGTGCGCAGGGTCTGTCCATGTAGGCATTTAACATTGTTCACAATTATGATTGACATTAGTCTATTGTTAAATATTTTAGGGGCGAAGCTCCTTAGGGCGTGGGCTGTGCGTCCCCTGTAGCTTGTATGTAGCCATCTCTAGTTTAGTTCTTGCAGTGTTCACTAGATGGCGGTACCGTCCCCTGTATGTAGCCACCTCTAGTTTAGTTCTTGCAGTGTTCACTAGATGGCGGTACCGTCTCCTGTATGTGGCCACTGGTGGTACTTGTAGCTGATGAAAAGATGCAAGATGTTATAAACTAGAAAGCGGTACTTGTAGTTGATGAAAGACGCGAGATCTTATAAAATAGGAATGATGTCACAAGTTTATTTGTGTATATACACACACAGCGTTTCTCACGTCTTTACATGATGATCGACTGGGCGAATTACACGGAAGATTCACAGTTTACCGATGAATTCCTCCGGAGCTTCGCCCATTCATCATCATTCACCCCGTGAATATGCCGTAATTTTTTGTCATACGCTGTGATTGAGGAGAGATTAAATGACAGTGATTTCATGGTGTTGTCGCTTTTTGATTTGTTATTGTTAACTCTTTGTTAATCTTTTACAAGGTGCTGTACCGTCTCGTGACGGACACCGGACGGACTAGGCTTAGTCCTAAGGTCCTTCAAGTAAAAAAATTGTGGCTGCGCCATTGCTGAAGGCTCGTGCACAACTGCAACACGGCAACTAAATTTCAACTTCTGGGTTGTTCAGGGCGCTTTGATTTCGTACAAAGGCGTGAAAAGTGCCCACTTACTGGCGGTAGGTGTTGAGGTAGAGCCGGAGGAACCTCGAGTTCTTGTGGAAAATCATAAGCATGTTTCCCATGTTAACACCAGGCCCACAGCTGATGGTAGCTTCATACCGCAGGTAGCGTCTCAGAGACTGCACCACGAAGACGTCGCTATCCACGTAGATGCCTCCGTACTGAAGCAGCGCTCTCAGGCGTACAACGTCGGTGGCGTGGTAACGCTCCTGCGGGTCAATTAAACTTTATCGTACTGTGAACATTTTAGACAAGTGCAAACCTTGCATGCCTCATAGTTTTATCGACCTTCAAAAACACTTGGTTATCTCTCTGTTTATAAATCGGTTTGACACGAAAGTGAAACCTGTTTTCGCAGGGGTAGTTATGTGTTTATAGTGCATTATTTCGCCGCGAAATAATGAATGCCACAGCAACAAATTGCAATGACACGCTGGGAACGGGAAGCAACGCGACACTTGCAACGTACACCTCAGGCAGAACGCATCTTATATAGAAATGAGCATCCACAGAACGTGTGCGGGCAAACAACTGTCACAGCTGGACACGTACAGCACACAGCTCAAATAGGAAGACAAAAATAGGCGCCCGCAACATATCATGAGGGGAGGGGGGACTCGAGTAAATGCGTCGATAAGTGGTCAAGCAAAGCGTCAGGTCAAGCGAAAGCCTAGTACAGACGCCCTCGACTGAATTCCGAACGCGCACTCCGCTGCTTATTCACTCACCACCCATGTCAGAGGGAGACGAGATGAGAGACAAGACGAGCCGAGTATGCGCAGTGGAGGTGCGTCCGGCACCGACGCCGAAGCGTGACATCGTGCGATAAAGAAAAGCACCGCATTTAAAACGAACGCATGCACAAGTATACACAGGGCATAGGAGAACTACTGTCACAATCCTTACTTCTTCATGTGTGAGCAGCGTGCTCCTTTCGTGAGCGTTGCCGCAGCAGTGAGCGAAGTTAACCTTGAGCTTTCTGTTACTACTGTAACTTCAAAGAAAACTTGCGAGGGAAGCACAAGAGGTACAAAACGCCCGCATCCCGAGATAAGCGTGCGCGCGTGTGAGGGACAGCGTGGGAGAACATGTATACACGATTTTCTTATCGACTAAAGGGCGCTGCAATCTTGGACTGATAAGCGTTTCTTTTGTAGATTTTCAATGTCGCAATATCAAATGATCGTGGTCATAAAATGTTGAACGTGCCGACAAAGCGATTTCGTGCGTGTGAGCTCATTGTACCATTGCTTGTTTATCTGATAAGTATACTACACTGCAACTTTAGCAGTCCAAGATGGCAGTGCTTGAGCGCGTTTGGAAAATGGTGTATATATACACGCACATCAACCACGTCATGTGGAGGCGCGCCCGCATAACAACGCACGGGTTGACGCACGATGACGTCGTGCCCAACGCGCGCTCCTCGCGCCATTTCGCTGCTGATGACGAAAACACGCTGAAGTTACTTAGTTCTGAAGATGGCAATAGTACACGGTGTGTATAAATTTCTTTCCGTTAGCGAAGTGACCAATGTGCATTGTGTGGCCGTAGTGGTTAGCGTCGGGCACTGCGGAGCAAGAGGACACTGTTTCGACGCCTCGCAGAGTTACTTTTTACTCATGATTTCTTTTTTCCAGTCCGTATATATAGTATGCGAAGTCATATCCTTGACGGAAGTTCGTCAGCAGAGCCGTGGTGTACCCCGGCATAAAACACTTTCGTGTTAAAAAGGCATGCCGTGTAGTTTGCCGTGGGAGTCACTTAATGTCATCTTCGATAACTCACACCGCTGCGCACCGAAGCCTGCAGTTGCTGCAATGATGGCATGAAGTGACGTGGCGTGGAGTTTCGGAGCACGCAGGCGCAATTGGACGGAGATCTCGTAAGTTATTACTGACCGTTAGGTTATATTGTAAGCGGCGGCCATTCTGGAACGCCTTTGTTTAGGCAGCATGGGCTTTCATCTTTCTAGCCAGCACCCCTTCTAAAACTGTGCAACACGGCCGAGAGGTAAAGCCTCCTGGGCCTGCCTCGGGCGTCCTGGCCCTGCAGATGTCGTTCTTCGCAAGTTGATGTACTTATCAATCTTTAAAAAGCAGTCTTGCAATAAACAGGGACTGTATATGTTGCAAAGTCAGAGTGCATGAGCTATTGCATATCTATCTCGTCTAAATGCATGCCGTGTGAATTTTTCAAATAACTTCTGACCCGTCTCACTTCTTAACTAGTTGCCAGCAGGGGCCCATCTCCAACTACTTTAGCGTTATTGCTTCAGCTGTCCTCAGCCTTAGGCTGATGCTGTAGGCAGATTCTCCTATTTAGATAAAATGTCTGTTGGAATTCGGAATAGAGAAGCGAGATGTCGACAGTGCAGCAAATGTCGCAGTGAGTTGGGCTCTTTTCATAGTGCACATGCATGGATATTGTTGATAACATGATATTGCTGATAACATTGTTGATAACATGATATAACTCATTATATCTCTTCGCGAAATGATCATTGTTTCAAGATTTTAGAGCACCGTTCCAGATCTAATTTGTACGCTAATTCGTTTTTTGTTCGTTTCATTAGAGAATGGAATCACTTATCAAATGAACAAGTGTGCTGTATTAATGAAGATGTGTTTTTCTCGACATTGTAACCCCCCTGCTGCAGCGCCTTCGGGCTAAGCGGGGTAATCATTGAATAAAGAAAAAATAAAGAATAAAGACTAACACCATCATAAAAACGAAGACCTTCGTAAGACTAACTAATCACGAATAATGTCAATGTAGCTACACTACCTGACACGTGCAACCTACTTGTAATCAGAAGAGAGCGTCACGGCAAAAAAAAAATAACAACATATAAGAAAATACAGCAGGTAAGGGGTCTGCCTTGTAGAAGCTGTGGAGTATCTAGGTCGTCCTCGGTACGTAGTCCTAGCCGTAGACCGTAAACAAAATCGCACCGACACGGCTTCAATCGACACCGCTGAAAAGGAAGTTGCTGAGCAAGTGACCATAGCTCTGACATCAGCGAAAGAGAATTGCAACGAAAGCTACAGTGACTCCAGAGAAGCCATTAAGGCGACCGCTAGACAAGATTGCATCATGGGCAACCAAAACAGCTCATTAGAAAAACTGTGCCGATATCAAGCATAGTTACTGGTTACGAGCCCATGTAGGATTGGCAAATGCCATTGATGAAAATCCTAACTAGTCCGCGGATAGCTTAGCTCATAAGTTAACTGACTGAGATGCTTCCACACAGGCTCCTCAGTCTACTCAATTGTCCACGTCATGTAAGAAAAAGTTAGCACCACGCAATGAGCCCACAAGACGTTTTAGCGTAAGCAGAAGAACCTATCTGCAGCCCGACTCTCAACGCAATCCACATGTGTGTTTTTTTCTACAATACACATGCCAAGTGTAATGACAAAGACATTCGCTTTCGGAGCTTGACGGACCAAGTTATAATAGAAGCGCTTGAGTGATTTTTGTTATTTGGTTCATTATTTCTTTATTGTGGTGATCGTCTTATGAGAGCGTCACACGAACGGACCGTGGACATTTTACGTGTTCAGAATTCGTAGAAATGCTCACGCTTTTAAACGACTGCACTGATGTCTACGCGAATCATTAAAAAAAATGTCACATGACCTCTGTAAGAGACTGAAAGAACAGTTTGTAAACAACAGATTTGCACTGATTTCACCTTTGCGATAGCGTGATGCGAAACCGTTTCACTAACGACGAGACGACATAGAGTAAAGCTTACTCTGGCGAGTATCCTTTGTGTCAATGGGACACTAAAGTAAATCTTTAAATCAGTTCGGAGGAGGAAATTACTATTTGAGAGCCCAATTCTCACTAATTTTGCGACTACAAGTTAATTGTTGTAAAAGAAAATGAACACCACCGCTGTATGCTTGAATTTCACGCGACACTTCAGAAAGAAAACTTCCAGTATGACGTAACGAATGGCGATGTCCCTTGAATATTCTTTCAACATCAGTGAAATGAAATTTTCTGAAACGTGCCATGTCATCGCTAATATTTTCTTGGGACGCAATGGAAAGAGTGTTGGGTGACAAACGATTGCGTATGTGAAAGGTGATGCCAGGGATATATATGACATCGCGGTCAGCTGGTGCGTTATCATTGAGATGGCTTCGCCACATGTATTTTCTTCTTTCTACGGTTTCTCACTTTCGTTATGAATAATTATTGGGGTCTAACGCCCGAAAAACCCCACATGATTATGAGAGACGCCACTTTCATTATTTTGAAATTGCGATTTCCTCTCGCGAAAAAAAAAAGCTTTCTTCTCTTTAGTGTTCTTTTAAACAGCGCTGAAGTGAGATGCGAAATAACATGTGAAACTTATATTGGAAGTAATGACACACTTTTACCGCTTACATTTCTCAAGTACGCCGACAAGTCGCTCTAAACGCTTCTACGTTGCAAGCATGCAAAGGAGCTGACAATGCGTGTAGCGCAGTAGTTAATCACGGATCTATATGCGGTGTCACATGCTAGAAACAGCTCCTTGTTACTGTCCGTACAGTAGCGAGGTGTAAACCGAAACAAACGCTGTGCTATAATAAACAGATGTTAATGACCTGTTGCGAACTGCAGCAAGCGATGTGCCGAGTTATGACAAATAGGCATACAGCAACATATTGTTGAATAAAATGGCACAGCAGCACCCGATTGAACAATTGTATCGACAGGTTTCACTCCAGCAATTTTCGTTGCAAAGATCAGCCCAGGGGTACGGCATCAGTGATACGCGCACAACTGTGAGATAAAAAAGGCCGTGGTTGCAGAGACAGAGTCACTAAAAGGAGCAAATGGAATTACCTGTATTGAAATGTTGAAAATCTCCTTGGGAAAAGCAGTAGATATGAAGGTGAAGTTGATACCTTCCAGCAAGCGGCTGTAGTTACCCGTAAAGCCGCATGGACTGCAGTGAACGTATATCTTCTCCGGTCGGTGGTTGAGGTACACAGACCGGAAGCCAATTACATCAACGAACTTTATTTCGGTCTTATTGTATCTGCATCAGAAAAGTAGATAATATTGCATCAGAAAAGTAGATAATATTGCGTATTTAGGAAAATGTACCAGAAAAGTGGCATTACTGAAGTTTCCACATAATACCGAAAAAAAAAATCATTTCGAGGTGGGGCAGGCCATCAGTTTTAAACGGGTTACGCAAGAAAATGTTGAACCAAGTCGAAAACTTGCGGAGTGAGAAAGTGCTGAATGGTTATATATGAATATTGACACGTGATGATAGCGGAAGCAGATAGTGCAATAAAACCAGATCGGACATAGAAGTGAACAGATAGCCAACCCTGCACGTTCTGCCTTGATTACGATGTAAGTTCAGCCTTAATCATGCCCAAAAAGCCTTGTCTCCTTGAGAGAGTCCTAAGTAGCGTGTTTCAAGTGCAGGTAGCAGGTTTCAAACGAAAACTAAAATTCAAACAGTCCCATACGCATTCGCTTAAGACAACTAGAAAATGAGAACCATACTTTTCTTCCCTGTCAGTGTATTGATACTGCCCCGCTATCTTTCAAAATTTTTCTTCAAGCTACGTGCTTATGCAAGGCCTCGAATATCGAAGGCACTTCTCCTGGTTTCACATTGCCTCCGCGATTGGAACACCTTCATCCCAGCTACGATGCTGTGTGATGACGCTATTACGTAACGTGATGTAACGTGTTGCCGCAGTGCCGCTATGACGACGTGTCAAACTTTGGCAATCGGTGACGTCATAGGGACGTGATAAGGGGACTTAAATTATGATCATTGTTTTGCATCACTCGCTGCTGACGCGGAATGCCGACGTTAAACTTTCCCCAGTAGCGTACGCCCCAGCGACGGGAGGACCTTACACGTAATCAGAGTAGCTATTATCAGATTGTGTACAAAGGTCAGCAGCTACACATTTGCGGCAGAGGAGACGACTTGAGGCTGTAAACGAAACAAACTCATGAATGGTTATGGATGTCACAGGATGACACAAAAAGTCATAGCCAGAAAACTTGAATCTGTGATGCTGTCATCCTTGATCGGCCTATAAGCTTGTCCTTATTCAATTACTGTGCCACTGCCACACAGTTTAGATCAGCGCGTGTTTTTTTTTTTTTTTGCAGCGCAGGTGCGCACCAATGCGTGCATGACGACGACGCTATAAGAGCGACTAGTGACACTAGATGCGGCTCTGTGTTTCATACAACAATAGAATCGAAGCCAAGGTTGCCGGAAACTGTCTGAGAAGGTCACTTTCACACTTTCTACATCCGGCGGATGATCACAAATATTTTTTTTAGTAGAATAAATGTTCCTTGACTTCTGTATCAGCTGTCTACTAAGTAGCTGGCATAAATTTCAAATAATTATTACTGCTCAGCACTCTCAAATTCTGAAACCGACATGTTAAATATTATTTGAGTTCCAAATTTCTACTGATTACAGAAATGTGACGTTACTGTAGCACAAATACGATGGACACTCACTTCTGTCAAGCTCGCCAGCTAAGAGCATTTTCTGAACACACGCACATTTGTTCGCAAAGAGGTCTGTCACGACTCACTATGTTGCCAAAACGGGCAAATTCAAACTTATTCTGGAAGTTTAGTGGCACAATAATTACTACATGGTTTTCGGTTTACGAGAAACAACTGCAACATGCCAAAATCAACAATACGAAACGTCGATCACCAGTGATCGATTTCCATTGGCGTGATAACGAAAGGGTTGAACCTTTAATTCTAAGTGTACTACCTTTTTTTCTTATCGAAGAGGCTTTATGGTAATAAGAGCATTCACTTTACAACTGAAACATACCATGGAGGGAACGAAAAAAAAGGTTGCAAAACAGGCAACATGGTTTAGATATTTTAAGTTGTAACATGAAACTTAGCTCAATTTACACATCGAACGAAAATATTATGGCCGGGCATCTCTAAGCACTAATGAATGTGGTACGTTAATAACAGAAACTAGCGTTCAGCTAGCCGAATTCTGCAACACCTAACCTTTTCGGCTCTGTCAGTGTCACTTGGCACTATGAGACAAACTATTCTCTAGCCACTCAGAAACAAAACGAAAACCGCTCTTTCTTGGGGAAGTATTTCTTCGGTGGTCCCCACTGCCATCAACACTACCATTGTGGCATTTTCGCGGAACTGAGAGCCGCGAAACAGAAGACGACCAACAGAAGTTATGGTCGATGCCGAGTCGGGTAAACTGAGGTGGGTAAGCGCCGTTTTCAGGACAAATTTCACAAGTTGTTTTAAGGAACTCTGCACTGTCGAATAGAAAGTTGGTTCACATTTCGTGCAATCTGGCGAGGGGCAGGAATAAGGAAGTCATTTTTCTCATTTCATCACCACTGAGCTTTGACGACGTAATTTAACAGCATGAATATAAATCCACTAGATATTGCATCACCGCTCAATTTTTTTTCTCTTTTGGGATCTTTTGAAGTAGTAAGGATTAGCAAAGCAGACACAAATATTCTTCGGTCAAAATAAAAATCCAGGGCTAAAGGGTTAAATAGTTCGACGAACGCGAGGGTCTTTCTTTGACAGGCTGCCTGCCTTCAGGTAATCCGCGAAAGTTTATTGATTAACTGGCAGCTGAACTCGCCAAAAATCCCCCTTACTGCACTTATCTTCCCGTCTAATAATATAAGAGCTGCACTGGCTAACTTTCCCAGATTTGCAGGCACAGATATACCCAATAAAAAAGAACAGCAGGACAACCACCGCTATAGCCCAATAAGCAAAGTAGCGGATGGGTTATAACAAGGCTGTAGGTTCAGTGTCTCGATAGCAGCGACAATTTTTTGCCAGCTTTACATTGTTTACGCCTAAATATTGGTTGCGAACTTAACTAATCGCTACAAGTAGAGCCCTTTTTCTATCCTTGATTGCTTTATCTGCTAGTTTCATGGGGTTGTACACACAGACACACACAAAAAAACATTGATCTAGTCTCCTTTTTTGTTCTTACCTAACAAAATGTACAATGTCGGGTACTATGTCGTAGCTGTAGCCCGTGTGCCCATCGGTATCATAGAAGCTCTTCGGACGATGCTCATCTTGCACAGGGATGGACGGCGGCTGATAGGATGCAGCGCTGCCGGCGTGCAAAACGCCCACGTATGCCACAGCGAACAGCAAGACTGAGAGGAGAGTCAAGTCCAAGCAATCCCTGCGCCAAAACAGGCGAAGAGATTAAGGATTTATCACAAACCATCGGAACTAGACGAAATTTTAACTGTAGAGAAACTGAAGGGACAACTCTGTCGTCATTTCAACTCTGGCGTCACTCAGGTCACACGTTTGGTACACATTAAGCGAGCAGGCCGCACGTTTGCAAGACCAGCATACGATCGCCCGCTGTTAGAAAAAAAAAAGAATTCGATTTCAATAACTCGATGACGATGAGCTTCCTCAGGGTCATAATCGTCATAATCATCATAATCAGCCTGACTATGCTCACTGGGGGACAAAGGCATCTCAAATTATCCATCATTAAACTCATTCCTGTGCTTGCTGCTGCCACTTCATACCCGCAAACTGCTTGATCTCATCTGCCCACCTAACTTTCCTTCTGCCTTTCACCCGCTTGCCTTCTGGTGGAATCAAGTCGGTGACCCTAATTACCAGCAGTTATATTACCTTCGCGCTACGTGCCCTGCCCACGGCTATTTCTTCTTTTTGATTTCGGCTATGCTGTCCTCAACACCAGCTTGTTTCCTGATACAGTCTCCTCTCTTCTTGTCCCTTAGGGTCACGCCTATCTTTTTTTTTCTTTGGTCACCACTCGCTTTTTCAGGATAAAACACATTTATTGAAACTATGTATAACTGAGTTACGCAGCCGAGAATCTATGATCGTTCGTTGTTCAAAAGTCTCTGTCACTTCGTTCTCTGAGTCACGCCGCACAGACCACTCTCTCTAGCAAGGGTCAGTCTGGTCGTGCAAGGACCACTTTTGTCCTGTCAGCCATCCCGTTCCGTGAACCCATATGCAGGGGCCCTATTAACCCAAGCTTTCCTGTTGGAGGGCAAGTGTCGGTCAGAGATCCCATGACGGTTCGGGAGAACGGATCGATTTTAACACCCGTGAGTGCCGTCATCACCGACGGGCTCAATCGTCAGACCCATCCAGCGAAGCGACTGCTTAAAGGCCTGCCCCCACGTGGCTTTTTGACGCAGCGCCACGGCCTCTCGCGCCTTTTCTCTCCACAGGGAAAGGGGGCAACGCCGCGTCTGAAAGCAACTCGCTGCACCGCTGCAGCACACGCGTGTGGTCAGGCGTTAACGCCAGCAACTGCAGTTTGACCCTTTGCACTTGGTGCAGCTAACAGTAGAAGAGCAACAGAAGGGAGACCGCAAAGAAAAAAAAAAGAAAGATAATTGGACAACAAACATTATAACTACAAGAAAACAAGAAAGGAGGTTTCAAAATAATACATGTATATTCACGCAAAAAGGCAGGAAATAGCCAATAAAGAGATGATAAATAATGGGAAACACCAGCTTATCAATGTTCTTCGCATCTTACAGCTTTCACATGGCGTGGAACTGGCTTAAATATATATTTTTTCATTTGTCACATCTTGAATCAATAAAAAATGTGGTGCGTACGATGATGAAGAAAATTCGTCCAATTGTAAAACGCTAAGACGTCAATCTACTTTTTCTAAGCAAGATGCTTTGGGAAACTGGAATTCCTAAGAGAGAAAAGTTCCTGTAGTGGAGGAGACATTGGCCATGTCCAGGTATTTGAACTCAAGAACGACGTCCTTAGGCTGCAATCAGTGTGCAAATTGCATTAACGAGTAGGCTGTATTAGATCGCAAGTGCGCGGGTAATTTTTTTTCAAAGAGTCGAACCACGACTGCGCTGAAATAGTCTTATTAAAGACAGTCCAGGATTCCTGCCACTGAGGGCGATTGTCGACAACCGATTCTTTGCTCCTCCGAAAGCAAACGTATAGCAACATGACAGTTTTCAGTTTCCCTGTCCACCCTAAGGGAATTCACTTCTTGTGGGTATCCTGTTTCACTGCCTCCGCGCCCTTTTGTCCGAGCCAAAAAGAACGTGAGGTGAACAAAACTTGCAATGCTTCCATTCTAGAAACGTGACAAAGCCACGTTACAGTTACATAAAGGTTTGTTTTGAAGGGGGAGGGGGCACAGAAGGTTTCATATGACAACATGAAAAAAACAACAACACGGCTTTCTTCATACGGACAATTAAGACAGATGCATAACAAGAGTCTCCTCGCAATCCTCTCTCCCCTACCTCTCAACTCAATGTGTACCTGTAAAACACTTCTGATCGTAGTTCGCATGATGTCGATTTCGGCGAAAACACAACCGAACTTAAGGACACAAACATACCATGCTGAAGGCCCATGTGCCGTCTGTTCGTGCCCGAGTTTTCTCTCGATTCGCCCTGGCGTCATGGAAACCGCAACGGGAACAGAGTACGTGGCTGTAGCCGGACCAGCCGGTGTTCGAGTGGCACCCTGCTCCTCGAGAAGTGGAACGAGCATCGGCGAAGACGGTGGCACCCCGTACAAGAGGCACCTTTGCGAATCACCTGAACGTCGCGTCCCCGTATCTTCCATGACTGGAAAAATTCTCGACTGAACAGCTGCCCTGTCTCGTGAGAGCGCGCGCTTGACGATTATGACGATGATGATTGACGGCCTTCATGAATGGCTCACACCCGCTATGGAGGATTGGCAAAGAAATGAGTAATTGAAAGAGCGTCTTTTCTGTCAAGTGTTTTATTCCTTCTACCTTGTGTGCTCAAATATTTCCTCCACATTAGGATTTCCATTTTTCTCTTCTCTTCCCTTGTATCTCTATCCCTGGCTCTATATGTGTTCTTTCTCTCGCCAATCATCTCGCCAATTAGAGTAAATTTCAGACTCACCATTCAGTAAAATCATTCATTCAGTAAAATCAGACTCACCCACGGGCCCGCAAGCGACGACACATGGCGCCGTCCTCACGGGCCCACCAAGAGCGGCGACCACTCGTATCTTTTGCCACAGGCATAAAAGAACCTTTCATATCTCGGGCGCCGCCACCCAGGCCTGCCGCCAAGTGTCACTGCCGGCGCTACGCACTAACCATCGTGATGATGGAGGTGATAACAAACGCTCGCGAGCACAACGCCCCCTACCGCACGATAATTGTGGACCCGAAATGCAGGCTATGCGCGAGAGACGTGTGCCATAAGGCGCAAACAACTTTACAGGGCGTGTCAGCACCCCCGCAAGGTGAAGGTTGCATATTTGTATTTCGCGCCGAAACTTCAGCACGTGAACATCAGACTGACGTTACAAGTTTTTCTTTCTGGCGACAAGAGATGACTTAGGGCCCTAGCAGACGCCGTCATCATCTATGACGTGATGGCAAGCTCTTGCGGAAGTTAAAGAGGTACTGACACAATAGTTCGGAGGCGAGTTTACTTTTCCATACAAATCTCCTGTATACAGAGACTTCGCTGGGCAAGTGGACACTCAGAAAATGCTGATAAGATACTTTATCTTAATATTAAAGTCACATATCTCGCGGTGGGCCAACCATCACCGACAGTAACGTGGCGTTAGACTAGAGTACTAATCCAGGGGGCATCACGCAGTAGCCTGGTCAGTTGGGATGACGTGAAGCACCAAAACAGAAAATGCCAGCTTTCCACTCGCTTTCTAGATCACCTGCTCACGCCACGCCATCGTGCGGTCATTGTCATCTAGTGTACCTGTGAAGCGAGATAGCGGAGCCTGGATTAGTGTACGTGCACTCGAATACAAGATATACGCTTATCAGAGGTCAAAGGAATCGTTTGATTTCGAATTAGTCGTCGTGGCGTCAATATTTTTGTCCTGCGAAGTATTCCACCGAATAAATGCAAGTTCCACCGATTCCCGTCTGATCCGGCGCCGATAGATGGGTCGACTTCGTACGCCGCGGCCGAGGAGGAGAATGGACGCGAATCAAGCGGAGTGTACTCTGTTAGCTGCACTTCACTCCGGACGTGTACTCGTGCACCATGCAGTTGCTGTCCGACTTCGGAGTGTCGACGAAGGACGCTGTGCGTCCCTGCAGCGACAGTTGCCACACGGGTGGCGCATAGCAGACGAAGCAGACGATGGAAGAAGCAACGCGCGGACGAGGATACGCCTCGAAAACTTGCGCGTGCTCGTATACCACCGCCTTGTGGCGCTGCTGATACGATATCGTGACGTCAGGGTACAGTAGGTACCCTGACGTCACGATATCGTCACGAAGTGTCGTGACGTCAGGGTACCTGATGTCACGACACTTCACGATAAGGTCACGAAGTGTCGTGACCCTGACGTCACGAAGTGTCGTGACGTCAGGGTGCCTACTGTACCCTGACGTCACGACATGGTATCCTAGGTAAATTAGGTAAACTAGGTAAGCTAGGTAAGCTAGGTAAACTAGCTTTTAAAAGCATAACGTCATTAATTTGACGAGTTGGCGTCAATGACGTGAACTCGTTCGCGTTAAAGACGAGTTCGCGTTTACGAAGCCTTACGGCTTCGTAGAACTCCCCACGCAAATACACGCCACGAACAACACCGGCGATGGCCCCTTCCAGATTGTGCGCTCGCGCTGTCACCTGCCGGCAACCTAGAGCTTCTGTCACGGGATCCGTCCTCTCGGCCAGATCGCGCCACGCTCTCACTTCGAAGTCATAGCGGTCGGGAGCGCTCTGAGTCAGAGTTTGACGCTCCGAAAAAAACCAACCGAATGCAGTCCGAGCGCTCGAATTTCTCCAACCGAAGGCGCGACTGCTTTTCAGAGCGCTCTGGAGCGCTCGAAATACCCCATCTGAATACGCCTTAAGTGAATCGGAATTGCGTTTCTCATGTCCTTTCCAGCATTCGTACTGGCGCAAGCACTGTCACGGAATCACTGAAGTGCAATTTGGGAGTCAAAGTTGTTCGTTGTCACATTGTGCCGTTATCGATCGGACGCGTTGTCCAGCCGATCACTTTTATTCGATTAACATGAAATACTCCAGTTAAGTGTGCTTTAGAAGTGTAGGGCTGGCAAACTGTTTTTTGCATCGTCGGTAAAACGAGCACCTCCTCCCCCCCAGTAACGGAGGCGAGATTGCATTTGTGTGATTCAGTTGACATTGGGCAAGCATCGGTACGCTGCCTAGTGCTCAGAACACTCATTTTGGAGCGGCTTCTGAAGACGATGATTATGATGATGATGACAAGAACGACGACGACGACGACGATGACGACGGCGATGATGATGATGATGATGATCCCCTACAACGACTAGCTCGTGCATTCAGTAGGTGACGTCTCGATACGATGCATTTCGTACGAATGGAAACAGCCAACAAGCACCACCATAGTGAGAAGGGATTTTGTGTTTGCCAACTTCTGGCTAGATTCGATAGCAGAACGCGGTAATAATGAAGTCAAAATGAAATTGACCATTCAGAACAACGTGTCATTTATGAAAAATTACCATTGTATCAACTGTACACGGCTTTGCCTCTCATTCATTCGCGTAAGTGGTCATTGCCATGGGTAATTTATGGCAACACCTAACGGTCCCACTGCTTTGCCCACAGATCATATTCACTTCGTCAATATGCCGTGCCTTTTTTTTCCTTTTTTGGTGCACTTAATTAGGAGGGATTTTCGTAACAATATGATCACCAAGTACAGATGTTAGTGAATGCGCGATTCGCTTGAAAAAGTAAGACTCTATAGGTAATTCAGTTCGCGTAGTCATCAATGTTTTCATGAACATTGGTCAATCATGGTTTATGTGTTTAGAATAAATTGTAACAATATAGAGCGCGGCACGCACAATACTATTGGAGAGACATCAGCTGTCTCGGTGAGCCGTCCCAAAACCTAAATATGTGAGCATGATTCTGCCTAGTGTAGGTTGTTTAGAAAAAGTGTTTAACAATTAAGAGAATTTATTACTCTACCATGTGAAAGCTGAAAGCCACCCCGTGGGCCTCACATTTGATGAGGCCGCATCGCCAAAAATCTCGAAGAATACATAGCACAAAAACAGCAGGGAAAGTGCCGTATATAGCTCCCCAAGATATATATGTACCTGAGAAGTAGCGTTGTAGAAGCTGACACATCATCCGTAAAGACCACTTGTTTTAGAACACAGCCACGACATTTGCGCTGGATAGCATCGCAAACACCTGAAAAATATATTTAAAAATACTGATCAATCGAGGTCAAAGAATTGCTGTTTTCATATCTTCCGTACAGGGACAAGCCTTTTAGTTCGATCTACTTCACTACTGCTAAATTAGGAGCTTTGAAATTCATTATATGATTGCAATGATTGCGTTTCAGCGCTTTTATCGTACCACTTATTATTGCCAGCATTTCCGAAGGCTACCAAAAGAGGGCCTTCAAGATAGCCCTATTGGAAAAAAACGAATGGTGGGCATGGCGTAAACCACCACCCACCATTATAGTGGATTAATGTAGTGGGTGAATGCTGCAAAACGTCCACCATGGCGCAAGGTGGGATATGATGGGTGCTGCAGTTCCGGCAACGCTTCAGCGCGAAATGGCGTCAGAATCACCGTGACGAACTGTCACAAAAAATAAAAAAGAATTGTATAAATAACGACGTAAAAAACACCCGTCCCGTAAAAAAAAAAAGAAGCTTTCATGGAGGGTCGAGCGTGCAATCCGTCGATTGCCATTCAGAGACACTAACCACTGTGCCATATAAACATGACTAATGTTACGTGTTAAATAGCTAGTTGACATACAAACTTACAGTTCAACTTCAGTTTGTTTGTCGTGTACCCAGACAAGATCTGCACCTACTAAAATTTGCACATTTATTAAACACAAGCAAGTGCTGCCTGTAACGAGAGTCACTGCGATAATGGCACCAGCGCTATGTTTTTTTTTTTACAATTCACAACCATAAGAAAAAAACCAAGTGGACTGGACATCAGCTACAGTTCACCGGCGGGATCTGCCAAGTTTAATATCCGTTTCACGCTCGTTTCAAAGAACGACATCTGCCCACGCTTCATGACGCCTCTAGGCTCATTCCATAGATGACGCCTCTAGGCTCATTCCAACAACTACATAATGGCTTGGCCAAAACGAATGCAGTGTGCCGGAAACATTGCGCTATCATATTAGTTCCCCAAGCATACGAATTGCCAAGTCTCTGTTTTCGCATTAAAACTAGAGGCGAGTGCGACCGGTGGCTGTCGGTGAGGGGAGACGTTCGTTCTCTGGGAGGGCTGGAATCGCGTTGCATCGATGTTTGTTGCTTCTTGTGCGGACACCTTACCCAATGAAAAATGCTTCATTTAGGGTAATTCATGCCATGGCTGTGCTGTATTGTCATTCTTAATCGTCGAAATTGTGTATTCTGAAACCCAGAAACACGGATTACACAATTGTGCGGGCTCGGTCGGTAGGCCTAACTTTTGGTGGAAATCATGGTGGTAGAACATAGGTAGTGTAAAGATCCCAGCTTGGTGCACTATATAAGTTGCCCGCCATTATAAGCCCACCCATCATCTGCTTACTGCTTCCCAGCATTATCGCGATGGTGGGCAGAGCTTCTCAGCTTGGTACACCATGTGGCCCACCATAACAAGCAGCACCCATCATCTGCTTAGTGCTTCCCAGCATTATCGCAATGGTGGGAAGAGCTTCTCAGCTTGGTACATCATGTGGCCCACCATAATAAGCACCACCCACCATCTGCTTAGTGCTTCCCAGCATTATCGCAATGGTGGGCAGAGCGTCACATGATTGCCCACTATCTAGCCTCTACTTTCTACCACTTTTCCACTTAACCCATCTTATGTACACCATACCACCCAGTATGTCCCGGCATATCCACCATACGCACTATTATTTCCACTACGCCCACCGTGTTTTCCAGTATCCACCATGGCAGTTTTTCCGATAGGGAGGGTTCACTAAAGGGGTTTAGTGTTCACAGATTGATAGCCTTCAAGAAAACTGCGATGATGATGATGATGATGGTAATGATGATGATAATGTTGATGATGAGAATGAGTGTACTCTACTTGGGTCCAAGAAAACGCAGGGGAGACCCCGAGCCACCTGGCTAGTTCAACGTCAACGGATATTCAAAATTTTTTACTAAAACTCTATTCTTAACAGTTTTAACAATGTCAACACATTGTGTAACCACAAACGCCGGTGACTTCGCTGTGCTGTGCCCATGTTTTCAATTTCTGTTTTTTACAGTGCAGCTATTTAAGCTGGCCGTGAATGTATTGAGAGAGAGAGAAAGAGAGAGAGAGAGACAGGTTTATTTACAGAAAGGCAGAGAAGTCGGTCTGACTGATAGCTTGCTCTATCCTGCTACTCTACACGGGGAGATGGGGAGAAGGACTAATGGATGACGAGGGTGAGATAGAGAGGTGAGTACGTAGAATCCTTTCTAGCTGAGAAAAATTTTATACCTGCGCATATGATCCAGTTGCTTCCAAAAAGGTTATAACCGCTATTGTGACCACAGTTACATTGTTGGCGTCTGACCAAGGGCCCAACACGGTCTCATTAGTTAATGACCTACTGCGATATTGTTCAGTAGAAGAAATGAGTGTATGTCATTCACGTGCGTATGCTGGGCAGTCACAAAATATGTGCTCAACTATTTCTGGCACATCACAGTGTTCACAATTAGGACTGGTGTCACTGTGACCGATGATATGTGCGTAACGTCTGGTGTACGCCACACATAAGATGACTGCGGTGAATCGGACTTGCGAGTTTCCGTTTCAATTTAGTATCCACAGTGCGAATGCAAAACTGAAGTATAGTACGTTAAAATGATTTTCATAATGTTTTTGTCGATAAAATAACGGGAGGCGTAATCTTTGTCCCTACTTTGAACCATATGATCTAAAGCATTGCCTCCGAGATGCGGCGCACAGCAATTCATCTGTAGAGCAGATGACGGATGACAACTTGCCCTAAAGCGTGTTCTTCAGTCTAATGCGGCAGTCTTCGTGCCCCAAATGATGAAAATTTGTTATGAATCGTTTATGAACTCATTCAGCATTCCATTCTCTTACCCAACGTGTTGCAAACACATGGCCGTCACAGCAGCTCCATCTGTGTGTCAGTAATGGAGAGGCACCACATATTAGAAGTCTCAGTGCTCTACGTTAAGAGTGAGTTCAGATACTGTAGAATATCGTGTTCAAAATAGTTACTCCTATCTGCTAAAACAGCCTTTCTTCACCAAATGCGGTCACGTTTACTCACGTTTGAAGCTCATTGCCGCTTTTCCGTTCCGATTTCTAGATTTCTCACCTTATCAGCACATTCTCGAAAAGCTCTAATTTGTACCACAAATATTGTCGCTAAAAACAAAATAACGCAACACGTTTTCTATATTACTGTATGATGGCCTTCGGTTGTCTATTTACGAGATTTTAAGAAAAATCGAAGATGGGGTTTTTTTATTATTCAAATTTCAGTGGAGTACACTTTTGCTAATATGAGAAATTTGAGGCAATATATAAAAATTTACATTTGCCCTACGGCAGCAATAATTTACGTACCTAATGAACACACTATATCCTTAAAACGTGTCAGGTTTGAAAACGCTACTTGCATTAATTTCGGAGAAAAAAAATGGGAGATACGTAACTTAGTTTAAACACTCACAAAATTAGACATTCTTAAAAGCTATTTTCTTATAGTCTACAAACTTAAAACCATATGAATTCATTCTTCATTAGATATGCATTTAAGGTAAAAAATATCTTCCTTCAAACAAAAATATTTGTCTTTTTATAGCATCTGCAATTTTCGAAAATGACAAGTAACGAAATTGGTGCCTGCGTGTTGGTGACGTATGATATTTTTTTTCTCGTAAGTTATGCCGTTAATAATAAAACGAAGTTGACTTTCGAGCTACCTGGTGAGAGGTGCACGCAATATAAAATACTCAATGAAATCTAAAATATCAACTTTTGGACATGTGTCGATCGCTCGTCGAATCACCCCTTTTCAACTACTTTTCGTTCTTCAAATTTGCAATACAATTGAGTCTGATAGCTTACCTTACACTTTCCTTGGCAATGTTGTCTGTTAGATCTCAATATTGTTGTGTTAAAGCACGAAAAAACGAGGCTTTAACTATACACTTGTTTCCCATATATATATATATATATATATATATATAGTATAGTATATATATATAGTGGTCTCCCTAAGGGGATCATTACAAATTTTGAAGAACTCACTAGGAACAAATTAAAAGCGGCACAAAAATACCCGTATGAGCTCCGCATGATAGCAAGCCACATATATTTGGTATCAGCCAGTTGCGGTAAATAATGTTTTTTATTCCTTGGTTTTAATTGCATGTAAAGCCCTGGGCGTTTCACATAACTCGTGTTATAAATGGTAGAGACGTTCGGAGTGGCGTTAACGACCCAGCCATTTTGATAAAAATCTCGCATTAAAAAAACCGGTGGTGATTTGCTGCATCAAAAACAGTTAGAAAGAAAATAGAGACGCAGTGGAGCATTTATAATTTCGTAGGACGTCTTCATGATGTTGTTTTTGAAAAAAAAAAAAAACTTTTTCTGAATGTATTGTTTTTCGTTTTAACAGCAATCAGCTCTGAATGTAAAGCAAAGGCGTTTGACTATAAGCTATTCTTTCTGGCCAGCAGAAGATAGTCTCAAACCAGCCCTTGTTGTTCAATAAGAGAAAAATTATGAGTGATTATTATTCTCGAACCTCAGTCCATGCCTAATGATGAGAAAGGAAACAAGGAGATCGTCAGACATCCTTTTTTTTATTCGAAAGATTGCCCTTTGGCATAACAAACATACAGAAAAAAAGACACGGGTTTATCACACATAAATAAACAAGCTACACCCATGCATTAAGTTCAACAAGGATTGGTGAGAAAGTCCTCTTATCTACACTTGTAAGTCCGCAGGGTGACCGCGACGGTGACATCCTATTTCTAATGTCGACGAGTGGTGAGCTTTCCGCAAACGGTGCTCTTTCCTTCGTTCTGTTTACTTCCAATTACAATTCAAGGCAGCGTTCAGCTACAGGTGGTCTGCGAAATGAGGTTTCATTCGATAGTATTTCCCCGAATCCAAATGTATTGCCTTTTGTGTAGTGTAACCGCATAATCAGATTTTGGCAGGTGGAAAGAATCATTGGTATCCGTGTATGCATGCCACATACTAGAATCCCAGGGCCTGCGGCATCACGGGATAGTGCTAAATTGGTGACAATTGAGAAAACATGAAGCTGACAAAAAATTTACCAAATAGCCGCGTACTTTTTACTGCCTCTCCCCCCCCCCCCTTTTAGGTTTATAAATGTTGCGAAATCGGTGCAAAGGAGCCATAGCTGCAACCTAAATTTCTAAGAACTAATCGGAATGCAAATAGGCTGCTTTCGAGACAGGCTCTAGCCGACCGGCTCACACTGCTCCATCTCCTGACGCCGTGAAGCTCTAGCTTGCTGAGTGGTACCCCGTCCTCGGACTCCTGCAACCGTGTCCTCATCTTTCTCTATCTTACCATTACTTCTGTATGTGGGTGTCCTCATCTCTATCCCTATTTCATTGAATCCCTCCTTACCCCCATCTCTCGTGAGCCCCTGCTGAGGTGTCGCACTCAGATGCAGATAGTTACGGGACTCACTTTTATCTTCTTTTTCTCATTAAGGAATCACTCCCCCCCCCCCCCCCCTTTTTTTTAGACTGCCAGCGTTTATTCAGTCTAAAGCCTAAAATCTATCGTCAAACTTGACCGCTGATGTCACTGTCGTCAGCGTGATTTATGTGAGATATCAACACGATGACGTTACCGTGACATCACAGATCCCCAAAATGTGTGACCCCATCATGACGTACGTTGCATGACATCGCCGTTTTGTCGAATGCGAGTCGATGACGAAGGCCGTTCGGAACCACATTAGGCGGAGAAAGATATCACAGGGAGGTGAGGCAGGAAGAATGAATAAATCGACAAAGAAAGAAAGCGAAAGCGGCTTTTGCATTCGAGTTGACTCCGGCAAATCCATAGATGACCTGGTGAGATTTAGCAGTCTGTTCTCATAATTATTGGTTTAGCTTGCACAATGTGCGGGAAATAGATTAACAAAAAAAAATGTTTCCAAAGCCAGGTTCATTCATGTTCAATGTTTTTGGTTAGTGGCGTTACTCAACGTTAAAAATAACAAAACATTGACGTTTCGCCACTTACGCGGGTGGATTCATCAGTGCACTAATCGTGTCATTTGTTCACTGACGATTCCATCCGCATAGGTCGTGGAACGTGTATGTTTATATATCTTCATTGTTGAGTGAAGGCGGGGATCAAAACCATTGAGTATAGATAAATCCAATTAGGCCCACGGGACGGCTATATGCTCTCCCATAGTAGGTCTAAGTGCTCCTAATCGTTAACCCCTCTTTCTAACCAAAAGCTGACTAAACGAAAGGAGGCAAAAAGAAACGCCTCGACTTTTCTACTGCCTCGGGTCACATGTATTTTTTTTTCTGTAATTAACTTCTTCCGTTTCCCCTTGCTCATCTTTCTGAAATATAACGCCCCGCGCTGGTTAAGGCTCAAGAGGATACGAATGGTGAAAACAAGAATGCTCCGTGTTTCCGCAGCTTCGAACGGTTCAGAGGCGCGTTCGTAAACATTCAGGTTTCACTACTGCCGGTGCAACCTCCGTCTGACTCACAACCAGGCCCCACACGAACGCGGCGAGCCTCTACTTTCCTCTCTCGGTATTTCCCCCGCACCCTCGGAGCGGGTTTGTTGACATCGTACTAACCCACCGGCGCGCCCCTTGGCGCATTTATTTTTCACTCGCGTGGCCTCTCCCGACCACGTGGGAGTCTCAGGGCCAGGCACAAAAACAAATTCACAACAGCACGAAACGAAAACACGCTCCCCGACATCGCTTTGCAGCCGCTTTTGGCTTCAGACGGGTGAGCTTGCAGCATTTGCATTCGTCTACGAGCGTTTTCTTATCGCGGTTCACTTCTCGTTTCATGTGCAACTGCAGTACCGGCAATGGAGAGCCAGCGGTAAAGTCAACTGAGTTTGAGGTTCGACGAGTGAAAGTGTGGATGTGGAAGTGAGTTGACTACTACGGACCTATCTTGCTTTCACGTTGCTGTTGCGACGGAACATTAACTGGGAGTGACCAGCTGCTGCTGAAAACGTCTTTTTTCAACCGCATTTAGCTCCAGAAGAGATATTTTCATGGGACTAATAGCGCTATCTTATCGTGGTTCGCCTCTCTCCTTATCACTGCTGCGGCAAGGGCGTTGAGAGCCAACGGACACTGACGCGCTAATTCAGTTTATGTTGCCGGAGTGAGGTCGTGAAAGCAGAAGTGAGTGGAGAACAAGTCAGACCGTGGTTTTTTTATTGTTTACAGGCCGTTGCTGTGGAAGCTGAAATAAGGAAACACTAGCGCCCGTAGTCGCAAATGTCGTCGGCTGCCATACGTTCATAGCATATGCACAGACGTTGCGACCTCTTGGCGCAAAAGCTAGTAACGTCGCATTAGGTTAGGTTAGGCCAGGGCAGGTTAGATTAGATTGGCTGCTTTCGCTTCTGACAACGTCATCAACACCACTTCTCGTGTGGTTTCAAGACAACACCGACTCGGCTGCGAAGAGACACCGATGGCCGACGGGGAGCCGCCCTTGCACCGCGTTCGTCATCACGTGCACGGCGTCAACTGGAGACCGACGCGATTCGTGGACGGTGTGCCGTACTACCACTCGTGCGGCCTCTGCAACGTGATTCCGAGGAAGACGGTGTTGCTTCCCTGCTCTCACGTGTTGTGCCAGTCGTGTTACAGGGGCAGCATTACGGAAGACGACGGCAGTGATGGCAGAGGAGTGTGTCCCTTGGATGAGGATCCGTTCGAAGTGCACCAGTGCGCCAGGATTAGGCTTTCCGCGACGAAGTTGAATAGCTTCAGGGTGAGTACCGTGTTTTCACCCCCATTCAGTTATGTTTTTATTTTCTTGACAACAATGGTCAGCGGCGCCACACACACACATCAGTCTACGATGAACATCGTTCTGTAGAACACAACGCTCTCATAAGTTTGGTGTAGGGGGATGCTACAAAAATAATACTACATGGGTTTAGATTCATAAACTTCACTCTCAGAGCTTTACTGTTGTAAATTTCACAATCTTAAGTTCGTTAATAATCAAGGTAATGTTTCATTTTAAGTTTTTCTCCGGAAATGTCCTCACGTGATGCCACTGATTTGTACTGTATTTTTTGGATTTCGGCAAAAGTGACTCAACAAATTTCTCGAAAGGTGCTATGCTAAGTCTATGGCACCCTCAGAGACCAGTGCACTTCATTTTTTTGTGTATTATATGCTACGTAGGTCATAGTAGACGCCGGCAAAAATTATCACGTCGTGTCCTTTGGTGCGAGAAGTTCAAAATAGGAAGGGCTTTCTCTTTGAGCCGTGTTTCGACTTGCTGAGCATCTCGTCGTGCCAAGCTTGAGATTTTTCGAATAGTGAAAAAGTACTGCAGGTGCGTGAAAAATGATTTCTCTCTTTTAGTGACCCTTTACGAAGTAGTATAGTGAACACAAGGTAACGGGTCATATAAAGTGCATGGATTAAATCCACGCATACGCATGTATTTCAGAAAAATGATTGATGATATCGAGCACTATATATATACTATACTACAGGAAAACACTAGGCTGTCCGTAAGCAATTTGATTAAAAAATAAAGCATTCTTCTTCTTCAGTTTAGTGTGTTTAGAAAAAAGTTGTTCATGAATTAGAGTATTAGATACACCACTATGGGATAGCATGAAGACGTCCTGTGGGCCTCACACTTAAGGCCCTGCTGAAAAAAAAAAAAAAATTGCAGGCTACGAGGATATCCGCCGATTCTGGGTGGTACCAACGTGTACTCGCCTAACGAGAACCAAGGACACATACCACTTACTGGCTGTATTATGTGTACTTGCAATTTTCATTGGGGTAAGATAATTTCTTGCAATTTCATTGCGGTATGATAATAGTTATAATAACCAACGTGCAATTTTTTAACAAAAACAAAGAAAACTTGAAGGATTGTGGGCCGATCTCGAAAAGAGTGCAGCGTGACAGAGCGCTTCACGAAGTCATGCGGCGAACTAACGTGCTTACGCGCATATCACCAACACTCGTTAGTCGAAGCTAGGTGTTGACTAAGCTGTAGCTAGGACCTTCAGGTTTGCGCACTGTGAGTGAAAAAGGGCTAATGTCTGCCAGGGGTGCCTAATTTTAAGGAAATTATGAATTAATTTAGTAAGTTTCCTGATCTAATCTAAAGATTTACTAATAACTGGGTGTCATGTTTGTACGCTTGCGTGATGCGGCCATTATGGTGTTAAGCTGCTGAACCGAAAGTTGCGGGTGTGATCCTGGCTGCCATGGCCGCATTTTCATGTCAACAAAATTCTAAAAGCAGGTGTTATTTGAGAGGCCAGTGCATGGTAAAGACTACATGGTAAACATTTACGGAGCTCTCACTGCGGTGCGCCTCATACTCATATTGTGGTTTTGGCACATTACACCTTTTATTATATTCTTCTTCTTTATTATTATTATTATTATTATTATTATTATTATTATTATTATTATTAGTTAATGAAGTTGACAGTGCCTGAAACACAAGTTCCCTCAATATCCCACAAGAAAGAATAAGAAATATGGATTGACCACAAGCGTAGTGCTGTCCAAAGAGTGTGCCACTGTGTCACACGACTTCAGCAACCGTATTTGCGCGCGTGGTGCCAGCACTCATTAGCGCGCACAACTGACACGCTAATGTTGAATAATTATGACTAGTGTCTTCTAGGGCTCCCTTGTGCTTGCTAAAAATGATTTGAAGTCTTTTAGGATTAGCTAACGAGGATGAAAATTCCGCTGTAGTTGGCTTAGGATGGCTAAACGATGGCTTATCTTGGCTGCAACAGGACAAAAAGATGAGCTATTTGGTAGTTCATAATCGCCAGTTGTTAGTTCTCGTGCTGTGTGCCTCTTTGCGTTTTGTGTGAATTACCCGACGCTCCCAGTTCGCTGAACGCTTATCTTGATTATCAGCTATTATTTTACAAAAACAGCGTCATTATTCATTCAACTGAATGTCTTGACCCAGTCCAATTATTTAGTCGATAATCGTTGCTTTTTTTGTTTTGTTTCCTAGGCGTACTGCTGGAACCAAGAAAATGGTTGTGAGTATGTGGGGACTCTGCAAGAAGTCCTCGTGCACTGCGAAGAGCAGTGCACCTTTCACACCGTGGCGTGCCCGAGGTGCAGAGAGAACGTTCTACACGCTGACCTTCCGGCGCACTACGTGGCTGGCTGTGGTGGAGGCAGTGAATCGTCGGCCGAAACAGAGGAATCAACCGAGCAGGACAGCGAACACACGTACAACAATACTTCGCAGACTAGTTGGTCCATGCTGAAAGCTCGACTTTCTGAGCTGCGGGAGGAAAGAAGGAGCAGACAAAAGCTTCGCCCGACGACGAAGGCTTTAGTATGGAGATCTTACTGCGTTCGTGGCTGAGCTTGAGGGGCTCGACACATATTACCCGAATAAGATTACAGTATCTGTGCTTTGATGAAACCTGCGCACATCTTCATAAATCCTCCTTTCGCCTGTTCAAGGGTGGACAGCAATGGGAGCTTTTGTGGAACAGTCCAACATTTGTGTGCAGCATTCTTTCTGTGACCGTGAAAAGCACACAAAACGTGGTATATTTCTCCGTTAAAGAAAGTTTGTAGGCCAGTTCCTGCCAGCACAGTAAGTGCACCGTGCACTAAATAATGGTGGGTACACCCAAGAAATGCAGTGCGGAGGCAGCGATGTCAGCATGCGTCAGCCTTTGTACGACCGTAAAACTTCATTTGTGCAACAGCCTTTGTGCAGCAGTCTTTGTGCAACAATTCGATATCATTTTAGCAGCAGCCTTTGTACAACAGGCTTCGAGCAGCCGTGCAGTAGTTAAAAAAGACTATTTTCCCCTCTCACTACTGAAATAAGGTTTCTAAAAGGGTTTCTCACAGCATGGCAAGTGCCCCGAAAAAGTCACTGTGCAGGAAGCAAGGTTAGCAAGCGTTAGCCTTTGTCCAACACTCTGACATCATTTGCACCACACCTTATGTGCAACAGCTTTCGGCCAACTTCGCAACCATCCAGAAAGGACGTGTTTCCTCTCTCTTTGGTAAACATCTGCAAAGTGTTTCGGACTCCACAAAAAATGCTGGCCACCCACATTTGTGATACACTTGCGTTGAACCATTCAATATTCCTCCGTGGTTGCTTCTTGTTTGTTTCGATGCGTCCCGAAGAATATACTGCCCATGGGCAATTGTGATATTTCGGACTCAATGAAATGCGTATGGACGTTTTCATAAGCACACTACTTCTTTTTTTTCAGTGCCAGGTAATAATTCAGTGAGTGTGAAATATCGGCGAGCTACGTACATATAATATTGTCTAGTCAGTTATGAAGATGACGAGAATATGAAAGTATGAATGCAAGAACAGTTTTTTTATGATTGTTGTACAGACAAGTTTCTCAGCCCGTGCTTCAGACACAGGAACACTCCTTCCTGTGATGGACGACTGCTTCTCATACTGGGTCGTTTTAAATAAAATGAAACTTTTTTCTTTCAGTTTCGGTTCCCATTTTACTAGTAGAGGGAAGCATATAACCAAAAGAGGCGTAAATGACATGTCACGTATTTTACTTTAAACTGGACAAAAGAATAAAGCTGCGTTATTACGCGCTCACGTTACTTGCTAAACATGTGGTTGTCGGCAACAGCGTCTGTGTTTTAACGTTAATAATTTGATCGTCATTAGCTTCACTAAAAAGGAGTGATTTTTGAAGCAATGTTTCGGCAAGTTAAAGAAGAAGCAAAAACATGCCTGCGTGCATCCTATCACTTGTCCAAATTGGCGTATGTTCTGACATTTTTTTCGCGCACTTACGTTATAAAAAAATGCAAGAATAAGTCCTGGTGGGAATACCAAGCACCACGTAGCAAAGCAGAATCCGTGATACTACGCCGACGTCATACACACGATTACCTTCACCTATTTAAGTAATGCGTCCCAGAATTTTTGCAACAGGCTGCAAATTCTGCAACAAGCTATGAACCCTCTGTGTAATGGTCTGGGAATACAGCGAGAATACAGCGCCCATAACAGAACCCACGCAAGACCGGTCAACAGCACAAGGTAGACCATATACAATACCGTAGCCTCGAAACTAGGTACGACTGGTAAAGAGTACCAGGCCATCAGTCCAACTCTGCAGCAATCAGGAGTGTGAGGTGGTGCTCATTTTCATGAATAACCAGCTTGCACTGC
Source organism: Rhipicephalus microplus (assembly GCF_013339725.1). Taxonomy (NCBI): domain Eukaryota; kingdom Metazoa; phylum Arthropoda; class Arachnida; order Ixodida; family Ixodidae; genus Rhipicephalus; species Rhipicephalus microplus. The sequence continues at coordinate 125,932,632 of NC_051167.1, read as the reverse complement.
GAAATGAAATCCACGGTTTCACAAAAACCTGTTTGAACAGAAAGATCCATGGCGAAAAATGGTTGGCGAAAGTGCCGACCAATTAATAAAATAAAAAATACAGCTCGGTCCAACTACGGGAGCCCCGTTTACAAAGTTTGTTTCCGAAAAAGCCTCCGTAATGAAACCGAAACGTCTTTTTTTATTTTAACGATTGGGCAGTGCTTGCTCGTTTGTTCCAAACAGCTCGAATATACAAAAGAAAGCTCACTCGTTCGCTCTCTTACTCATCCACTCACTCACTCACTCACTCACTCACTCACTCACTCACTCACTCACTCACTCACTCACTCAATCAATCACTCATTCATTCACTCACTCACTCACTCGTTTGCAGTCGGCCTGTAGCAAACACAGACGTGGTGTTACCTACCCTACAACATTACCTACACCCCGCTCAATCAAATAAAAACCCAAACAATGACTATATTTGCACGAATGGCCGTGACCCAAAGGGGGTGTCGCTCGGAGACCATGTATTCTTCTCGCGATTAGCAGTGTGATTGAGTGCATCGGATTCCAATTGTGTTGACTTATCTTCAAGTTGAATGACTTTGTGAAGAGTTAACGTACGCTTCCTAAATTTTTTTACCAGTTTCTCTTTTTATGCTGTTGTCAGTCACTTCTGTATCAGCGGCTTTTGATAGCCATTATCTGTCTTTAGCAATGACACGAAGTACAGAACGCCCGCTAACTGTACATATTCACATGTCAATGGTTTCAGTCATTATAAGGCTCATGAAGCTATCAAACTCGTCACACACAAAATGAAGATTCTAAGCATATGTTTGCCCAGTGAATTTCTCTAAACAAATGCGCCGGAACTGTTCAGACAACAGTTGTACATTGCCGAAAAATGTCTGCTTTTATGCATTTTAGTTACCTACAAAACAAGCCTTCTTTGAAGTTTATCATTGATGAAAATATCTCTAAAACTTGGAAATACGATGTGGCCAGTGTTACGCATAGAACACGAACGAGGTTGAACAATGCGCACCATAGGAACCAACGTTTTGAAAGGGTGATAGCATTTTATCTAATTTGATATGTGGGGTTTTTTGTCCCCAAAGCACCATGTTATTATAAGAGATGCCGTAGGGGAGTGCTCCACAAATATTGACCACCTGGGGTTCCCTAACGTGCACCTACATCTGACCACACAGGCCTTCAGCATTTTCACCTCCACCGGAAATGCAGCCGCCGCTGCCGGCGCTTGATCCGGGAGCTTTCGGGTAAGCAGCCGAGTACCTTATAATAACCACTAAACCACCAAAGTGGGGCACATTGTCAGCGCATTGGCTCCCTTCAAATTCACTGCTCACCAACTTTCATCAGGCTTCTCTTAATGTTCCGAGGAGTATTTCGTGCTACATTCGGATGTATGATGGAATGGATAAAATGTGGGGGCAGAATTAGCTTGCTTATCTCCAACAACATGAGAGTCTTCAGCTTTGTCTTACCGCAATCAGGCAGGCAGGCAATCAGGCAGGCAGGCAGGCAGGCAGGCAGCAGGCAGGCAGCAGGCAGGCAGGCAGGCAGGCAGGCAGGCAAAGAACTTTATTAATATCCGGAGGCGGTGCTCATCCCCCTTAGGGGGCAACATCGGTGGGCCACTCCCACGACTGGACGGGTAGGTTAAACTCCACGGCTATGTCGTGGGCCCTCTGGATGGCCCTAAGCTGGTCTCCTTTGTCATGGCTTGTGAGGAGACAGGTCCAGTCCGCCTCCGTAGAGGAAGACTCGCTGCTCTCGCGCAACGCAGGGCATTGCCACAGCATGTGTTGGACAGTACATTTGGGATGACCACAGCGTGGGCGTCCCGGATCTATGCCAGCTATGTATTTAGAGCAAGTTAGAGGCGATGCATACGCCTCCGTCTGTAAGAGTCGTAGAGTTATGGACTGAGGTCTTGTTAAGTGTGGTGTGGAGTGGGTATTTCCGCCTCTCCAACTGGTAGTGTTTGCAAATTTCATTAAAAGTTAGCAACGGGTCTCTGAAGAAACAAGTGACGTCCTCAGCCTTCGAGAGGTTCTCCCCGGCGTGGAATGTGAGACCTCGCGCCCGGGAGTGAGCCAACTCGTTGGCATTAAGGATGGTTCTGTGTACGTGTCGGCCAGCGTGTGCCGGGAACCAGATTATGTGCTTTTTGCCTGGCCAATTGGCAGCAGAGAACGCGCGCGGCTTCCCGACAAACTGAGCCCGTCATGAAGGCCCGTGCGGCTGCGCGCGAATCCGTGTAAATGGCGGTGCGATCGGTGGCAGCGAGAGCTAGTGCCACAGCGACCTACTCAGCGCGATCAGCGTTTGAAGTTATTAAAGTCACAGACGACAAGTGTTCGCCTTTGAGTGTTGTAGCCACCGAGACAAAGTGGTCCGTAGAGCTGTACTTCGCTGCGTCTACGAAGGCCACGTTATCCTCCACAGCGGCTGCGGTACTGAGTAGGGCTCGCGCCCGTGCCTGACGTCTACCAACGTTATGTGTGGGATGCATGTTACGGGGTATCGACCACACTGTTAATTTTGCGCGCAGGTCTTCGGAGAGCTGCTACGGACATTCTTGGGATACGGGAGATTTGAGCCCAAGGTGGGCTAGTAACCGTCGCCCAGCTGCAATGGAAGACAGCCTTACAATTCGAGATACTTTTTGAGCTTCTACGATTTCACTGAATGTGTTATGAATGCCTAGCTCATTGAGCTGACCGTATGGGTGCTGCCAGGTAACCCGAGCACCTGTTTACGGACCGGCGGATGATCACGTCGAGACGGCGTATGTCTCCTTTTTGCCACAGGTGGGCGGGAGCCACATAGTTGATGTGGCTCATGAGGAAAGCGTGAAACAGTCTGCGGAGATTCTCCTCAGTTAGTCCACCACGCCTGTTAGCTACTCTGTTAATTAATTTAGCCATTGCTACGGCCTTGCTGGAAATATGAGAAATATTGACGTCATTATGGCCGTTGGCCTGAATCACCATGCCTAGTATGCGAACTTGGTCCGCCGTGGGGATGGGTACCATCCGCCGTCAGGACATTGATCCCACGTATGCGTCTCTGCGCGCCTTGTTTTCGGGCGGTATAGAAGTAATTCTGATTTTTCTGCTGATAGCGAAAGACCGCCCTGCCGTAAGAATATTTGTATCATGTTTACCGCGTCTTGCAGTCGCTCCTTGATAAGGCCATCACTGCCGCTAGCACATCAGACGGTGATGTCGTCTGCGTAGAAGGCGTGACTGATGCCGTCGATCTGTGAGAGTTGTTGCGACAGAGCGCGCACGGAGAGGTTGAACAGGAACGGAGAGATCACGGCCCCTTGGGGTGTGCCTCTCGGTCCCAGGTTGAATTTCTTTGAGCCCATCGAGCCGAGTTGGATTGTAGCCGTCCTGTCGCGCAGAAACGATCTAGCATAGTTGTAGAAACGCGTACCTAATCCTGCTTCGCGAATCGAGTCGAGGATATGAGAGTGCTTGACCCGGTCGAATGCCTTCTCGAGGTCGAGCGCTAGAATGGCTCTAGTGTCTCTGGTGATCTTATCCATGAGCCCATAGTTGAGCATCAGCATAACATCCTGCGTGGAGAGGGACGAACGAAAGCCAATTTGGTTGATCGGTAGAATCTGGCGCTCCTCAACAAATTTTGTGACTTGATTGAGTATTACGTGTTCGGCCACCTTACCCACGCAGGACGTGAGCGAGATGGGACGAAGTGAACCTAGCGCTAACGGTTTACCCGGCTTAAGAATAAGTATGACGGTTGCCTCGCGCCATTCAGGCGGAACGTTGCCAGTCTCGCACATTATGTTAATGTGCTCGGTGAAACTTTTATGTCCTCCTCGGCAAAATTTTTGAGAAGCTTATTCTTTATGCCATCCGGGCCAGGGCTGAGCGGCAGTTGAGTTCGGAGATGACAGCTCGAACCTCGGCGCAAGTGAAGGGGAATGCAAAGGGATCCTCCTCCGTATCATCCGGCGCAGGCGGGTATTCGGATGGGGAGCTGGGTTCGGTACCTAGGTAACGCGTAGCTAGCTCGTCGGTGATTTGAGTGTTGGTCTTACGCGAGACTTTGAGTCTGTGTATTAGTCTGTCTATCGTGAATTGTTGAGACGTTTTCGACGGTTTTGTCCCCTAGTAGGTGTTTCAACGGTTCCATTTGGCCCCGTTTCACATTTGACCATCAACTGGGTTACACACTTCGTCCCATTGCTGACTCTAGGTTACGGCAATGTTCCTCGATTGACGATTAAGCTCCGCTATCTTTTTACGAAGGTTGCGATTGAGCTTTTGCGTGCGCCATTTTGCGTGTAGAGATTTCTTAGCTTCGAGTAGGTGAGCTAGCCGGCTATCCATGCACTCGACCTCCAGTTCAGTTTCAACGTCTTAAGTCGAACTTGCAACGTCCTCTTTTATTTGTGTGCAAGGAGTTCTGATAGGGTTTCGTACTGAGTGTCGTGCGCGTTTCCTAAGCTCTCGAAAGCGATCCCAGTCTGTTATGCAAAACTGCCGCACTTTGTGTATATATACGTTTATGATCGTGTATAATATAATGGTCACTTCCCAGATTCTCACCAGGTTAGTCCACGTTGGTTGTCCCGCCTTCTAACCATGGTAAGTCCGGGGTCTATCACGCGTAATCGAGTTACCTACCCGTGTAGCGGAAATGGGATCGGTTAAGAGAGTGATCTATATGCGTGCATTTGCGCTACCAGGCATTTCCCTTACGGGAAGAGCCGGGTAACCAAAGTCGGGATGCGTGGCATTAAAGTCTCCACTATTATCAACTATGGTCTCCTGAAATTTCGCTCGCTCGCTGAAAGAGGCCCTGAATGTAGTTTGTTTGTTTTTGGGTGTACTGTATACGTTGAGAATAAAGACAACTGTTTAAGCATTGAGTTTGGAATTAACTCTATCATAATGTGTTCGTCTTGAGATCGGGGCGGAGCTCATGGCGACATATGCGTACTTTTTGAGATGAGCGTCGCTATCCCACGCGTCCCCGCGCGATGGTCCGCTTCGGTGTGATGGTACGCAAAACGGGCTCGGCGGTCAGCGTTTTCTGCAATAAAATTACGGCAGGCCGATTGGCACTAGATTGAATGAATTGTTGTAAGGCTGCCTTCCGCTTGGGAAAGTTAAAGCAATTCCACTGCCAAATAACAAGATTGCTTGTGTTAGCCTTGATTACTCCATAGGGGTTGTCGCACGAACCGCCGCGAGCTGTTCTAGTATTTGTAACCACGCGTGAAGTTCGGTGAGCTGGTGGGTGTGTGGGGTCATATCGGCAATGCGGTCTGCTGCAATGTCTGCGCGTAGGCGGGCAAGTGCCTCCATGAAATTAGACATAGTAACGGGCTCGTACAGGGGATCCTCGGCCAAGCGCAATTCGCAGTGCGATTAGCGTTCGAGGAGTTAGTGGGTGGTGTGGTGGAAACATTATTAACCATTAAATGGTTACAGAGAAGTGATTGGTTGGGGTCTTATTGGCCTCCTACCCTCACAGTACTAGTGGAACCCCTATTCCGGGGCTCCATTGGCAAGCAACGCCGCTCGCGCCCTTGAACCAGAGCCTCTTGGGCCTTCAGTCTTGACAGCGCAGGGCCGCCTCCCAGTCCTCTCTCGTGGGTTGGGGTTGGGGGGGGGGGATAGTTGGATTAGACTGGCACGCCCAGACGATGTGAAAGGTGTCAGCCACCTCACCACAGACTGGCACGTGCTAGTTTGGAAGCGCGTTCAACGGCCGGAGCGGCGGGCGTCGGCGTCTCGACAGCGCGTTCACTCGGCTGCTGCATGTTTCGAATGAGTGCTTTGAATTCTTCGTTTCTTGCGCAGCAACGCTAGCTCGCGTTTGAGCTCACGAATCTCATCGTTTTCATGCTGTGGCAAGTTACCCGACCGCGCGTAACCGCGAGTCTCACCTTACCGGTGACTCGATCGGCCCAAGTGGGCGTTTCATTCGATTCGGGATTTGGTTGGTAGGAGGCAAGTGCTTTGCCGGTGTCGAAAAATGGTTCTTGGGCGTCGGCTGTTGCGTGGCCGAGTCTCCTTGGGCCTGTTGGTTTGTATTACGCCGGCGTCTGCGGTGGCGTCGACGTCGAACGACGTAAGGGACTTGATAGCGATTTGGGCATGTGCGGTCGCCCGTAATGTGGGCCTGACCGCACAACGCGCACTCGGGTGTCACACACTCATGGTCAGGTCTGGTGGGTTTGATACCACAGTGTTCACAGACTTTCTCAGATGGGGCAGGTCAGCCGTCTTGTCGATGCCCGACGCGAACCGCCGTTGCGACAGGTGTCGATCTGTCGCTTGTAGAGCGTGCAACGCAGCAGGAGCATGCCGCAGCGCACATAGTTTGGGACTTTAAGTCCATCGAAGAAAGGATGATGGTGGTTGTATCCTTAATTCGTCGTAACCCATTAACGGGTGTTATGTGATGAGACGAACAGGCGTTTAGCTCTGAGTCTGGGAGGTCAGCGTCGACCCCTCGGACTAAGCCTCGGCTGGTGTGCCAGACGCCGCTACGTAAGGCGGATACTGGATGTTCTCGCTCGATGAGAACAATTCTTCGCACTTTGGCGTACGCTTCGGCCGTTTGTAGGTTCGGCGTGCTGATCACAAAGATGTTCTGTGTATCGTTAGTGCAACAATATCTTCCTCTGCCACCGTTGGCGGGAGTCGTGCAGCGAGTAGTATAGCTTGCAAGAAACTTAAACTTGTTGCACCTACGTACATCCAGCCACCTCCGGGGCGGACGATGACACGGTGGTGATCGGTTGGGAGCGAGGGGAGTCGGCTGGCGGCTGCAACCCTCGTCACAGCTCCGGTTCACCGGGCGCCAATGCGGGTGCCGGCTGCTTGCCGGTGTAGTTTTTGAAGACTTTGCTCGACGTCGGATTGCGTCGATCCAGCCAGGCGCACTGGCTTCCTCCTCAGTGATCGTTTCTCCATCCACCATGGCTTCGGGCATGATGACGGCGCAGGGGTGGGGACGCGCCAGCACAAAGGTCCGTAGCCGTGTCGGGCCTACTCGAGGCTTAGCGAGTGAAGGCGAAACGTTGGTTGGAAAGGGAGAAAAGTGGGGTGGCCCGGGCCAAAATTGGCATCCGGGTGTTCGCCTAACCTTAGCGAAAACGTTGGTGAAAAATTAGGGAAGATTGAACTCAGCAAACCAGCAAGAAGTATAGCAGAAGGCGGAGCCGATGCGTAGCGTCCGCTCATCTCGACGCCTCCTATAGTGGTCTCTACCGCAATCAAGCAACAGCCCTTTGCACTGTCAGCTCCTTCAGATCATTCTGCAGTGCCCTTGTACACTACATTGGTTGGTGCCATTGTGCGCGTTCAAACAATAGCGCATATTATTATGCTTGTCATATTACGTTCCTGGCAAATGCATGCAAGCATAACTGGGGTACAAATAAACATATATATATATATATATATATATATATATTATATATATATATATATATATATATATATATGTCGTATATATAACGATGTCGTTGACTTACCCGACTGGGCTACCTTCCAGCAGCAGCTGCGGCACGTCTTTGGCACACCAGACATTCGATCCGCCGTCGCGAAGAGGACACTCGATACTCGCCGACAACATCCCGGTGAATCGTATACTTCATACATCGAGGATGTCCTCGCACTCTGCCGGCGTGTCAATAAATCCATGCCGGAATCGGACAAAGTGCGCCACATATTGAAAGGCATTGGGCTGTTGCCTTTAATGCCCTCGCTGTGCAAAACCCAGCTACCATCGCTGATGTCGTGGCGACATGCCAGCGCCTTGATGCGCTGGACTCCGTTCGCCTTCAACCAGACATCGGCGACCACCACTCCACGTCAGATGGCCATCTGCGTGACCTCATCCGGGACATTATACGCGAAGAATTGCGGTCCATGGGCTTCACACGCCTCCTACACCGCGACATACACAGCCTATCGGGAATGCCCTTACGTGAGCATCATCAGGGAGGAACTTACATCCCTGACTGGCTCTGCGCCCGTACAGCCACCTGCTTCTCATCCCTATAGTCACGTACCCTCAAGTTGCTGCCGTGCCTCCCAGCGACGCCCACGCGACATTGCCACGTCCATCCTACGCGTCAGTTGCTGCCGCTACCCCGGTGAACTACCATTCCGTGCCCCCTGACCCTTCGGCCCACCTGACCGCCCTATCTCCAGGTGCCTCGAATGCCTTCTATTCCCCACCGTGGCGCTCGTCTCGCCCTGTATGCTACTACTGTGGCTATCGCGGCCACATATCTCGTTTCTGCCGAAAGCGCCAGAGAGATGAGCGTCGGAACGATGTGCGTGAACGGGATTTGTACACGGGGCGTCTTATCAAGGTCGGCGTTATTCGTCTCCCCCGCACCGGTCTCCATCTCCTCCTGCATCGACTGCACCACGAAACAGCCGAAACACGAGACGCCGCTCGCCTTCGCCCTTCCTCCGTTCCACTTCTCCACTTCGGCCCGCCTCATTCAGCCTCTGATATTCATTCGGAAAACTAAGTAGATGCAGTTTGTGGAGGAAAAACTGCATTCGGAATTAGAACTGAAATTCCTCCATAGGCCCGTGTAACATGATTTCTGTGGAAGTGGAAGGAGTGCGAGTCGATGCTTTGGTGGACACAGGTGCGACATTGTCTGTGATACGTGCTGATTTGTGTGAACATTTAAGGAAAGTAATGACGCCTTACGATGGTCCCACGTTAGTTGCTGCCCAGGGGAACGTCATTCGCCCTTACCGCGCTTTGTAACTGTGCGTGTTTTCATCGACGGCATCCGCCATCATGTCCAGTTTGCTGTCCTGTCCCGCTGCTCTCACCAACTAATTTTAGGGTGGGATTTTCTATCATCTGCTTCCGCGGCGATTTGTTGTGGACAACGCGTCGTTCACCTCGCTGACACCTGACTACATGCTTGACGACCATAATCAGAAGCCACTTCGTCTGGTCGCTGCGAAAGACATCGAACTCCCGCCACTACAAGAGCGAATTGTCAGCATTACGTCCAACGAAATCTATCACGGGGATGTATTGGTTCACCGTCACCACTTTGCGTTCGCAAACGGTATAGTTCTTCCGTCCGGTGTCGTTCGTTTTCGCAATGGCTCGGCACTTGTCACCGCTGTCAACTCTACACCGGAGAAGATCTTACTGCCACAGGGCACTACCTGTGGACCGTGTTGCTGACTTCGAGCCGTACTCGTCACGCCACTTCAGGCCATCGCATCTAAAGAACCTTGCCTCGGTGAGCATGTTTCTTCCTCCGCCTTTACCACCACTATCAGCAGCGAATTGACATATTCACAGAGGCAGCAGTTGCTCGCATTGTTACAGAAACATGCAAATTCTTTCGATATTCGCTCGTCTAAGCTGGGCCGCACTAAAACTACAGCACATCGAATTCAAACTGTTGGGACATCTATTGTACACCGCCGACCCTACCGCGTGTCTCTAACTGAAAGAAAAATTATAGAAGAAAACGTTGCGGACATGCTTAAACGGGAAGTCATCCGTCCCTCATCTAGCCCTTGGTCGTCTCCTATTGTTTTGGTCCACAAAAAGGATGGCTCTGTGCGGTTTTGCGTGGACTACCGGGCGCTCAATAAGATCACACGCAAGGACGTGTACCCTATGCCACGCATTGACCACACCCTTGATTCCCTACAAGGCGCGGAATTCTTCTCAAGCATCGACTTGCGTTCTGGGTACTGGCAGATCCCCATGCATGAAGACGATGAGGAGAAAACGACATTCGCAACCCCCGACGGGCTATATGAATTCAACGTGATGCCTTTCGGGCTCTGCAACGCACCCGCGACTTTTGAGCGCATGATAGATACCGTGCTGCGCGGCCTGAAATGGAAAAGTTGCCTTTGCTACCTGGACGACATTATTATTTTTCCGTCAATGTTTCCTGAGCACCTAGAACGATTGGATCAAGTTTTGACGTGCCTTGCCGTCACCGGGCTTCAAATAAACACGAAGAAATGCTCTTTCGCTAGCAAATCTATCAAGGTCTTAGGACACGTCGTTAGCAAAGATGGCATCCGGCCCGACGCTGACAAGATTTCTGCAGTCCTGCACTTTCCGCGCCCCGAAAAACCAAAGGAGCTTCGCAGTTTTCTTGGCCTCGCCTCCTATTTTCGCCGGTTTATCCATAACTTCGCTTCTATTGCTGCTCCATTACACCAACTACTTGCTTCCAACGTCCCCTTTCTGTGGTCTCAAGAATGCCAAACAGCATTCGACCTGTTGAGGCGGGCACTCACGTCCGAACCTCTGCTCTGCCACTTTGACGAAGCCGCACCAACTATCCTCCATACCGACGCTAGCGGCCTTGGTATAGGAGCCGTTCTTCTACAACGCGACTAGTCTTCCCTAGAGAAAGTTATTGCATATGCCAGTCGCGTACTCACCGCTGCTGAAAAGAACTACACTATAACTGAGCAAGAGTGTTTGGCTGTAGTTTGGTCGGTCCAGAAGTTCCGTCCCTATCTCCACGGGCGTCACTTCACAATCGTTACGGACCACCATGCCTTATGCTGGATTTCTACACTGAAGAACTTGTCCGGACGCTTGGGTCGGTGGATACTTCGCTTGCAGGAGTACGACTTTCATATAACTTACAAGTCAAGCAGAAAACATCAAGACGCCGATGCTTTATCTCGTTGCCCGCTTCCAACTACCCATATGAGCGTTGGTGAGAACTCAACCGCCACATCTACCAAAGTTCATACGCTCGCATCAATAACGCAACCCTTTTCGGACGACGAGCCAACATTTATCTCCCGCCAGCGGTCCGATTCATACTGCAGACGCATCATGGACCACCTTTCGGGAGTTTCTCATCCACCAAACGCGCGACTCCGTCGTCAACTCCTGCACTTTAAGCTGGACAATGGGGTTCTCCACCGCCACGTCTACCACCCTGACGGTCAGCGCTGGGTTCCTGTACTGCCACGCTCTCTTCGACTTCAGGTGCTCGAAGCCTTCCACGACGACTTGACTGCTGGTCATCTTGGTTTTAAAAAAAACTCTTGACCGCATTCGATGTCGTTATTACTGGCCTGGCCTTTCTTCTAGTGTAGCTTGGTACGTCGGTTCCTGCTACCCATGCCAGCGTCGTAGACTCCCCACGTCGGCACCTGCTGGACCTCTACAGCCACTTCCGTGCCCTTCAATGCCGTTCGAGGTTGTAGGTGTTGACCTTTACGGGCCTCTCCCCGTCACATCTGCTGGCAACCGATGGATAGTGACTGCCGTGGACCACCTGACACGCTACGCTGAGACTTCCTCTGTTATTACAGGCTCAGCTGTGGAAGTTGCAGAATTTATTCGTCACGCAATAATACTGCGTCATGGGGCTCCTCGTGTACTGCTTAGTGACCGCGGCAATGTGTTCCTGTCACAAGTTGTAAATGAAGTACTGCGCGCATTTGGAACTACTCACAAGATAGCTTCAAGCTACCACCCTCAGACAAATGGTCTCACAGAAAGATTTCACCGAACCCTTGCAGACATGATAGCCGTTTACGTCCGACCCGACCACAAAAACTGGGACACTCTTTTACCATTCCTGACATTCGCTTACAACACCGCCGTTCAGCGAACAACTTGCTACTCACCGTTTTACCTCGTGTACGGACGCACCCCGACTACCTTTCTCGACGTCTCCTTCTTTAGCAGCCATGGGAATTCATGTCAGTCTTCTAGCGAAGAATACATTTCCCGCCTGGCCCAGTCTCGCCATCAGGCTCGCATCAATACTGAAGTGAGACAGCACGAGCGGAAGATCATCTATGACGAATCCCACCGCGTTGTGTCTTTCCAACCTGGTGACGAGGTGCTGCTTTTGACACCTATTCGCACTCCTGGTCTCTGTGACAAATTCCAACCACGCTTCATCGGGCCATACATTGTTTTAGAACAGACTTCGCCGGTTAATTATCGTGTGACACCACTAGTCGCCCCAACAGACCGCCGCTACCGCAGCACAGAGATTGTCCACGTTTGTCCCTTTCACGCAACGTTCCCCATCACTTTGACTTACGGCGGTCAGGGTGTCCGCTTTCAAGTGGGGGGGGAATTAGTGTGGGCATTTGTAACTTACATCGTCCTCATCCCTGCATAATCTCAATCACCATCATCCGCTTGTCTCTTTGCCCTCATTGCCACTCTGGGTCATCATCATCGTCATCGTCTGTGGGCTGGCTCTGCCCGTTCGTTTTGCGAGGTCTTTCCTCAAATAAACGCTGTCGCAGCCAAGTCTACCAAGACTTCATAATATATATATATATATATATATATATATATATATATATATAGGAAATATATATAGGAAAGTGCCAATACAAATGGCTTATTTCTCTTCGTATGAAAGCACACTAGTATCATTGTGTGCTGTCACCGCATCGATCTACCTTCGACAACTTGAGAGAAAGCACAGAAAGGTATTTTCAAGATGGAAGAATAGTTTTCTTTTTAAAGACGATAGCATTTCTGCATCTCTTGGGGACCTTCGACGCAAAAATTTTGGTCTGTCTGTCTGTCTGTACATTTTTCTGTTTTTTCACTCTTAACGGCACCGGGTACTTGAAACGGCCAACCCCATCTGCAGTGCCAACCTAATTTTGCTCAAGATTTAGCGTTGATACTTGTGCAATTGCGAATCAGTAAGCATCATTGCGCAAGTCTGGGGCACAATAACAACACGAAAATATTTTGCGTGTGCATCTTTTACTAGAAAAAGCATACATAAGTAATTTTAAGGACCGTAGCGCTTATCAAGCTGCGTTGACCATGCAACGCTTGCACAGAAAGGTGAGTGTTTCTGACGCTTTAATAAGACGCGATGATGGAGGCACCTACCCGTCGCCTCTCGTTCTACACCTTATCACCTCTTGGACGGGCGCGCACACCCGTCTCAGAGCCACATGCTTCGGTTTCCAGAAACACGACCAGGTGGCGCTCATGTCTCACGTGTGACGTGACTTGATGTGCTCGTTCGCCTCCACTGCATGCTCGAGGCAGTCTAACGCAGCGCCTCCAGAATACCATTCACGAATTTTCTTGCGCAGAACATGAAAAAAAAAAAGTTTTGTTCACTTTGTCCAGGCGCAAGACAATCGTCTCTCGACGACATTTGCAGTGTAACATGTAGATTTGAAACCAATTTCTTTAGATTGACTACTTTAGCTATGTCATTTCACGCACCACCTGTCACATACGTTAACCAAGCGCTTCAGAAGACTGTAGTTGGAATGGCACAAGCAGTTTACACGCGCCCTACAGTTTTCATATTCATTTCCGTGAAGAAAAATAGGACAAAAGGTAAGAACATGCACTATTTTTTAAGGAAGCCGTTTCTCCAGGGCCGACGTCGACGCCAAAATTTCTGCAATGTGAGGTATTTAATGCAGTCGGAATTTTTTTTATTCGTGTCCTTTTCTACAAGGATACTTTTCGCAATTTCCGCATTGATTCAAACTGTGAAGTAAAGGTGCTATACAAGCCGGTCTAGGGAGAGATATTATAATAATACACCAAAACAACACTGCTTAGAAAGTTAAAAAAAGTTTTAGTGCTGTAACCGAGACGTCTGCTTTTGCATTGGTTTGTGATCGTTGTCTTATGCAGCTTTATAACATTGTCAGCACGGCTACACTAAATGAGTAAAGGCATCTTTTACCATATTTTTTTTTGTTCACGTCATTTTCGCGCTTGAATCAGCACACGCTTGGCGCTTCCAGCGATCCTACTGGGCAGATGTAAGATACCGCTTATCTTTACGAAAAGTTGATTCACTGTGAAACTGCTACGTGGCACGATATCTTAAGTAACAAGATCAGACATGCCTACAATGCATCAGACTAGCAATCACTTGTACGAAGTACAAGAGCAATACTAAACTGTCTCACTCACCTGTGTACACGCATTGTAACGACCCAGAAGGTCAACATGTTCTCTTTGATTGCAGGCTATTCTCCCAAAAGAGAGTCTCTGGAAAAGGCATTTCACCTTCGAAGGGACTTGACTTAAAAAAAAATGACCTATTCTCGACCCATGGCAAACAATCACGAATGCAATACACTCCACGAGCCTTAACGAAACTTTGCAAGTCGTGCAACCTTTGTGCGTGCGTGTGTCTGTGTCCGCGCGTGGTGCTGTTAAGTGTTTACAGTTTAGATATCATAATTATCTCACTTGGAGCATCCTATAAGGCAAATCTGCAGCATTTTAATGAAGTATTTTATCCTGTATAGGTCTCGTCGTTTTTTACCAGCATTTATAATGCATTAGAACAATTAAAAATGCCTTAACTGGACGTAGTCATGTGCTTTCACAAGGATATAGTGTCATATTTTTGACGATGAAGAAAGACGCTGTAGGGCTGTGAAAGAGGAAAGCCTGTGTTTTGTGAGTTGCCCAGGAAACGAAAAGAGGAGGTAGTATCATCAGCAATATGAAAGAGATCACGAGAGCGCATGGCGAATAGGCGTTACACGCCGAAATTTGCACCCTAGCGGGCGGAGAGACGCCACTGCACCGATTTTTCAAAGTGGTAGTGATTGCTTAGTTTTGCAGTGTTTGCGCAGAAAAGCTTTTATCCCGCATTTTTCTCTCTATTGCTTTCGTTCGTTCGTTATCTTTCAAAGAGGCACGCAATACAGCTGCTTTGCTTAGTGCGATAAAAGTAATAAAATAACGAAGCGCCAAAAGTAGCCAACGAACATCTACCGTTTTTTAATGCAAGCAGTACCAGTAGGAGAGGCGCCAAAAGAGGTTCACCGCGCCAAACGATGCTTCCACTCTCATTTTATCTGAATAATGTTTTTGCAGTACGCCGTATTACAAGTTATTATCTGGGATAAGCATAGAGAAATAATTTTTTTGTCTGCTTATTTGTATTATTGTGGTACTACGACCTGTTTTGTAGTGACATGCTAATACTGATGCTCCACCTTTTTAGTAATACCCGGAAAAAGCCTCCAAGAGAAGATAAACTATGACGATCATGAGCAAGTGAGTTTTTCAAGCGAAAGAAGAACAAACAGCCACGTGCAGTACACACCGAAAGAATGCGCTGGCAGCTGGTTTTACAATTGAACTAGGCAACGGAAAGGTAATGTGACATGCAGCGGAGCATGTTAACTTCAAGCACCACATCATAAATATTGCACCCGAAATTTTCAATTCAGCTGGTGTTGGTGCATTCTTTGTGGTGGCTTATTACGCTGCATTATTACACGCCGTACTTGCTATAGCAGGATGAGGTGTTAGTTAGGCTGTTTGACTCGTGGTCGTGGGTTCAATTTCCTAATAGGGTAGCTGCGTCACTATTGGAGCAAAATGTGGTAATAGGTGTGTATTTAAAATTGGGTGCTCGTTAACAAATCCCATCCGGTGGTTGAAATTTATGCGCTGTCATCCAATACGGCGTGCCTCAAAATGCTGCTTTGGTTTTGGTGCTTCGAAGAGCAGAAGTTACATTGACCTTGAAATCGCTCATGAGTCGTGGGTAATATGCAGCTGGCGCTTTGGAAGTGAGCTAGTTGTCCCGAGAAGCAAAACCGCTTTGAAATTATCGGTGATTTCACGAAATAAGTTACGTGATAGTCAGAAATAAATCTTGGCGCAATCAAGAACATGCTCGATAAAAATCAGCATTTCATGCGGCATGATGCTGACTAAATGAGCTGTTGAAACAGTCAAATCGACATCAGAGTCAACGCAAAGCGTGCGTGAGCGTGAGCAAGTATGCTTTTTTTGCGTTTTGCAAGTATCTATCTATCTATCTATCTATCTATCTATCTATCTATCTATCTATCTATCTATCTATCTATCTATCTATCTATCTATCTATCTATCTATCTATCTATCTATCTATCTATCTATCTATCTATCTATCTATCTATCTATCTATCTATCTATCTATCTATCTATCTATCTATCTATCTATCTATCTATCTATCTATCTATCTATCTATCTATCTATCTATCTATCTATCTATCTATCTATCTATCTATCTATCTATCTATCTATCTATCTATCTGGTCGCTCACGTCTGGGTGCTCCCGTGATCACCTCCTCAACTTGGCGCGAACCAAAATTAGTATGGGAGGGTAAGTTGGTGTGACGAGTTTGGCACTGTGGTCAAGACATGAATAATCTCACAATGCTGTGGCGTACGTGGTCAAACACTTCCAGCCAGCTGGTGGCACATACAAGCGGGCGGATATGCGCCACTGGTGATTGACAGCCATCTGCCAAGGAACGACGAGAACCACATGGGCAAACGAAGAAAGTAAAAACTTTCACTGCGCCAAGCACGGACTCGCCGCTGGTTGCTGACCTAGCGTAAAGCGGTGATGGGTTTCCCATACGCACAAAATGGCCAATGTGGTAATGCGTTGAACGCTGTGGCGGCAGAATCGTGGAAGCAGTCATGCTCTGCCGGCGAACGTTGCTGTCTCGCAAGATAGGTGTCGTACTCCTTTCTTTTACGGGTGACAATTTATTGAGAAAATCTCTTCTTCAGGCATAACCAGCGTTCTCCAAAGACGGCTTAGAAGGTGCTGCTGGTTAAATGCAGTTAACGCAACAACCACGTCAGTAATACAGATCTCGTGTGTGGACTAAACTTTAATTTTTTCTGATTCCCTGGCATTCATTAGTGGTTCGACCGATATGATTGACTAGCAAGTTTTAATGCAGTAAAATTATTTCTAATATTTTCAGGTGCCTGACAGGGTTGTGGAGCAACAGTATTCCCGAAAACAAACAATTGTTTCTGTATTTGTACTCTTCTATGCATATACTGGGAAACTTCATTAAAAAATTAGTAGCATATCCACGGAGTGAATAATGGAGAGTGGGGCGAAGCATTCGTCCATCCATTCGTTCTTGCTTCCGTCTGTCCATGCGTCCGTCTGTGTGACCGTCCATGCGTCCATCCGCCCATCCGTGCGTGCGCCTGTTCATGCGTCCGTCCCTGCGTTCGTCAATGCATCCGCCCCTGCGTCCGTTCATGAATTCATCCATGCATCTCTCTGTGTGTCCGTTCGTCCATCTATTCAACACTCCAAGTACCACCGTCTCGCATTTTTTTCATCATATATTCCCCATATAGAAGTACCGCCATCCAGCGGACACTGCAAGGACTAAACGAGAGGTGGCACACGCACACTTTCTCACGACTTGCGCTTCGGGTCTACTTCCCACCTTTAACCACCTCGAGTTCATGGTATATACTAGTTCGCTGTATTCATGGCACTGCGGCCGAACGCTCGCTAAACCTTTTGAAAACCAAGGAGGTTACGCACAGCGAGTATGACGTAGCAAACTTTTTCAGTCAGATAGTGCTCAATGTACATGCCAATGGCTGCTAATGGGAAATGAGAGGCGGAGAATCCGGCTTTTACTTTCTTACGGCTTGCGCTTTGTATCTACTTCCCACCTTCAACCAGCTCGAGTTCATTCATGGAATTTACTAGTTCATTGTATTCATGGCACTGGGGCTCAACGCTCGCTAAACCTTTCTAAAACTAAGGAGGTTATACCCAGCGAGTATAACGTAGCAACCTTTTCTTGTCAGATAGTGCTCCATGTACATGCATTGATTGATTGATATGTGGGGTTTAACGTCCCAAAACCACTATATGATTATGAGAGACGCCGTAGTGGAGGGCTCCGGAAATTGAGACCACCTGGGGTTCTTTAACGTGCACCCAAATCTGAGCACACGGGGCTACAACATTTCCGCCTCCATCGGAAATGCCGCCGCAGCCGGGACTCGAACCCGCGCCCTGCGGGTCAGCAGCCGAGTACCTTAGCCACTAGACCACCACGGCGGGGCCTCCATGTACATGCAAATGGCTGCTAATGGTGATTGCAGCGTGCGCGTTAACTAAAAGCCGAATGCTCCTGTCTCTCATTCCCCATTAGCAGCCATTGACATGTACATTGAGCACTATTTTTTATTGTTCCACAACGCACAGAAGAAATCTCTCACCGGCACCACATTGGAGGTCAAAATGTTATACTTGTTACATACTACAACAGCTACGAGACACGAACGGGTGCCGCTATAAAGAGCTTCGCCCCTGAAAACAAATTCTACAGCTCCTTGGCGTGCGTGAGTGCTACGACAAACGCTGCTATATATTCGGCGCATCTTAAGAACAGACGCGTAGAAAGGAGTGACAGCAGTTCGCAGAAAAGCGTCTGGCTTTCCATTTGAATTTCAACAACGTTTCCCGAGTATCGCTCAAGAGAGAGAGAGAGATAAAGATGCAAAGAAAGGCAGGGAGGTTAACCAGACGCACATCCAGTTTGCTACCCTGCACTGGGGAAGGAATGAATGGGAGAAAAGAGGTTGCAGAGAGATGAGAAGGTACACACAATCACGAGCACACTCGGGGAGCACACACAGTCTAGAGGCGGTCGCTCAAGTTTGTTGACATTGAAGTGAAGTAGCAGTGCTTTAGTCGCTTTCTGCGCAACTGAGGCAGATGCCCAAGGTCCTAGTATCTTTTGCACACAAAATGGTTCGGGGTAAAGTTGATTCAAAACCATCCGGAGCTGGCATCGCTGTGTGTCGTAGCAAGCGCAGCTGCACAGGACGTGTTCGATAGTCTCTTCAGCTCCGCAGTAGTCGCATGTAGGAGTGTCTGCCATACCATTGCGAAAGAGTGTGGTTTGAGGCTATGAGCCGCGCGGGCGCTTGTTCTCTTTCATATTGCTCGTCATACTGCCTGTTACAGTGCACGACACTCACTCAACAGAACGTAGGTGGCACATCGTTTATTCCAGGTCAGCCAGAGCTTCGGCGAACCCGAGCTCCCGCAAAGCGCGAGCATCCCGAGATGGGGGAGCCGCACTTCTAGCTGGTGATGATGTTAGTCTTCGATGCCACTGCTTCTCCCCTTAAAATTTCATATGACCAGGAGTGTGACGCTTTCCCGTCGAGGTCCGCAAAGTTTGAGTTGCAGGAATCGGTGAATCTCTTTCGCTTTCACCCGAAAATTCTTGACGGGTCGATAGCGTGTCGGTGTCGCACAATTTGTCAACTGAAACGTCCCGCCATCGCACTTTGTGAAAATTCCACCGTTCCGTTACCTCAGTCGTGTCCAGTGTCCAGTGCGCTTGTCCAGCTGGTTCCGCAAGATACCTGGTATCCACGTTTTCCATGGCCGGAACATTCGTGTCCAAACACACTGTCCTACCAGCCATCGCTGTTCTCGTTCGTTGCACGGCTTTGCTCTAACAGCATCTGTGGTCGGCATAGTGCAGTCGAGTTTTGTTCGTATTCGGTAAACCAGCAAAAGCTCCACTGGAGATTTGCCCTTTTTCACTGGCTTGTGGAGGTAACGGAACAGAAATCTTCAAAGTCGAGTTTGTAGCGGAATTTCTTTGTTTTTCTTCAAGGCTTCCTTCAAAATTCTTACGGCTCGCTCCGCAAATTGATTCGATTGGGGATGATAAGGCGCTGTCGTCAAGTGTTTTACTTGGTTCTTAGCTAGGAAACTGCGGAATTGAAAACCTGTTAACTGAGGTCCACAATCCGTCACTAGAGTACGTGTTAGACCGAACCTCGCAAACACTGCCCTCAGGTCTTTCACTGTCACTTCTGCTGTTGCAGATTTTGTTAGAATCGCTTCTACTCACTCTGTCTCGGCACCTACAACTACCAGTATCACGTGTCCTTCAATAGGACCTGCATAGTCTGCGCGCAACCAGCTCGATTTCTCTCTTGTCATGGGCCATGGTACAGGTGCTTGCGCTGGAGGCATCGCCGCAGCCTGTACACAAGCAGGACATCCACGCACCAATCGCTCGATTTCACTGTCTACAACCGGAAACCAAAACAGAAATCTTTCAATGTTCTTCAATATCGCCATACCCGGGTTTGTTTCATGAAGCAAGTCCAAGATGCGTCAATTTAGAGTCGGCGGAAGGACAATGCGGATTCCTCAATAGAACAAGCCTTTGTAATAAGTGAACTCAACCTTTTTGCTGAAGTGTGGCTGGAAGCGGCTCTGCTCTTCAGATAAAAATTTGGCCAGCCTTTCTTAATCCAGAATATACCTTGCTGCAGCAGAGGATCTATTTCTGTAAAATGTACCACATTGCTGACCCTAATCCCTTCTTTTTCCAAGCATTGCGAGTGCAGGACATACTCTCGCCGATTTTATGAGCTGGTATCGTGTGGTGCGTTCGGTAACGGCAGGCGACTTAAAACATCAGTATTTGAGTTTTCGTTTCCCCTGCGATATTGCAGTGTGTAATTATAATTGTCCAAGACAAAAGCCCACCTCTGAATCTTTGCCGCAGCCATGAGAGCAATGGCTTTTCCTGGTTTAAACAAACCCGTCAGTGGTTTATGGTCAGTCGCCAAAACAAAGTGATTGCCGTATAAGTAGTCCCTAAGTCGCGTCACGCCGAATACAAGGGCGAATGCTTCTTTTTCTAGCTGAGAGTAGTTTCGTTTTGCTTTGAACAAAGTTCTGGACCGAAATCTAATCGAATAGACGGTGCCATATATGCAATAGGAAAGTACTGTCCCCCCCCCCCCCCCTTCTACAAATCAAGCGTCACATTCAAACTTAAAAGGTTTGTTAGTATTAAAGTATGTCAAAAACTTTGACCTTTGTATAGCCTGCTTAACCTTTCGAACTGCTTCCTCGTGTACCTGCTGCCATTTCCATGTAGCTGCTTTAGTTAGCAGATTGTGCAATGGCGGTAGTATAGTGGAAAGGTTCTGTGAAAATTTGGCATAATAGTTGATTAAGCCCAAGAAAGATTTCAGATCGCTCACTGACGTGGAGACCAGTGCTTGAATAACTGCTTCAATGTTGTCGTCCTTCGGGTTGAGCCTATTAGCATCAACTCGATGTCCAAGGAAGGTGACTTCTTGTCTGAATTTGCATTTCTTGAGGTTTAGCCTGAGGCCATTGTTCCATAAGCGCAGCAAGACTTGCTTTAGCAATGAAGTGTCATTGCGCTTCTCAGCCATTATGATCTCATCCAAATAGGCTTGTGCACCCAGGAGATCCTCGAATGAGGAGTCCACATGCCTTTGAAAGATGGCTGGAGCTGAGCTAATTTCAAAAGGAAGCCTAGTGAAGCAAAATAGTTCGTTGTCAGTGCTTATGACTGTCAGCTACTTGGCCTCGTCGTCCAGGGGCAGCTAGTTGTACACTTGAGTCAAATCCAGTGTACTGAATACTTCATCGCCATTCAGTCGTATGAAGATGTCATGCACACAATGTAGTGTATGCTGTTTAGTCACTGTGGCCGTGTTAAGTGTGAGCCGAAAACGTCCACACAGTCAAAGTGACCCATCAGTCTTAACAACTGGAACCACTGGCGTTGCCCATTCTGCTGCCATAACTGGTGATATCACACCATCGGTAACCAATCGGTCCAAAGCATCAGACACCTTGGTTGTCAAAGCGTATAGCACCATAAAGGCTTTGCAAAAGTGGGGCGTGACATTTTCTTTCAGAACAAGCTTCACAGGTGGACCTTTGTATAGTTCGAAACCGGGCGCAAACACACCAACTCTTTGACCAAAGTATGAATTTCCTGGCTTGTGCGGTCTTCCTTGCACGTGTTGAGGTTCGTGACGACATTGGACCTCGAAATGGCCACTCCATACTTGTTAAACGCCTTGATGGTATCCCTTCTGCATAACACTGCACTCTAAGCCGAAATTCGGCAAAGTTGGACTAAATGCAGTCGTTAAACCAATGAACGAACGGTTCGTCCAACAGGGACTAAATGTGTGACAATGCGTGTCTTGCGCAAACGCCCGGCAATGAAGGGACCAACGGGAAGGGCAACTGCGCCGCGATCGCCTCCTGTCGATGCTGCACTGCAATGCTCGGCGTGGTCGGCGATCATGAAAACAAGTTAAATAGGCTATACGCCACTGTGAAAGTGAAGCACTATGAAACGAATAGAAGATGTTATCAGAGGAAAGTAGTACAACACGCTGTCAGTGCACACAGCAAGTGCCCTCGCATTTCGATCATGCCGGCACGGGCGAGCCGAAGCCAAGTGAAAGTCTCCGCAAACACGGGAAATGCCGAGAACTCGCTTTAATATGCTGAATAAGTTCGAACTACGGTGAACACTGACAATGCAAATAAAGGTAAGCTGTTCATCAGCGGTGGTGTACCCACACAGTGACCACAAGTTCAAAGCGATATATAGGAAAAGTGGGCTTCGTACGTCATCGGTATCAAGCGGGCTGCTGGTGTGAGTGCATTGCCGGCACAAGCGAAGGAAACGTCGCGTACAAGTTCACAAAAATAGTAGCTCAGGCAAACTTATGTCTTTTTATCCATGCGACAATCGTTATCAAAAATCCAATGTGTAGGCGATCGCGGATACGACTAATCGTGCGGCCAGCGGTACACAGGTTGTGCCTTTACCAGCACGATGAAAGAACCGTGCCTGCGAACGGTCTCGTCGCTGTAATTATACAGATATCTACATCACTCCGTAAGACACAGCGAACATGGGGCACTTAGCTATTGTTCATTTGTGACTATAAAATAACGACGACGAAAATTTCACGCGAGCCGCATGTTGCGATCGCCGGCGGTCGTTTAGCCGTACTCGTCGTAAGCCTAGCGACGCCGTCGGCAAGCCGACACGGTATGGCATCGGCGGGGCGCCTGCGGCTGCTTCGCCGGCTTTCCCGCACAAGCGCCGCTGCTATGTTTGTGTTTCCGGACTCGTGCGCCAGCACTGCGAACGCTGGTTCGGCCGACATGATCGAATACCAGCTGATAATTTATAGTCTCGGGCTGGAAGCATGTTGAATATTAGATGGATCCATATTAAAAGATCGGTGCGCATCGGTGCTACGAATTAGCCGATGTAAACTTTCGCGTTACGGTATCAATGTTTATTGTTTTTTTAAGCCGAGTAAAAGTCGCCCACTGGCACTAGATGGGAGGTAAAAATACTGTGCTATATATACCCGAGAGTCTGTTCTCTGTAGTACAGCGCGGGCAGTCAGTGTTTGCGGTGTTTTACTTTGAAATAATAGTGCGTATATATGTGTGTGTGTGTGTGTGTGTGTGTGTTGCATGAATAACATACTATGATCTTCAGCGCTGATTAAATTGAAATAAACATAAAATATACTGCACAAACGCAGTGTCGCCATTTTTTTGTCATTGGTCCAGACGGTTCAACTGTTAGTCCCGCTGGAGCATTCTACTGGGGCCAACATTTAAACCAAGTGGAGTAACTGCTTGGGGTAACAGTTGAGCCCTTGCAGTTACTCCCGCAGTTAGTCCAAAATTGGTTCAAAATCTGTGGCAGCGCATTTAGACCCCTAAAGGACCAATGGCATACCCCACTTTAGTCTTTTTCGGCTTAGAGTGTGGTCCCGGTGTATCGACAATAACCAGGGTGTCCTGTACGTCGTGCCCCTCACAGGTCGCTGTCATGTGCACTTCTCCAACCACTGGAAGTTCTCCCTAAAAAAACATGACGATTTCAGAGTGGTGCTGCTTGGAGGCGGCCATCTACTTTCTGCTTGAGCAAGCTCATTTGAATAACGCTAACAGGTGACCCCGTATTGATCAACATGGTAACCGGCACACCATCTCAAGTAATTTCCTTGAAAATTGGCTTAAACATGCGACCAGTACTCGTTTCATGAGCCACTACAGTATAGAGCTTCTCATCTTCAGAGCGATCTTCAGCTGCTGCCGACAGGACGTAAGCGCCACGGGGCCTCCACTGTGTTTGTCCTCGGCACATTCGAGTGACATGTCCTCGTTTATGGCATCGGTGGCAGACCGTACGTACATGATAGTACTGATCGTTCAAGTGAGCTTCACTGCCACACCTATGGCAAAGTGTCATGCGTTCAGCCTTCGATTGCCCTTTTCGAGGCCGATTCTGACGCATGAATCGGATGCAGCTCTGATCGGTAGATTGCATGCTTCTGGCATTCTCGGCCGCGTTCTGAACTGCAATAACAAAATCCTCCGCTTCCGTTGGCGTCAGGTCTCTGAGAGTCAGCAAACGTCATCTCACATCTTCGTCTAAGACTCCACACACGATTAGGTTTCGTAGCATGTGTTCGAGCGACGATCCTAAATTGCAATTTTCTGCCAGCCACCTTATTTCGGCAATAAATTCCTGTACCCTCTCTCCTTCTAGTTGCGATCGAGTAAAAAAAAACATAACTTGCCGCTTTTTCGTTCACTTCCGGGTCGTAGTACTTCTCGAGGTAATTAACGGCATCATCGTAGTTAAGTGCATTGATTTGCCTCGAATGGCGGCGTCCCTGGACCATTCGAATCGCGCTGCATGGTACCAAGGCCACTAACACTGCTCGTCGCTTCGTCGCGTCCGTGATGTATCGAAGTAGGCTTCGAGGCGAACTTAGAACGTTGACCACGTTCCCTCAAACACTTGTGGTCTTCCACCACTCATGGCTCTGCGGATCCAGGACTGGTTGAGGTCCTCGTTGTCCTTGTCGCCACTGTTACAGTGCACGACACTTACTCAACAGAACATAGGTGGCACGTTGTTTATTTCAGGTCAGCCAGAGCTTCGGCGAACCTGAGCTCCCGCACAGGCGAGCGTTCCGAAATGGGCGAGCGGTGCTTCTTACTGGTGATGATGATGTTGGTTTCAGATGTCACACTGCCAGTAATGCCACGCTATACACTAATAGAAACAATCACACTAATCGGCCATCGGTAATTAGTAATCGCTGGTGTTCGCGTAATCTCTCGAAAATGGGCGCTATCAGGGTTCCCCCAGCAGGCAGGCGAAGTTTTACCTTCCCCGCCCCCTACATTTCCATTATCAATGGCCGAGTCCTGAGAGCAGCTTGCTTAGCAAAAATGAAACAAAAAAGAAACGAAGAAATAGGATGATTCTCTCAATGGCCTGTTTTTGTTCATTGGCTGACCTTCAGTAGTAACCTCAAGTGAACAGTTCTTGGAATGCAACAGCCGGGGTGCTTGGTCGCCATGATCATCAAAAAAGTATGCGTGATGATGACCTAGCTCTTTAGAGAAAAAAGAAATAGGTGCGACTTAGGCAGCGCCGTTTGTATACCCTCTTAAGTGATTCGGGGGACGAGGGGTTGCATATTACCCTCTGCCTACCAAGTGTGCACGCCATGCTAGCGAATAAACTTGACTAGTCAGGTCCTGCGCGTCACTGATTTTATTGTAATGACATTGACAATCACAACGCTTGCCAACCATTTTTGCGCGGTTTGCATAGAGTGGAGCCGGCAGCTGTCATGGGTGAACATCCGATTAAACAAAAATAAGTAAAGGCACGTGACAATGGCAATGCCAAACTTTCCTGAACAGGCAGGGTGTTTTCAGTCTTGAACACCAGAATAGCTGTCCCGCTAGCATTTTTTTATTTCCCAGTATGCATTTTTTTAGGAGAATGGTCCACTCTTATATGGCACCCACTGTTTTTGTTCAGACACCCCTCCGTTGGCACAGATGCTTACAAAAGCGTTTCACAGAAAGAGTCATTCTGTTGCAAGGCACTGACTGGGTAACAAGAACAAGAACTCCACAGGCGATAAAAGAAATTCGGAAGCTTTTGCTTCTGCGAATATCATTGATTCCAATTGAAAAGCCTTGTCACAATTGTTTGGCCGGTACATCGAAGGCTGGGTATCACCTTGTACATTCAATCACTCCTTTTCATTTCTTGCATACACCGCCCACTCATACTTCGCATAAGGGCTGGTTTTTTCCAACTTTTCTAGTAAGTACTTTCTATGTTTAACGTGCCGAAACCATGGTATGACTGGGAGGCAAACTGGCCCCGTTTAAACCACCTGGCACTCCTTACCGAGCACCATATTTTGCCCACATCGCATCAAAGAGACTTCCGTATTAATACGTTTGCCAACCCTGCATTTTTTCGCAGTTCTTATCCAACAATGTATGATGACCGATTTACATTTTTGGAGGCTTTCTTCGAAGGATAGCCAAGCCTGTACCTTTTCACGTGGGAATGCCCCAAGCCACCCAGCCTACGTAGAATGCCCATTGTCTCTATCTTTCCGGAGGTAAGCCGCTCTTTCTATGTCATCTTTAAGGTTGCTCGACATGACACAAAACGAAGCGATTTTCAGGATGTGAATCGGGTCGCATTAAAGAAACGTGTTCTTCACCCCCACTACAGCAGTCAGCGGCGAGCGATCAACATGATGGAAATTACTCGCTCTGGTCGCAATGGTGTAGTGACATTTCGGCCGGTACCTAATCGAAACAGCACCAGGAAGGCCGAGTCATTAAAATTGATTCGTCGCGTTTGCTTGGGTCATGACCGATGTCACGCACTTTGAAAAGAACTAAGATTGAAAGGTGTTCCTAAAGGACCAAACATGCGGGTTCTTCATTACCGTTCATGGAAACTAAATAATAATATCGTGACATACAGATTATGTTTTTATATGAGAAAAACATTCTTCGCCATCTGCCGCTAATTATGGCAGCAAGAGACAACGCTCGCTGCGCCAGTCGAAGTGTAACAATCGCAGACCATTTGCAGCTTGTGTGAAACTAAACTGCTAATATTGGTGGTTGCGAGCAGATTAAACAAAGGGATTTTTGTTTCGCTGCTTTCGTGACATGTTAAACAGCCTTTAGACAGCCAGCCAAACTCGATTGACCGGGCCAGTCAGATAGCTGCAGCAAATGGGGCCCTGACTTAGTACTCCATCCTATGACAGTGAGCAAGGACAGTGGAACAAAATGAAGTTTTGTACTACTACTACTACTAAAACTACTACTACTACTACTAAAACTACTACTACTACTACTACTACTACTACTACTACTACTACTTTCCACTAGCAACGCCATGCTAAGTTATTTGGTTGGATTTTTTGGCAAGTCCTGTGCCAATAAATCTTTCGCATCAGCATGGAGAAAAACGTACGCTTACTTGATTTTTCATATTTCTGTTCTCTATCAAAAGTCATTGCTCCATGGCTGAAGAAAGATACGATACGTGGAATTTGCTTTTGTTGCCAGAACAAGCTGTCTATGTTTTTTTTTGAAGCCATAGTTCAAGTCGTAAGATCATGGCCGATCCCTCTGTCATAGTAATCGGTACAACAAGAAAGTGAAACATGTCTGCACAAAGTAGTTTAGCATTGATTGTGTATCATTTTGCCACAAGGGTAAACACAGGTGAGGTAATGAGTGCTATAGCAACAAATTGCAATACCACGCAAAGAACGGCAAGCAATTTGAAACTCGGAAACTCCAACATGTGCTGTCTTCAGTAAAACGAACAAGTTCACCAGGAACAGATGGAGTTACATACGCTGCTCTTGCTAATTTGTGCAAAAAAGGAAAATTACACCTGTTGGACATCTATAATAAAAGTTGGCATGAAGAAAAAGTTCCGGAAAGTTGGAAGATATCAAAAGTAGTACCGTTGCTAAAGCCAGGGAAGAGCCCTATGCAGTTGGACTCGTTTAGGCCGGTTAGTTTGACAAGTTGTTTTTCAAAAGTGATGAAAAAAATGATCAATGAACGAATTTTATGGTGGCAAGACATGAAAAAACTACTACCAGAAAGCATAGCCGGCTTCAGAAGAGGTAGATGCACAATGGACTGCATTCTGGATTTGGTCACAGATGTGGAAAACCAACGAACGCAAGGAAACATCACTGTCGCTGTATTCCTCGATGTCCACCGAGCATACGACACAGTGAGTCACGTTCACGTTCTGGAAGGCCTGGCGTTACAGGGACTCAAGGGCAAGATACTGCGTTGGATCGCTGACTTCCTGAAGCACCGGAAAATTTTTGTAGTTACGCAGGAGGGCCCAACGTCAGAACATGTCGTCAACCAAGGAATGCCACAGGGCAGCGTGCTAAGCCCCACTCTCTTTAATGCAGTCATGGCGCAGCTCCCGTATAATCTTAGACCTAACATCAGATGTTCAGTATATGCTGATGATATAAGTATATGGACGTCTGGTCCATCGTTTTTGGATATACAACAAACTCTACAAGAAGGATTGGATTATGTAGACCGCTTTCTAAAAAAAAAAAAGAGGTATGGCACTGAGCCTGGCTAAAACAGCCATACTTTCGTTTACATTAAAAAGGCCTGGAAATTTCCAGATTATTCTGCAAAATCAGCCTATTCAAATGGTTAAAACTCATAAATTCTTGGGAGTAATTTTAGACCGGAAACTAACATGGTCGCCTCATGTCCAGTCCCTGGAACAAAAAGTGAATCAGGCCATTCGAATCCTCCGGCATCTCTGCGGGGCCAAATGGGGTGGTACTACAGAGTCGCTATTAGCCCTACATGTTGCCTGGATACACCCCATCGTAACTTACTCACTGCCTCTGCTGCACGGACTCCCAGCCTCTACCGAAAGGAGACTTCACTTGTTATTGGCAAGGAGCTTGAGGGTATGTCTGGGTTTACCATGGTCAACTTCCAGTGCTTTAGTGTATGCGGAGGCTCGAGAGCCACCTTTGTCAGTACTCCAAACTAAAGAAACATCTCGAAATGTATTTAGAATTTTAACGCAACATGAAAGTCATTTTTTTATCTGGTGCACTAACACAAAGGATGGCAACGAGATTACAGGATACTATATCATCATTTCAAGCAGTAGTACCAGAATTTAAACAATGGAAACCTTCAAAACCACCTTGGACGTTGCCACTTCTCAACGTTATCCGTGAAATAGACGGCATAGAGAAGAAAGCAGGCATGGCATTTCTAGTAGCGGCACAGTTGGTACTTCATCAGCTTCATGTAATGCATAATGAAAAAACGAAGATATATACAGACAGATCATGCAGAAAAGAAGGGTCGGCCTGTGCGGTCTTTATACCCGAAATTCAGAAAAAGAAGATGTACAAATTATCGCACAAATCTTCATCGACGACAGCAGAATTGGTGGCTATCTTTGAAGCAGTTAGCTTATCTGCGAGAATCCTGAGCCACGAAAATGGGTGATATGCACTGATAGCAAACCTGCTCTTCAGCTAATCAGAAATGTGAGATCACCTTACAAAAATGGTGAAATAGCACAATGTATCGCAGAAACTGTGGAATACCCTCATTGCAGGGTCACAACATCGTATTACAATGGATACCCAGCCAAATTGGAATAAAGGGAAATGAATATGCTGATAGTCTCGCGAAGAAAGCATTGAAGGAAGGACGGGATTGCGCAATCCCTATGTCTGGGGCGGATATTCGGCATTTTATATCGCAAGGAGCTAACCATTGTTTGATGGAGAAGTGGTTTGAGAACCCTAAATCAAAGGAAACGGTACTTTATGAAGTTGATCCACACAGAAAATTTTCCATAGCGACAGACCTCCCACGACACCTAGAGACATTGATCCACCGACTTAGATTGGACGTAGCATACACAAACAGCTTCCTGCACAAGATACATCGATCCAACTCACCGGAATGCCATTGTGGCCATGCAGAAGAAAATGTTCGCCATATTCTTTTGGAGTGCGTTATATACGCGAATGAAAGAGAAAAATTAAAGAACAAATTAGCAAGTTTGGACAGACGGCCCCTCACAATAAAGAAACTACTTGGACCAAGGCCTAAGATGCATCTCCAGAAAAAGGCAATAATTTTCCTGACAGACTTTTTAGTGGAGACCGGACTGGACAAGCGCCTATGACTGACAGCCAGAGATGGGTATTATGTAAAGTGTGGTCATGTATATACTGACATTAGAGTAGTAAGGTGTGCGTGTAAGTAGTTTATGACTATGGGAACTGCGTGAAGAAAACTGTGTATTGACATGATATTTGAACTGATTTCAGTGTGCTAATATGTTTTTTTTCTTTCTTTTCCATATTGTTAATTTTTGGGTACCGTTCTGTATTATTATTTTATTTTTCGCTGCAGAACTTTGTGATATGGAGTAGCCGAGGCAATAGGCACCTCAACCTCTCCACAGCAAAACAGTTAAAACAGAACAGAACAGGAAACCAGCTCGGCAGATAACTTCCGAAAGGTCACGCAAAAAGAACATATATAGTACGCGCGTGAACTAACAACGCTCACAATATTGGTTACTTCTTTGTGTGTGAGTAGCGCGCTGCTATTGCAAACATAACAGCCGCAGGGAGCGAGGTGACCTTCGTGCTCTCTGTGCCTTCAACGCATGCTTGGGTTGAAAGCCATTGAAATTTTCCACTGAACTAAACCCGACACCCATGAAACCTCTGTTGATTACTTTAACTACAGCTGCCATCAAAGACTTCGTGACGTGACGCTACAATGCTGCGTCGGTTGTGGGTTGACGTAGCCTTTACCACCTCATTCAGTTATCGCATTGGTATATAGGCCTGTTCTTGAGCACGCACCGGTGGTATGGAGCCCTCATCAATATTATTTAAAGAAACAAATAGAAAAAATTCAAAGGTAGTGGTGCGATTCATATGCTCCCGGTATCGAAGGACGGAATCAGTTACAGAAATGCTCTATTCTTCTGGCCTCGATTTGTTAGAAACGCGCAGACAGAAAAAACGTCTGAAACTATTATTTCAAATTCTAAATGGCCAAATAAATATTAGCAAGGAAGTATACTTACTGCCACCAGGTAAAAAGAGCTCAAGAAGCAACCACAACAGGGCCATTCAAACGTACAGGACTCGTACGGATAGATTCAAATGCTCCTTTTTTTTCTAATACAATTGAATTGTGGAATTAATTGCCGGTGAGTGTTGTTGACCAGAACGATTTGTCGAAATTTTAACAGACCTTGGATGATTATCTGTACAATTGTAGCGTTTGATATTGATCCATCCTGTATTTGTGCATTTGCTAATAATGTTCTTTTTACTATAATGTTTTGTTATGTTACCCTTTCTATAAGGACTGTCGCATGAGAGTTGACAGTATTGCTAAATAAATAAAATAAATAAATAAAATAAACATTATAACTAATACCAATATCTTACTGGGGTCAGCAGCGTCCTGTCCCAAAGAGCTGCGCGCAAGTATTTAATTAAGGCAGTGTTTTTCACATCTCATATATAAAAAGAAGGACGTTACGAACCACCTCTGGCTCAGCGCGTGCATACAGAAAGTGGTAAGTGCAAAAACTTACCACCTGACAAAGAAACGTTGAATAATCAGTGTGAATAGCTTTGAAAATAACAGCTTAATAAAGTTAACAACATGTAACGTTATATCACGCAAGTGACACTAAGCATAAAAGTTTCCACGCTAATCCCCAGTCTTTTCACTATAGGACGCAAGCCACAGTATAGTTGCTTGCAGTTAGGGTAAATTTCGGGGCAATAATTTTTTCAAGAAAAGTAACTCAAAAGCAGTAGTCTACATTTCTATAATTGCGCAGTTATGTTTCTGGGGATGTAGTTCACTAGTATACATATTCATAGTGTAAATAAATTGATTTTATTTTAATGAGTTACTTGTTTTGTCTGATCTGTACGAATCTTATATTATATGGTGAGTGGGGTGTCCTCAGGACAAAATGTGCTTGAGACGAGTCACGCCTGGGTAGCCCAAAAAATCCTTATTAGACAATTGCATAAATTCAATATAAATTCAAAGGCTCGCATTCATTGTTAGATACAATTGTAATGATAACCAACAGATAATGATGACAAAAAAGTATAGGCGTGTCATCAGGAGTAATTATAAGCTAAATGAAACGAAAGCAAGAAAGAGAGAGAAATAAATAAAAGGAAGAGACAGGGAGGTTAACCTAGACGAACTGGTTTGCTACCCTGTACGGGGGTAACGTTCCGCTGTCCGGGCCCAAACCTGAGACTTCCAAATAACACTTCCGACGCTCTACCACTGAGCTACGCCTGCGAACATTTCTCTGTCCATTTTAAAGGGAATGTCATGATAAATAAAGTCGCAGGCTCTTGCTTTTGATTTCCGCCGGGACAGCTTAGGGCTCTTTGATAGTAGAATACATCGTACTGTGAATCGTCGAGCATTTTTTAAACGCCTTTGATCCCTTCACTGATAAGCAAAACAAAAATAATATGACGTAGTGGGCACTTGACAACTATGCTTGCCGTTGGCATTCAATGATACTTTGAAAAGGTTCATGTTAGCGCACAGTCATTTGTTTTTTTTTCTATGACATGACTGAGGCATACACCGAGAACCAAAGACCGAAACAGGTTAGCCTTTCAGAATACGATGCGCACGCGGCCCGATTACACTATCATGATCTGCTCTCGATGGCGAAGCTCAAGTGGGCTCCAATTTCGGTATACATACATACATACATACATACATACATACATACATACATACATACATACATACATACATACATACATACATACATACATACATACATACATACATACATACATACATACATACATACATACATACATACATACATACATACATACATACATACATACATACATACATACATACATACAGACAGACAGACAGACAGACAGACAGACAGACAGACAGACAGATAGATAGATAGATAGATAGATAGATAGATAGATAGATAGATAGATAGATAGATAGATAGATAGATAGATCCGGATATCGTGCGCATGGTTGCATCGCTAAAAAGACTTCCACTTCGCATTTAAAATACACACTTCAATTGCTTAATCGCACTTCGAGGGTCAATATCTTTACACCCAAAAAAGGTGCAATCATTGCCATGGTTAATAGAACGTTTACGCAGGGTTATTGTTCCTGGGCACAGGAAAAAAACATACCCTACTTGAGAGCTAAGTGTAGGGCAAAAGATACATTGTTTAATTCACTTTTATATTTTCTTAGAGTACCAACGTGTCGCCCCCTTACTATTTTATTTATGGTCACGCCATTATATTATTGCTCACCGCAGCTGCCTACTCTGAAGCGTTTCATTATGAATGCAGACGTTATGAGTGCCTCTTGGCTGGCATGTGTACGATGAGGAGCTGACTGCCGTTCTAGACACTTTATACGAGCTTACACAAGTATAATCGGAGGCACGTGTGCGGCTTGTATTGGTGTTTTCAACAAGTATAGATGTAGACAAACAACGCGTGGCATTCGTAGGGTTTCAAATTGGCTGTGAAACTGAATGCATTGACAAGGAAAAAAAAGAAAACAGCTAGTTTTGTAGACGGGTTTTCAGGACACATTTCATTATAAAAAAACAGGGACAGGAGTCCACGGAAGCACAGACTGGCTCCGAGTGCCACCGAAGGAACTACACGTTAGTGACAACGAAAGAATGCATTTACAGCTTGCACACAATGCCATGGAGGCAGCTAGTGATCGTGCTAGTGCTCCAGAATGGCTGCTTATCTTCCATGGTGGTCCAGTGGCACCTGCTAATCCACAGGTCGCAGGATCAAATCCCGGCCACAGCAGCCGCACGTGTAATGATGCGAAAACGCTCTACCTCCGTATACTTAAACTTAGGTGCAGGTTAACGAACACCAGAAGGTCCAAATGTCCAGAGCCCTCCACTACGGCGTCTGTCATAATCATGCCGTCGTTGTTGGGTGCCAAAACCCACAAAGTATTATTAACATGGTGGCCGTGATGACGTTGAAATCCCGTTATCACCTGAATGATGTTTTGCTTCAAAGCGACAACTACTACACCGAAATGTGATTAGTCTTTGGTACGTGAACAAAAAAGAGTCTGTACTTAATGTACTAATAGCATTAGCCTAACATGGTGGAACTAAAATAGACCCTTTTCATAAGTACGCCACCTGACGGTGAGCTTTTCGTCAGTTTCTCTTCGCAAAGGATCGTGAGATAGCTAGCGCCATCATGAGGGCATGGAAAGCGAGCCGTCAAATGCGTGAGTGCTGTGATGTATGTGTTGGCGGCTAAGTCTCCGCATCATCCGCTGCAATCGCACCGCGTTCTAGCTTGAACGAGCTCCTAGCACTCTTTTATGAGCTTTCTGAGCTGCTTTCGCTGCACATTGAGCAATGTTTTGTACCCTTCAATGCGTTAGACGAGCAGTTTGGCTTTTTATGACTGGCAATACATGGATTCGGCCTGCAAGAGACCCTCATCAGCGTTCCCTCCCGACGCAGTCCGCGTCCTGCAGGAACGCAAGAGGTGTCTGTGTGCGCTGCAAGAAAGACGCATCAGCGTCGCTGGGACACACTGCCTGCGTCATCTGCTGCGGTGCACTCACAATGGCGGCAGACTGTAGTTCGCGTCCGCGGCGCAAGGAGTGCCCTTTCTCGAAAAGGTTCTGTTGTTGTTTTTTAAGTGACAGCTGTGAAAACAACATAGCGGCCAATTCATCGCTGTTAATTTCAAAAGAAATGGTTGTGGCTACGTTATACATGCACGCACCCTTGTTTCTATGACTTCATGTCATAGCTTCTTCGAATATCTGAATTTCGGAGGGATTGAATATTGATACCACACAGCGCGAATTTATTAGTCTTGTTCTTAGAGTGTGTTCATGGGTGTGTAAGAGAAAGCTTGTGCAAAATTTTCTGCACCGCGTGACTTGACGTCTACTTGTGAGCCCATATAAAACTGTCACGAATGAAATGGTGCTACTGACAAAGATGGCGGCGTTTATCGTGACGTTGAAAAGCCTGTCTGAGGCCCTTAGATTTAATTAAACATGGTAAAACCATGTTTAAATAAAAAAGAGGAAGAAAGCGTGAAGTAGAGAGAGATGACAGGGAAAAGATAGAAAGCAAAATGTGAAAGGGGAAGAAATATTTGGAACAAAGCTACAAGAACCTAGACAAAAAAAAAAGAGAAGAAGGAGAAAAAGGAAAAAAGAAATGAGGAAACAAAATATTCGGAGGAGCTTTATGTTTTGCTCATTTGAGTGATCACCGAAATTTCACTTTAAAATTTGTAATATTTTTATTCTAGAACCTTCATCACTCTATTATTATAAGCGGTTTCATAAGACCACTCAATTTTTGGCCGATTCCCTCACAGGGTCTGAGACACGATAACAAGTGAGTATAACAAGGCTGCACAGCCATGTGCTTCCTTCAAACTTGGCATCCCAATTGCGAAGCTGCTTTAATTACTGTGAAAACGTCATAGAAATTGACGGCGGCAGAATAGACAAATTATGCTTACGTCGCAAAGTGGGAACGTTATATGATTAACAACTTACTGTGCTCCAGGATCACATTCACACCGCAAAAGTGGCAAAGAGCGTCAAGTGCAGACGTTTCCCCGTACCAAATAATTTATGGACAGCACGCGCTGAAAGCATGAAGCTAATATAAAGCGAGCAAAGCGAAATCCAATATTTTTTTCTAGACGTTCATTTTGTTTTAAACGTTGCGCAGATATCAATCAATCACTTAGCCAGTTGCTGAATAGAAAAACCATCAACTAAATTTGCGCAGCGCACGTCACTGCGTTCCGACACGCAAATAATATTCTGTCGTGCTCACAAAGACGTGAAGAAAGGTTTCGCTTTTTGAAGCGCCTTACGGTAAAGCGTGCCAACAAATCAACGCCCTTTTTTAACGGTAGGAACGAAGGAAGGCGCTATTCGCACATGGCAGGCATACTACCTGAGGTAAAGTACTCACCCATTGGAAAGCGAAAGGACGTATCTGGAAGTATGAAACAACTATAGCATATCCCGCTTCCAACAGAGGTTTACATTACCCGAATTGATACATTCCGATTGTCTACACATGCGGCATGGGGCGTCACTATTAAAGCAAGGTGACAATAGAAGTAAACACTCACTGCAGCTAGAGGACTGGTTTCTAATTTATGTCCTTCACAGCTGTAATCTTTTTATGTGATGCAGCAAGGTACTTTCTTTACGTTGTCTTATAAAGCATACATTTTTCTTTAGAGTCAGCTGCGAATAGGCTAAGTGCTTTCAAGGTTTATTTGTGCGGTTCTTATGCTTGGTCTAAGTTCACTTTATATCCATACAGTAAAAAAAATTCTAGAGGGAAAACATAACGTATGTTCTGCTTCTGCACTCCAAAACATGTGAACAAAAAATATCCCATTTTACACAATATCACAATAGCAAATACTACAAAAAAACAAAATCCTTAAGAAAAAATTTATCATCTCCCGCTAAAGGTACTATACGTAGATGAGAGACAGCGAGCGCTAACGCTTGCACTGGCGGCGACGTTGAAACTGACATTCATCACAACGTTGCGCAGGAGATAAACCTGGGAAGGCACACAGCACGTAGTGATAGACCAGTGTTTCCTATTGGGACATGACAATCGCTGATGATGGGCAATGAGAGACCGATGTCTCCGATTGGACACAGAGACTCGCAGTCTGCTTTTAGTTTACGCGCGTGCTGCGAATTTCCATTGCTCGACAAGGAACAGAATTCTCCCACCGATACTACTTTGGAGGTCAAGATGCTGTGCCTATACGTAGTGTCGACAGTGCACTGTTGTGCAGCGTGAGCAGTCGGCTTTTTCAGTAAAAAAACTTACTAGCAGAAGCTGCCTGTGTCGCCGTCGCCAGGCAAGAGAGACAGAGGGGACACGAATGCACAATGTGGGTGTAAACGCCGCAGGAAGGGGTACTTAGATGAGCGAGAGAGGGGAGCAAGCGTAAATTAGCAGACGCTCCCTGCGTCGGCGTTCCGAGGTGAAAGAAGGACAGCAGACGCGCATGCGCAGTAGGAGTGGTCACGCCACACACCGGATAGAGCTCGACACTAAGCTGCTTCGCATCTAAAAAAAATATAATTCTCAAGACGCGTTCTGCTTAAGTCAACGGTAGCCATAAACAAAAGGGAAGAAATGTATGCGTTTTAATTGGTGTTCAATGTACTTCTTAATTTTATTTCAGAAAGCACCAGCACAATTCACACACACTCGTCATGTATACATATATAGATAATGTGCACACAAAAAGTTGCGGAAATGCTTACAAAGAAAACGTGACCTGCATGTATACACTGGTTGCTAGTCAGATCCCGTTTTATTTGTCAGCATTACTTTAAAGTCATAATAAAATATGCTATATATGTTTCCTGGCTCCAGTGGGCGGAGAGAATCGCCATTATGGTTCGAAAAACTAATTGTAAGGTAACGTAGTCACGAGTCGGCTCACTCCAACTCTGATCGAGCCATGAGTCTGAGTGAGTCACGCTGAGTAATGTTTCGGTGAGTTTGAGTCCGAGTGAGTCTATTTGAGGGAGTTATTATGAAGTGAGAGTCCGAGCACATTAGCTTGAAGAAAATTCGGAGTTCAAGTAAACCCCAAGCATAAAATATGTTTCTTGGGCCCACCAGAACACACCAACTTAAGTGATATTCCCAGCAGAACACAGCACATCAGGTTTGTGGGTCCACTAGAAAACGCCACTGTGCTCCATTGTTAATATCAAAACACACCAGAACACACCTAGCAAACTCTGGCGGGTCTTTCAACTGGATGGTAAGAATAAAAGAATCGCAGTTAGAGGAGAAGTTCGTTGGCAAGCCAAACAGAAGCATTAAACGACAATTCACAGTACAAAATCTCAGAAAAGAGGACATCACAATTGATGACAAGGAGATTATACCGACACAAACAAAAGAAACGAAATGAACAATACAACATTGCGGCATAACAAACCCATGCAGGTAGTTGCTTGTGCATGAAGGATTCTTAACATGGCTGTCACTTAAAGACACTTATATTAACGTTAAAGAAGCACTATTGGATTTACTGCAATAAGATTCACTCAATGTAGATGCCGACCGTTCGGTTGACTAACTTAAGTAGTAGAAGTAACGATCTTTTATTAGATACCATGTGTTTATTCCCCAGTCTGTTATAGTATTAGGTACAAGATTCGAGAACGTACTTTGAGATGTTCATGAAGTTAAGCATGGTATATACTGACATGACGAAAACGGAACATGAAGTGCACATAGACAAGCCTCAAAGACAGGCTTACAGGGCACAAAAACAAAGAAAAGAAGGGTGGAGATGGCTCATTATCCACGCATTGTCGCACGTGTGGGCCTGTCTGTGACACGAGCTTGTCTGTACAAATGCACAAAGATGAGGCAAAGTGGTTGATCGTAGAATCGGCTACCATACATAAGCTAGGCAAGGGAACGTGCCAGGGCACCACCATTATGATGCTTCCGAAAAAAAGTGTCATTTTTTGACTCCTCTACGTATGTTGTTAGGAATTTGCTGTGTCGCGATGGTAGCGGTGGCGAAGAGCGGTGAGACGTCGAGCGGACTTCGCTGAAGCCTTTGCCGGAGGGCGAAGCAGGGAGGCAATTCGTTTTGAAAACAGCAACAAGAAGGAGCGTTTACTGTAGCAGGTTGTCGTTGGTACAGCGCCGGCCAGCACGTCCACGTCAGCTGGGGCAAAATCTCCTAACATGGGGCCGGCATGGCCTTAAATAGCGTTTTGGTTCATAGCGTTTTGGCTCTCAGATCAGTTCTCGGGCTCGGAGGAGGAGACGTAGCCATACCCGGAACTGCAAGGTGGTTCGGCGGAGGAAGCGACGTCATCCCCGGAACTGCATGGTTCTTCTGCACGGAAGGCAGCGCTGGGAGGGGGGGGGAGACAGTTCGTCGGAACAGCGCTCGATCTCGTGAGACGTGCTCCCGAACGAGGAACATGTCTGTGGCACAACAGCACCCCCGCCGCCAGACAATGGATCCGGAGTTTTGAGCCGTCAGCGCGGCTCGGATGGAGGGATGCTGGTTGACCGTCGGTAGCCGTTCCGCTCTCTCCGCCCGTTGAGACTGTCATAGGCCTGCGGGGGTTCACTGGAACGACGGAGTCGAACACAAAGCCGAACCAATCTGGCCAAATCAAGCACCCTCCAAATGCTGATCAAATCGCCAGACTAGCAGGAACCAAATGCTTCCTCGAGATTACGCTGGGCTAACAATTAGCATCACGAGCAACGAATCTCGGGAGGAATACACAGTGCTGACACTCCTTTACAGTGAATGACACTGCTAAACCAAACAGAATTTTTGTTTTCGTGAGCGATTCTCGATTGTGACCCGGGCAGATTGGGGATGATCGAAGCTGCTGAGGTTAATTTGGCCCCGAATCTACAATTTATAATACCAAGAACACCCGAATCACGCACATTGGCGTATCTTGCAAGCTTCAGACCGCTAAACAAAACAAAGTCATTCGATAAGCCCTAACTCAAGGTGCCCAGCCAATGAGCATCCCAACAATATAAAACACACTTGAAAAGTAAGAAAATAACAATGAAAATCAAACTTGCGCACGTTAAACAAAATAAAGGGCAAAGTTGACCTACACTAACGCGCATAATAACATGTAATGTCAAACACAGAAGGCATCTTAAACAGGGGCTTTTACTATGCCCTCTCTGTTAAAATAAAACACGCTGACTGTTACCTTTCAAAATATTATGGAAACAAAATAATCAAACAAACAAATCAATGTCAGCTGTTTCGATGAGAAGGAAAGTAAAACTTGCAAACATTCCGACGCCTTCCTTGCTAAACGGCTGACGACAAAATTAGAAAAGTTATTTTCAAAGCTGATTACAATATTCATTCTTCGTAACGGCAAGACGGGGGCCCTCTCAGACAAACTCTGGGGAGTCGCGCACTCCATAGCTTTCGAGGGATCTGGTCTTGACAAAGGCACAATGAACAAATCTTTCGGAACTCGGTAGCACCAACTTTCGATGTACAGCCGCTTAACTCGAACAAGGGAGCATCTGTCCTGCGTCCTTTACCCCGCCCGTTCGACCCGTGACCATTTCGCCCCGGCGGAGAACAAGAGCCTGTGTTACAGCTCAGGCGTAAGCTATGCTTCCCTACCTGGTTGCCTCTACGCGGCAGAGAAAAATATGAGACCAGGCGATGATCTCGGCGTCCGAATTTTCCTAAAATTCGGTTTTTCTTGACGCACTTCTCGCTTAATCTCGATCTCCGCGGCAATCTGCACTTCAAACATTTCATAGAGAACCTTTTCGCGATCCTACGCCTAGCCCTGAACCTGGCGTCTCGACTAATGACGTCACAGCACTTAACAGCGGCTTTAGCGCGCTTGGCGCCAGTCGTCTTTACCGCTTTACGCTTACGCCGACGCCTCTTTCTGTTCGAACTTCTCACAATACTGGCAGTCTCGACACACTTACCCATACGTGTGCTGCTTTCTTTGTGTGGAGTCGAAGCTCCCGATTTGTTAGCTAGTGTTCGCTCGGGCCCGTTGCTAGCTGTCTCTGTCTGTGACAGAACGGGAGTCCCGATGAGTTTGAAGTTAACAAGCGCGCTTACAGAGCTTTCGATCGGTGGGTGTCTATCGCTGTCGTCGATAGCCTTTGTTTTCTGGCCTTCGAAGTCGGCCTCATGCTCTCTTTCACGAGCTTTATTCTGTAGCGCTTTATGTCGCGCATCCTGCTCAAGTTTTTGTCGGCAGGCGTCAACCTGTAGCGCCCTGTGACGCGACTCGTCGTCAAGCTCTTTTGTACGCGATTCATCTTGATCATTTGCGCTGCGAAGCGGCTCCATCTCCAGTGCTTTCTGATGTACCTCGGCGTCCTTAGCTATGCGATGGGCCTCGGCCCCTAACTCCTCGCGGTGCACCTCAGCGTCACGCTCTCTCCGGCGCACTTCGGCGGCTTGTGCTTCGCGACGGGCCTCAGCCTCCATAGCTTTTCGGCATGCCTTATCTTTACGCGCTTCCACCTCCATCGCCTTACGCCACGCCTCATCTCGCTCTCTCTGACGCACGTTGGCGTCCTGCGCTTTGTGATGGGCCTCAATTTCGAGCACTTTGCTGCGCGCTTCAGTGCTGTACTTGCATTCTCGACTTTCGCAGTCGGCAGGACTCAGGGCAGCAAAGTGGCAGAACACAGCGTATTTAACCCTATCGAAGTTATGCGCTTCCTCGGCAGATAAGCGCTCCAAAATGCTTGCGACTTTGCAGGGAAGCAACGTGGCAAGATTCACCGACCATAAATCTCGCTCAACACCAACATCGTCACAGACCTCTTCAAAATTAACGAGAAAAGACACAATGTTCTCGTCCATTCTGAAGAGTCCGAGTCGGTATTGTGCTCGTTGCCACTTAATCGCTTCAATTTGTGAGTGGGCACGGGAAAGTCACCTGCGACACCATGGCTCAATTCCGCTTCGTGCGACTTTTTTACTTCGTGCAGGCTCTGGTCCGTTTCGCCACTTGTCCGAGCTGCCACGTGTTACGCACCGTCTATCTGATGCCCACGGATCAACAGTCAAATCAGCCGGTGCACAGCGACAGCGGTGAAACGCCATACCATCTGATGACTTTCAACGATTATCCGCAAGACGCATCACTCCACTTGACCCGGACAGCCGCATCGACAAAGCAACCAGTTTCAGCGCAAGCTATAACCAGGCTCGGTGCTTCGCATCGCTTCAGTGGGCACGGGAAAGTCACCTGCGACACCATGGCTCAATTCCGCTTCGTGCGACTTTTTTACTTCGTGCAGGCTCTGGTCCGTTTCGCCACTTGTCCGAGCTGCCACGTGTTACGCACCGTCTATCTGATGCCCACGGATCAACAGTCAAATCAGCCGGTGCACAGCGACAGCGGTGAAACGCCATACCATCTGATGACTTTCAACGATTATCCGCAAGACGCATCACTCCACTTGACCCGGACAGCCGCATCGACAAAGCAACCAGTTTCAGCGCAAGCTATAACCAGGCTCGGTGCTTCGCATCGCTTCAGTGGGCACGGGAAAGTCACCTGCGACACCATGGCTCAATTCCGCTTCGTGCGACTTTTTTACTTCGTGCAGGTTAGTAACAAATGTTCCCTGTTTGCTAAGCGCACTAGCAACAGATGTACTTTGCTTTTCCCGTGCCCCCACGCACTGTGTACCGCATATGATGAATATGTTCATGTACTTTCTAAGCTGTTGTGTTGCGGAGATATTGAAAGCAACCCCGGTCCCGATGAATGGCAAAAAGAAGTGCTAACGATGTTAAAAGAACTAAAGGCTGAGACGGGTAGGCTAGCCCAGGGCCAAGTGGATATCTCGGCTAATGTCGCGACGGCGCAGAAGTCTTTCGAAGAAGGGTTTGTCGCAATGAATACGCGGATATTGAAAATCGAGGCCCAATGTGACAAAATTGATGACGTAAAAGAGCGGCTCATTCTAGCAGAAGAGGCCGTGAAAACCTTCGAACAAACAAGCACTGTCATGAGCTCACGCCTTGACGTCATTGAAGACAGGGCGCGTCGTGATAACCTAATCTTTCATGGTATCCCGGACGCTAAGGAATCGTGGATACAAACTGAGGAAAAAATTGTAAGCCTTCTGATGCAACATGTCGACCCGAACATAACTGATGATGTAATTGAGCGTGCGCATAGGTTAGGTGG
This sequence comes from Rhipicephalus microplus, assembly GCF_013339725.1. NCBI lineage: Eukaryota > Metazoa > Arthropoda > Arachnida > Ixodida > Ixodidae > Rhipicephalus > Rhipicephalus microplus. Next base: position 125,890,236 of record NC_051167.1, on the reverse strand, counting down.
CAGCTACCAAGAAAACAGGTGTAGACCTGTCATTGTCAAGTTTAGTCGTTTTAAGCTTCGGCAACAAGTTCTTTTTAAGCGAGCAACGTTTAAAGGTATTAATGTTTCCGTCACAGAAGACTTTTCAATAGCCACACGAGTTGCACGGAAAAAACTATTTGAGTTTGCAAACTCATTGCCACAGTCACCAGCTTTCTCAGTTCGCCATGACAAGTTGTATGTAGGTAACACTTGCTACATTTATGACCGTGCTACTGATAGTATACTAAAGAAGGCAACTAGTAAGATTACAACTCCCGTTCCAAACGACAGTGTCACCCAAGATAAGCCTTCGGGTAGTCGCAATGGACCCGCCTTTAGTACTCGTAACCGCAAAATGAATGCGAATTCTACTCACTTCAGTCGTCCTCACAAGTAACAATTAGCCGGAGGTAGGAATGATGACGTGACTGCTCTTTTCAATGTCCCTGTTCTTTTTTCCAACATAAGGAGCATTATGAAACACAGGATTCAGCTTAATTCTATTATTTCCTCAATGGAGGCAAAATTAGTAATATTAACCGAGACATGGCTCAACTCAACGGTGGAAAATACAGAAATTTTCCAGACTGACGTCACATATGATGTGTATCGGTGCGATAGAGAAGATAGACAGGGTGGTGGTGTATTGATAGCCGTATCGCAAACAATTTCCTCTTTTCAAGTAGAAGTTGTGTCCTCTCTGGAAACAGTCTGGGTTGGTATTTCAAGTAAGCACACAAAGATTATATTAGGCGTATGCTATCGTCCCCCAAACTATACATCGTCATTCGTCGATCAATTGCATGACGTTCTCAGCTATGTCGTCACTCGGTATCCTTCGTCACCAATTTTTCTTTTTGGTGACATGAATTTTCCTAACATTACCTGGCACGCTGGTGTTCCTCTACTCGACCCCTTTTCAACACAATCCCAACAGTTCCTAGATTTTTGTAGTTGTTTCAACTTTACCCAGGTTGTAACGAAACCAACAAGGGTAACTAATGAATCGTCTAATACATTAGACCTAGTTTTGTCAACTCATCCAGACTTCATATCCCCAATTATCTATCTTCCTGGTCTGAGCGACCATTTGGTGTTACATTTCGACATCACCATGTCTTTTTCACGTGGAACTGAAAAAGACAAGTACATCCGGGACTACCGCAATGCAGATTTTGACGCCATTAACCAAGATATGTGCGCGTACTTAGACACATTTTGTTGCAATTTTGAAGAGAGAAGTGTACAAGAGAACTGGGACCTTTTCAAAAACTTAGTTACTAATGTCACCAATGCGCACATTCCCCTTCGACGCATACGGAACAACACAAAAAGACCGTGGTATAACACGCATCTAAAACGTTTGTCTAATAGAAAAAAGCGCTATTTCCGCACAGCCAAGTTGCAAAATACTAGTGACTGCTGGGTAGCGTATCAAAATGCTGAGGCAGAATACGTGGAAGCTGTGCGTGCTGCTAAGAATCGTTTCCAAACGCATACGTTGCCTGAATTGTTATCAAGGAACCCCCGGCAATTTTGGAACGTTATCAATTCTAGCCAAAATGCGGATTTATCAATTAACGATGACTCTGGTGAGCCGCTACCACCATCTGAATGTGCCGCGTTATTTAACAATATTTTTTCAGCCAATTTCTCGGGAAATACTGCTGCGCCTGTTGACGCAGCAGTTGACGCAGTTGTGTGCCGTGACTACCGCTCAATGTTTCCTATCATTTTTGATTCTGCAGGAATTTTGAAGTTAATTGACACCTTAAAAACATCCTCATCATGTGGGACTGACGGTATCAACTCAAAATTTCTCAAACAAACAAGCGCATATTCGTCTCTCTTCTTGTGTAAGATTTTCCAGCAGTCACTTGACCAAGCAACTTTGCCGCTGGACTGGAAGGTCGGTAAGGTTGTGCCGATACACAAGTCTGGTGATAAACACTCCGCTCTTAACTATCGGCCCATTTCACTAACAAGCATTCCGTGTAAACTAATGGAACATGTACTGCATTCACATATTGCGAAACTTTTAGAATCGAATTCATTTTTTACATCGGCCCAACACGGTTTTAGGCGTACGTTTTCCTGTGAAACCCAGTTGCTTCTTTTCACTCATCACCTGCATACCATTCTTGATAAACAATCTCTAATTGACTGCATTTTCCTGGATTTTGCAAAAGCATTTGAAAAAGTCAATCACGCTTTACTAATGCATAAGCTCTCCTCTCTCAACCTTGACTCGAATGTACTGGCATGGCTCAACTACTTTCTAACAAACCGTCTTCAGTACGTCACTGTTAACGGTCATGACTCGCCGGAAATAAGTGTAACATCGGGTGTCCCGCAAGGCTCAGTTCTGGGACCTCTGCTGTTTTTAATATATATTAATGATCTCCCTGACTGCGTTTCTTCATCCGTTCATTTATATGCCGATGACTGTGTGCTTTACAGGGAAATACGTACCGATGATGATAGGAACATCTTGCAGACAGACTTAAATAACATTAGGAATTGGTGCGATAAATGGCTTATGAAATTAAATCCCAAAAAATGCAAGCTAATGACAGTCTCCCGCCAGCCTAATAACTCCTCAACATACAAACTGGGTGATGTTTATCTTGACCAAGTGTCGTCATACCGGTACTTAGGCGTCACCATTTCTTTCAATCTAACATGGAATGCCCATATTAACGTCATCACGAACAATGCTAACCGTACATTGGGATACATACGTCGAAATTTCAGCAACGCCCCACTTTCCTTGAAGATGCTTCTTTATAAAACCCTCGTGCGCTCGAAATTGGAGTACGCTGCTGCAATCTGGAACCCTCACCACGAAAACTTGATTAGGCACCTTGAGCTAATTCAAAATAACGCTGCACGTTTTATTCTATCGGATTATCACCGTACATCAAGCGTAACAGCAATGAAGCACCACTTGTCACTGCCACCTCTATCACTGCGTCGCAAGTACTTCCGCCTTTGCCTTTTCCATAAGACCTACCATCATCCATCACTGCGTAATGAGCTCATTACGCCTCCCACATATCACTCCTCTCGGATCGACCATGAACACAAGGTTAAAGGTACTTTCTGCTACACAAACACATTTTCTTGCTCCTTCATACCGGTCACATCAAACGATTGGAATCGGCTACCAGGTGACATCGTTTCCATCGCTGATCACTCCCTCTTTCGTCATTCTTTATCAGCTCACCTATTTCGCGATAGCTCTCCTTAGTCATCCGATCTATTCCCCTCCTTACGAAGTTCTGTCTCCACGTGTCAAGATGCCAGCGTTTTCCAGTGGATTCTTGATTTTTTGTGTGTGCGTGTCATTTCCCTTACTTTTACACTTTTTTGCTAGTACTGTATAATTTTACTACATTCACTATTTGCTCATTGTGATTTCCTTATTTTACGTTTCACTTTTGTTGCGCCTCATTGAGTAGAGGTTTTTTTTTTTTTTTTTTTTTAGTTTTGTTCATGTATAAAATAGCACGTATATTTTTCATGTTGTAACCCACTCCCCTCTGTAAAGCTTCGGCGATTGAGGGTAACAAAATAAATAAATAAAAAATAAATAAATTTGACGATCAAGCTGTTTCATTCTGAAAGCATGCTCTCTCCTTTTGCGACTCTCTTCGGCCTTCCATTGTTCGTGCCTTTGAGCTTCTTCGGCCTTCCATTGTTCGTGCCTTTGAGCTTCTTCGGCCTTCCATTGTTCGTGCCTTTGAGCTTCGAGCTCTTCGTGGCTTTTCTCGGCCTTCTGCTTTTGCTCACAAATAAGCTCCCAAAACTCGTCAGCTTCCTCGGCCGTCACATTCTCTGCCCGCATAACCTCGAGAATCGCTTCCCTTGTTTTAGCGGACCCGGCGGAAATCCCCATGGCTCCACCAATTTCAAGGAGGCACCAGGTACTGCTCCATCACGATCTCGTCCCTCGTGATGCTCTACTGCTGATGTTCACCGTGCTCCAAAACTAATCTCGTGATTTAAAGGAGGTGAATATTAAAGTATAGCCACCAAACAAAACACTCTCCTAACATCAGCCTGTGCTAGAGAGGTCTGGCGAAATGAACAGTAAACGTTGGGCACTCACCCAACCAAAGTAGCCGACGATGGTTCAACTCGTGGCTGCTATCGAACAGTGTCAGGTCTTCAGGAATCCGGTCTAACTTGCCAATGTTGAAATCCGGGGGTGCTTGTCCCAGCTTGCCGAACGATGAGAACAGGGTAGCGTATCGCAGCATAGCCAAACGCTATCACGGCGGTCGTCCTCGTGCTCGGAGATCCGATCCAACTTTTCAGCCGTTGAGATCGGGGTAGCGGGTCCCAGAGCAGCAAAACATTGAGGACAGGGGTAGCGTATCCCAGCGTATTCAAACGCTAATATCAGGTCGGTCGTGCTCGAGCTTCCAGGGGTCTGATCCGGCGTGCCAAACGTAGGATATCGTATCCCGAAGCTGCCAACTACTGTTAGAAATTCGCTGTGTCGCGATGGTAGCGGTGGCGAAGAGCGGTGAGCCGTCGAGTGGACTTCGCTGAAGCCTTTGCGGGAAAGCGAAGCAGGGAGGCAATCCGTTTTGAAAACAGCAACAAGGAGGAGCGTTTACTGTAGCAGGTTGTCGTTGGTACAGAGCCGGCCAGCACGAGAACGTCGGCTGGGGCAAAATCCCCTAACATGGGGCCGGCACGGCCTTAAATAGCGTTTTGGTCCATTCTCTCAGACCAGTTCGGGCTCGGAGGGGGAGACGTAGCCATACCCAGAACTTCAAGGTGGTTCGGCGGAGAAAGTGACGTTATCCCCGGAACTGCATGGTTCTTCTGCACGGAAGGCGGCGCTGGGAGGGGGGGGGGGAGACAGTTCGTCGGAACAGCGCTCGATCTCGTGCGACGTGCTCCCGAATGGGGAACATGTCTGTGGCACAACAATGTGCATGCCCAAGTCCTTCATTTTCATGCATACATTCAGTGATTCGGCTTTTAAAAACATAATGTTGAAAGTTAGCACTTGCGCGTTTGTTCTTCCTGTCGCATCGTCCTCATTTCGGTGCCGAGCTTACGCGTTAGGTCAACAAGGTCAACAGTACATTCTTGCTAAAGACTAGAAGAGTTTCCATCTTCGTGCAATAAAAAAACAAAGGGCGTACGATTTGTATGTGCCTGCACCGTATGCAGTTATACATTGACTTGGGAAGTAAGTTTTGTGAAACTGAAAGCTTACAAAGGAGAAAATATTTCCTCCCAACACAAAAAGACCATATATTTTTGATTCGAGGCATCGTGCAGGATGTGGAAGTGGTCGGCAAGGTACGATGGAGTGACCATAGAATGGTACGGTCTCTATTTCGCCTAGACTTGAGGAAGGAACGAAAGAAACTAATACGCAAGAAGTCAATCATTGAGCTAGCACTGAGAGGGAAAGTACAGGAATTCAAAGTCTCGCTTCAGAACAGGTACTCGGCTCTTAGCGAGGAAACAAACCTTAGCGTAGATACAATGAATTATAATCTGAAGAGTATCATTATAGAGTGTGCCGTGGAAGTTGGAGGCAGGGTAGTTAGACAGGACACTGGCAAGCTTTCCCAGGAAACGGAGAATCTCATTAAGAAGCGTCAAATCATGAAAGTCTCAAGTACAACAGACAAAATAGAACTGGCAGAGCTTTCGAAGTTGATTAATAGGCGTAAGGTATCCGATGTAAGAAGGTATAACATGAAGAGAATTGAACTCGCTCTGAAAAACGGAGGAAGCGTCAAAGCAGTGAAGAGGAAACTTGGGATAGGCAAAAATCGGATATATTATGAAGTCTTGGTTTGAAGACCTTTATTAGGCCCGAGGAACCGGCAGCCGACAGCGGAGATGCACGAACAAAGATGATGATGATACGTGACAACGATGAGGATGCATGAGCAATACATGATAATGATAATAATGTACAGATGAAGAGGATTGGTATACTAAATGCCCACACTGATTCCCCCCACGTGAAAGCGGCCAGCCTGGCCGCGGCAAGTGAAGGGGACAAAGAACGTCGCATGAAGGGCTTCATACGGGAGACATGGGCGACTTCAGTAGTTCGATAACGGCGATCTGCTGGGGCTACAAGTGGCGTCACGCGATAATTCACTGGTGAAGTTTCTTCAAGAACTGTGTACGGCCCGATAAATCGTGGCTGGAACTTGTCGCACAAACCAGGTGTGCGAATAGGCGTCAAAAGGAGCACTTCGTCTCCAGGTTGAAAGGATACAGCACGATGCAATTCATCATAAACCAGCTTTCTGTCTTGCTGTCGGGCTTCAGTGTTTATACGAGCACGTTGGCGGCTCTCTGCGAGCCGCAAAATGTATTCCTCTGAAGAGGATGGAGATGAATCCGCTTGGCAGGTAAAGAAAGAGACGTCCAGCAAAGAAGTAGGGGAGCGTCCATAAACTAGGTAAAATGGTGAGTAGCCGGTTGTCCGCTGAATAGCCGTATTGTAGGCGAAAGTGACGAATGGTAGAACTACATCCCAGTTCTTGTGGTCTGGTTGAATGTAGGTGGCGATCATGTCAGCAAGAGTGCGGTGGAATCGCTCAGTGAGGCCGTAAGTTTGGGGATGATAACTAGAGGCCGTCTTGTGAGTTGTGCCAGAGGCGCAAAGAAGTTCGTTCACTAGTTGTGAAAGGAAGGCCTTTCCACGGTCGCTGAGCAATACACGTGGAGCACCATGACGCAGTATAATGGCTCGGAGGATGAAGTCGGCAATTTCAGAAGCTGAACCGGTAGTGACAGATGCCGTCTCGGCGTAGCGCGTCAAATGGTCAACGGCTGTTACTATCCATCGGTTTCCAGCAGCACTGACTGGGAGGGGGCCATAAAGATCGATGCCTACAACTTCGAATGGTGTGGCTGGGCATGGAAGAGGCTGTAGTGTACCGGCTGGAGCAGTTGTGGGTAGTTTTCTACATTGGCACGTAGTGCAGGAGCCAACGTACAGAGCTACACTAGTGGTAATACCTGGCCAATAAAACCGACTTCGAAGGCGATCGTAGGTTTTGTGGTAACCAAGGTGACCAGCCGTCGGGTGGTCATGAAGTGCTCTGAGGACTTCGGACTGAAGCGATCGGGGTAGAACGGGAACCCAGCGCTGACCGTCAGGATGGTAAATTTTGCAGTACAGCACCGAGTTGTCCAGCTTAAACCGCGAGAGTTGGCGACGGAGCCTCGCATTAGGTGGACGGGAACTGTCAGTGAGGTAGCCTATAATACGTCGACAATATGGGTCAGCCAGCTGTCGAGAAGAAAAATCGTGCGGGTCGTCCGAAGGCAGCTGGTCTATAGAGGCGAGAGAGGAAACCACCGTAGACGTGGACTCCGAGGGTGTGTTGTGCAAAGTGATTGCGGAAACGTTGAGGGGAGGCGCTGGTATTGGGCAGCGAGAAAGAGCATCGGCGTCGCTATGCTTTCTGCCACACTTGTATACGATGGCAAAATCATACTCTTGTAGGCGTAGAATCCAGCGGCCGAGGCGTCCCGACAAGTTCTTGAGTGTCGAAAGCCAACATAAAGCGTGGCGGTCGGTCACAATGGTGAAATGGCGGCCGTGAAGATAGGGACGAAATTTCTGCACTGACCAAACGATGGCGAGGCAATCCTTCTCGGTGATCGTGTAGTTCCTCCCGGCTGCGGAGAGGACGCGGCTGGCGTACGCAAGGACTCGCTCTCGCGAAGAGTTGTCGCGCTGGAGGAGGACGGCTCCTAAACCTTGGCCTCTAGCGTCTGTATGGAGGAAGGTCGTTGCACCATCGTGAAAATGAGAAAGTACAGGATCGGTCGTGAGGGCACTCTTAAACCTGCCGAAAGTCGATTCACATTCCTGAGACCACTGAAAGGGCGTACCAGAAGCAAGTAGCTTATGGAGTGGTGCGGCTATGGAGGCAAAGTTTTGTATGAATCGCCGAAAGTAAGAGGCGAGACCAAGGAAACTTCGCAAATCTTTCGGCTTCTCAGTGCGAGGCAAGCGAAGCACCGCAGCAGTTTTCTCAGGTTCTGGACGAATTCCGTCCTTGCTCACAACATGACCGAGGACCTTGATAGATCTGCTGGCGAAATGGCACTTCTTGGTGTTAATTTGAAGACCAGCGCCCGCAAGGCAAGTCAGGACCTCGTCCAAGCGTTGCAGATGTTGAGGAAACGTCGATGAAAAGACAACAATGTCATCGAGGTAACATAGGCAAGTCTTCCATTTCAGGCCACGCAGCACGGTGTCAATCAAGCGCTCAAAAGTTGCGGGCGCGTCGCATAGACCAAACGGCGTAACATTGAATTCGTATAGGCCGTCTGGGGTTGCAAACGCCGTTTTTTCTTTGTCATCTTCGTGCATGGGGATTTGCCAATAGCCGGAACGCAAGTCGAGGCTTGAAAAGAATTCAGCACCTTGTAAGGAATCGAGGGCGTAGTCGATACGTGGCATGGGGTATACGTCCTTCCTAGTGATCTTATTGAGTACTCGGTAATCGACGCAAAATCGTACGGAACCGTCTTTTTTGCGCACCAGAACCACTGGAGACGACCAAGGACTGGTTGAGGGTCGGATTATCTCCAGTTGCAGCATATCGTCTACGTTTTCCTCAATGATTTTCCGTTCGGCTAGGGAGACCCGGTACGGACGACGATGCACAATGGATGTTCCGTCGGTCTGAATACGATGTGCTGTAGCAGTTGTCTGACCCAGGCTGGATGAATGAACGTCAAAAGAGTTTGCATGCTTTTGCAACAAATCAAGCAGCTGCTGCTTCTGTGAGTCTGTCAAGTCCTTGTTGATGGCTGCTGTAAAGGCCGAGGAAGCAGCATGATCTCCAGGATGGCCTTTAGGGGAGGCAGGGGTAAGAGGCACGACGCACACAGGCTCCAGATCGGCAACGCAGGCGACAGTAGTGCCCCGCGGCAGTAAAATTTTATCTGGTGTGGTGTTTGTAGCAGCGAGGACAGCTGATCCATTGTTGAAGCGAGCCACATCTGATGCGAGAGCTATGCCTTTATTAAGGCAACGGGGCGATGGAGTGACCAAAATGTCACCAGAGTCAACGTCGTTAGACAAAACAGTGACTAATTGATGTTCATTTGGGGGTAACTCGATGTCTACAGCAGCGACGAGTCGAAGTGGCCTGTAGGTTTCGTCACTAAGCAAGTGGTCTGTGTCAGTAAGATGGACAACACGTTGCGCACAACAAATAGCCGCGGAAGCAGATGAAAGAAAGTCCCAGCCTAAAATGAGTTTGTGGGAGCACGGGGATAGCACAGCGAATTGTGTGTGATGAAGAATGTCATCGATTAGCACACGGGCAGTACAGAAAGCGGAAGGGCGAATCATTGTTCCCTGGGCTGTAACATGTGTTGGTCCATCATAAGGCGTCGTGACTTTTCGAAGACGGGTACACAAATCAGCACGAATAATAGAAAACCCAGCCCCAGTATCCACCAAAGCATCAACGTCCACTCCCTCAACTGAGACTGCAATCACATTGTAAGGGCGCGCTGGAGGAATTGGAGTACTGTGTTGGAATGCAGTTTGTCCTCCAAAAACTGCATCGCTTAGTTTTCCGGACGCCGATCAGAAGCGAGGGAAGCAGGCTGAAGAGGAGAAGAGGAGCGACGGTAGGGCGATGGTGAACGGCGTCTGGTTGATCGATGACTACTGCGCAGTTCACCGGATACTGGCGGAGATGGAGACCGACGCGGCGGTGACGAATACACAACGGCCCTGGTACAAGGCTCCTGCGGTATAGTCTCGTTCGCGTATGTCGTACCCTCGGCGCTCATCTTGCTGCCGCTTGCGGCAAAAGCGTGAAATGTGACCACGATAGCCGCAATAATAGCACGTAGGGGAGTCGATCGATAAGGAGGGTAGTAGCTTGTGTTAGATGCACCGGGAGAGAGAGCAGTGAGAGGGACAGATGATGGCTCAAGCGGTGGTGATGGAAAGCTCGTGGGAAAGCTTCTGGGAGGTGCGGCAGCAACCGACGCGTACGTTGGTGGCGGCGACGTCGAGCTGACGGTGCCTGATGGTACGGTGACGGCATGCGAGAACGATGGGAGAGTACGAGCGACAGTGGGCTGCAGGTGGGCCATGTGGGTCATGGACGTGAGCTCCTCCCTGATGACATCCCGCAATGACGTTGAAGAAGACTGAATGGGACACACTGAAGGTAGTGTGAATCCCATTGATTCTAATTCTTCGCGTATAATCACCCTTATTGTGTCTCGTAGGTTTGGATCTGCCGTAATACGGGCCGCGTCACTGTCCGGTTGTAGGCGCATAGACTCGAGTTCTTCGAGACGCTGACAGGTTGTCGCAACGTCAGCAACAGTAGCCGGATTCTGGATTGCAAGGGCATTGAATGCGACGGGTGCAATCCCCTTAAGAAGCTGGCGTGCCTTGTCTGACTCTGTCATTGGGGTGTCAACCCGGCGGCAAAGTGAAAGGACATCCTCGATGCAGGATGTATACGACTCCCCGATGTGCTGTTTCCGAGCCGTGAGAGCTTTCTTTGCGAGAGCCGAACGAACAGTCGGTGTGCCAAAGACGTGGCGAAGCTGATCTTTGAAGGCTGACCAGTCGGGGATGTCGATGAAGTGGTTGAGGAACCACGTCTTCGCGACACCCATGAGGTAGAATGACACGTAAGCGAGTTTGTAGGTGTTATCCCACCGGTTAGCAGCGCCGACACGTTCGAAATCGTCCAGCCATTCCTCCACATCTTCCCCGCGCATACCGGCGAAGGGATGGGGCTCACGCTGGAGGCTGTTAATGACGTGAAAAGGCGCGGCACGCGGTGGCGGAGTGGGAACGGTTGCAGCACCGACCCCTTCTTGGTGCGACATATTTCCGGACACCTGGCTCAAGCGGCGACCTGAACCTAGCTCCAGGGGGTAGAGTGGTCGAGAGGATGACGAGGGATCTAACAGCACGCTCCACCACGTATGAAGTCTTGGTTTGGAAGACCTTTATTAGGCCCGAGGAACCGGCAGCCGACAGCGGAGTTGCACGAACCAAGATGATGATGATACGTGACAACGATGAGGATGCATGAGCAATACCTGATAATGATAATAATGTACAGATGAAGAGGATTGGTATACTAAATGCCCACAATATGCACTAAGGGACAAAGAAGGTAAAATAACTACCAATATGGATAGGATAGTTAAAATAGCCGAGGAGTTTTACAGAGATCTGTACAGTAGCCAGGACAACCACGACCTAATACTATAAGAACTAGCACTAACCCAGACGACACCCCACCAGTAATGATAGATGAAATCAGATAAGCTTTGGAGAGCATGCAAAGAGGCAAAGCTGCTGGTGAGGATCAGGTAACATCAGATCTGCTGCTGAAAGATGGAGGACAGATTGTGTTAGAAAAACTAGCCACCCTGTTTACGAGGTGTCCCCTGACGGGAAGAGTACCAGAGTCTTGGAAGAACGCTAACATCATCCTAATACATAAGAAAGGAGATGACAAGGACTTGAAGAACTACAGGCCGATTAGCTTGCTCTCTGTAGTATACAAGCTATTTACAAAGGTAATTGCTAACAGAGTAAAGAAAACATTAGAATTTAATCAACCAAAGGAACAAGCAGGATTTCGAACAGGATACTCAACAATCGACCACATTCATACTATCAATCAGGTAATAGAGAAACGCTCAGAATATAACATACCACTATGCATAGCCTTCATAGATTACGAGAAGGCGTTTGATTCAGTAGAAATATCAGCCGTCATGCAGACACTGCGGAAACAGGGCGTCGATGAAGTATATATAAACCTCCTGGAAGAAATCTACAGGGGACCAACTGCTACCATAGTGCTTCATAAGAAAAGCAACAGAATACCAATCAAGAAGGGTGTAAGGCAGGGGGACACAATCTCCCTAATGCTATTTACCGCGTGCTTACAGGAGGTTTTCAGAAGCCTAGAGTAGGAACAGTTAGGGATAAGAGTCAATGGAAAGTACCTTAGTAACCTGCGCTTCGCCGATGACATTGCATTGCTGAGTAACTCAGGGGACGAATTTCAACTCATGATTACGGAGTTAGACAAGGAGAGCAGAAAGGTGGGTCTTAAAATTAATCTGTAGAAAACGAAAGTAATGTACAACCTCGGAAAAGAGCAGTGCTTCGAGATAGGTGATAGTGCACTTCAATTTGTAAAAGACTATGCCTACTTAGGGCAGGTAATAACCGCGGAGCCTAACCACAAGAATGAAGTAACTAGAAGAATAAGAATGGGGTGGAGCACATTTGGCAAGCACTCTCAAATTATGACAGGCAGGTTGCCACTATCCCTCAAGAGGAAGCTATATAACAGCTGTATCTTGCCGGTACTTAGCTGCGGAGCAGAAACCTGGAGACTTACAAAGAGGGTTCAGCTTAAATTGAGGACGACGCAGCGAGCAATGGAAAGAAAAATGGTAGGTGTAACCTAAAGAGACAAGAAGAGAGCAGAGTGGATTAGGGAACAAACGGGGGTTAAGGATATCATAGCTGAAATTTAGAAGAAGAAATGGACATGGGCCGGGCGTGTAGCACGTAGACAGGATAACCGCTGGTCATTAAGGGTAACTAACTGGATTCCCAGAGAAGGCAAGCGGGTTAGGGGGAGACAGAAGGTTAGGTGGGCAGATGAGAATAAGAAGTTTACGGGTATAAATTGGGAGCAGCAAGCACAGGACCGGGTTAACTAGTGCAACATGGGAGAGGCCTTTGTCCTGCAGTGGACGTAGTCAGGCTGATGATGATGATGATGATTTTTGATCGAAGCGAGGGATACGTGGCCATAGAATTCGGCACAAAAACATCGTCATACAGAATCGAGACGTGTCGAAGCGTTTTCAAGCGAAAATAATCTACTATAGGACAAAAATGGGTGTCAAGACGTCGACGCCGAAAACGGCGTGGCCTACAGCATTGAGGAGTACATTAAAGAAAAAGACGGACAAGCTACACAAAGACGCTAGTGTTCCTGCGCTTTTTGTCGCAGTATTCGTGGAAGGCTATTTAAGCGTAGTTCTTGGTTGTAGTCGAGTTTGGTATCACTACGTAAGGTAACGGCAGCTCCTCGGGGAATCTCAGCTACAGATAAGGCATGAAGTGTGCGTTTATTCTGCTTTTGGGCTGCGGCCCTTTGCTGGCTGCGTCATACGCACAGGAAGATGAAAGTAATGAAGGAGATTATGGAAGTGAACGAGCTAGAAGAAGAGGGCCCGACGTAGGTAAGCGATCCGAACTCCGGCTTTCGGTTGACATTTCATGACGTATTCCTGTACAGACCAGGTTATTTTATTCTCAAACCCGGCTCACCACGGTCGCCTTATGGTTGTGGAGCCTGACTGCTAATGCGGACTTCTAGGTTTTGAATTTCGGTTGCGGTGGTCACATTTATTTATGTATTTATTTACAATACCTTACAGAGCCCTCGAGGGGCATTGTGTAAGGGGGGCGATACAGATATTATGTTAGAAAAATATATTTACATAATATCTACACATACATAGGCAAATAATGAATATAATAGAAAATGCAGTTCAACTTATGAACATGTAAGCAAAATACATACTACAAACGTGAGTTACAGTATGTGAAGGTGAAATACAAAAAATATTATGACAGTAACTACAACCTAGCAATAGTGAAAAAACATCGGCAACAGTCCTATAAACACTGATGATAACGAAGATGCGATAGAGCAGTTTTTGGTGCATAAGTATTTTTTTAAATTATGATAGAACTCGACGGAAGCACGTTGCTAGAGTCACGTGCGCTTGCGTTTTCGTGCATATTCAGAGAACCTCAAATGATCGCAAGTTCCGAAGCCCTCCACTACGGTGTATCTCGATGTAAGAATTGTTGGCTTCAGTTCAGATGAATAGACTTTCTTGCTTGCTTGCCTGATCCTTTTTCCTGGCTCCCACCCACTAAGGGGGATTGACCAAGAAGCCGGCGGTTAGTATAAGTCAATACCTTAAGATTATCCTGGCTAGGCAAACAGGATTACTTTGTTTTGTCTTGGCGGAATTATTTCGGCACAATGTAAAAAAAAGTGAAAGAAAAGAAATGATAGAATTTTTGGAATAGCTGAGGTGTAATTCTTATATGAAATTGTTCTGAATGCTAAGTCATTACACTGTAATATTTAAATATTAAATGTTAGATTGGCTAATGAAAATCGAGAGCTGAAACTTTACTTGGCCGATGGTTGTGCACAGGGATGACAGGGATCCGCCCTTTGTTTGTTGCGTCAGCGTTTCCAATTCTCGAAGTAATAATTCTGGTAGTTGCCCTCGTTTCTGACAGTGTCGTTGTAGTACGGGACCTTATCATGAAATATTCTGTTACTGTATGCTGAAGGCATATATATATATATACTGTTGCCTATCTTGGCGCAAGGCATTTTTCGACGGGCCGTAACTGCAAGCGAAACCGTATAATGCAACATGTTTCTATTGATTGCGAAAAATGATTTGCTGTTGAATAAGCGGGGAAAGTATAAAAATATCTAAAATGGATTTTTTACATCGTTGTCAGAAATTATCCTTGCATGCTCTTCTTTTGAAGTTAGTGCGATCACACATTTTGATTGAAATTGCTAATATTATAAGCTTTGGCAGTTTTAGAATTAAGCATGTTGAAAAAACGATGCGGAATTTTCACTACTCTGTCACAAGCGCTTCGTCAAAGGAAGGCCCGCAAACTTGGCAGAACAACGTTTTTTAGATCGCATTTGGGAATTAGAAAAAATTACGCTATGCAGACGATCAAAACATAAGTGAACGTACGGGCTTGTATGCCTATATATAGCCAAACAAATTTGGGGTACATAGCTTTAGTATATGTTGTGTAATTCATCGCCAAGGTTGGAAAAAGCAGCAGAGTAGGTAAGCGTGGCACTCCACCTCTATATATTCATTGATTTACTGTGCTTCAAAAAATTTTTTGCAGCAAAGCCAATTACAGATCACTTCTTTGAACAAAGCAGGCAACAATATATGAAATTTTGAAGAAACTTACTCAGGTCGACCAGCCATGTTTTTCTCGATCTTACGTGGAATCACCCTAATATTATTATTATCATTTTCACATGTGACATGTATGTCATGATTGTTGTAGATATCATGAATCATATGGTGTGCATGCCGCAAAACTATCGCAATCGTTCAATAGCTTGCTATAGGCAATTTACAGATGCATATTGTTGCCGCCATTTTTCGCTGCTGATTTTACTGTATTGTATCTTTTAAAAGCGAAACGAAAAGTTGTAGGGTCAAACTTTCGAGCTTGAAAATGGCTGGCATGCTGCGTTCAACGGGTGATATTCTTATTATTTACCATCGGCGAAATAAAAATATTTAAACCGACCACCTAACGGCCCTGGGTGACTGCAACAACATGTCTCACGTAGAAGTGTCGACAGACTAAATTTATAGACTTTCGAATCAATGCCTAAACCAGTCAGCCATATATCTTGATCCCCAGGTCAGCAGCTGGCGTGGCTTTTACTGAAGCTGCAGGGTTGGTTTGCCGCCCAGCTTATGGCAAGCGTAGACTGGCACCAAGCATGCAGTGAGCACAGTCAGGGGTCACCATTTATTACGTAAAGTGAATTGAAGTTTTATTTGCTTTTATACAAAAAAAGAAGCCGGGGCTAAAGGTTGGAGGGAGGAATAAACAACAAGAGGGAAGGCAGGGAGGTTAACCAGGCACATGCCCGGTTCGCTACCCTACACTGGGGGAATGGGAAGGGCGGCATAAAGATGAGATAGAGAGGAAAGAGAAGAGAAAGAGAAAAAAAAGAGGATTGTCAGTCAATTGGCTGGCGCGTATACAGCGGTGGCACTACACAAAAGTCAAAGGTGGTCGCGTAGGCCTGTAGTCCTCAAAAAGCACAAGACAGCTTTGACTGCTTTTTGAGCCGACGAAAGGCGATGACGGTGTTCCAGTAGCATCTGCACAGATAGTGGCCGATTGTCCAATTGTCGCAATGCGTCCGAAAGCTTCTGTCTTTCAGAGGCAAATCGAGGGCAATGGCATATCAGATGGTCGATGTCTTCTTTGGTGCAGCAGACGTCGCATTCCGCATTATCGGTCAATCCGATGAGGGTTCTATATACTTTTGTGAAAGCAACCCCCAACCAAAGGCGACAAAGAAGCGAAGCTTCACGTCGACGAAGTATGGATGGAGGTCGAAGTTCCAGCCGAGGGTTTATTTGGTATAGCCTCGTATGTCTTATGCTTGGGGTGTTCCACTCCTGCATACCCAGACTACGTGCCAGGTGACGAAGTTGCTTTGCAGCGTCAGTCCTTGACAAAGGACTCGGAAGGGTGTGCTCTTCTTGGTGTGATGTGTGAGCCGCGTTGTCTGCGGAATCATTGCCACTGATCCCACAATGGCCAGGAAGCCACTGAAACTTGCCCTCGTTGCCTGTTTCTGTGACATGGTGAACAAGCTTGACAACTTCGTAAGTTAATTGTTCATGGCAACCTCGTCGAAGGACTGACTGCATGCTCTGTATAGGGCTGGTTTCGAGTCGGAAAAGACCGCCCATTTATTTGGTCTTTGGGATTTGATGTACACTAGGGCGCCACCCAAAGCCCCAAGTTCTGCCGCCGTAGACGTAGTGACGTGTGACAGTTTGATTCGCAGATTGATTCCTCTAGCTGGAATCACCACCGCACTGCCAGAAGCAGACGCTGTAGTTGAACCATCGGTGTATATGTGCACGTGGTTGTTGTACATTTCGTTCAGAAGGCTCAAGCTCAATTTTTTAGGGCTGATGAAGGCAAATTTGATTTTTTCTGTATTCCTGGAATGAAAACACGTACTTGTGGAAGTGTCAGGCACCACGGAGGATACACCAGTTTCTCAGCAGGCGTAAAACCTGACGTAAACGACGCACGATGAGCACAGACAGTTGCACTAAATTTGGTGCGGGGCCTCTCAGTAGCGAGGGTTCCCAAGTGGTGGGAAGGATTCCTAGCATGATGCCTGAGGTATGTACGCATCGTTTCAGTGGTGATGTGCGTCATGATCGAGTAGTCCTGTGCAATGGCAATTGTTTCAGCTGTCGATGCGCAGCGTGGTAAACCAAGGCATATCCTAAGTGCTTGGGCTTGAATATTTTGGATTGTGCGCAGGTTTGTTTTGCACGTGTTAGATATAACAGGTAGGCTATACCGCAAGAATCCAGTAAATAATACCTTGTACAACTGTAACATAGACTCGACAGACATTCCCCAACTTTTCCCAGCAAGAAACCTGAATTAGTGACAAATGGCAGTCAGCCGCTTTTTCACGTAGTTTACATGGGGTGTCCAAGACAGGTTTCGGTTGATTACGACTCCCAAGAACCTTTGACTCAGGCTGCATGACACCAACTGCCCGTTATTTGATATGCCGTAAGCGGACATTGGTTTTCTGGTGAAAGCCACGACTGCACACTTCCCACTTGCGATTTCGAGCCCTTGTTTGCGTAGGTGGTACGATGTCACTGATGCTGCCTTCTGAAGTCGAGCGCGAAGCTCAAGTAGAACCACACCTGATGTCCACACACAGATGTCATCAGTATAAATGGAAAGTCGTACTCTGCTTGGTTGCTTGCCAACTAGTCCAATGAGTGTTAGGTTGAACAGCGTCGGGCTTAGTACTCCGCCTTGCGGGACACCTCGGCTGCAGTAATACTCGGGTGTCGGGCCATTCTCTGTCTTCACGTGAAATGATCTATTCTGTAGGTGGCTCTGAACCCACGTATATATCCTGCCATCGAGTCCCCCTCCTTCTAGTGCACTGAGAATGGCTTCGTGGTTGACATTGTCGTATTCCCCTTTACCGTCAAGAAACAGAGCAGCAGAAAACCGTTTGCAGGCCTTCTGGTGTTCTACATATGTCACCAAGTCAACTAGATTGTCAATTGACGAGCGGCCTCGTCTGAACCCGAACATGGCATCTGGATATATTTCGTAGAACTCTAGGTAACATTCCAGACGCGTTAAAATCATCCTTTTCATACCTTTACCCACACAGCTCGCGAGGGCAATCGGGCGGTAAGAGTAAATGTCCAAGGGTGACTTGCCGGCTTTCAGAAGTGGAATCAGACGACTTGACTTCCATTCCTGTGGAACCATGCCAGTTTGCCAGGAGTCGTTGTACAGCTGCAAGAGTGCCTTCCGAGCTTGATCTCCTAGGTGACATAGAGCGCGGTAAGTGATGCCGTCAGGTTCTGGCGCTGAAGAACGTCTGCACAAAGCAAGCGCAGGCTTTAGTTCGTCCATTGAAAACGAAATCTCCTTTCGGGGATCATGTGAGGATACAGAAAAATGGAGCGTCTTCGTCCCAGTTGAATTTGACCCGTAGGCAATCCTTCGACAGAAAGAATCTGCGACATCAATCTCTTCGCAGCGTAAGTGAAGTGCCAGAGATTTTAATGGGTAGCGCTGAGCAATGGTTGTACGAAGACCCCGAACAGTTCTCCAGATTAGTGACAGAGGCTTTCAGGGATCCAAAGACTCGCAAAAGGAAACCCATCGTTGCTTGTCCAACTTGTCCATGTGACGCTGTATTTTCTTTTGTGTGCGTCTGGCCACTCTCAGATCATCAAGTGACCTCATGCGTCTGCAACGTCGTTCTGCACGACGACGAATCGCTCGCAGTTTCTCGAGATCAATGTCCATATCGGTGTGAGATGAGCTCACCGGAAGCGAAAACGTCGTTGTCCGTAGGGCACTCCTTATTGCGTCCTCTAGGTTGAAAGGTGAGGCGCCTACATAGTCTTCCATGATTAACTTGTATTTTTGCCAATAAGTGCACTGAACGGCCCTGGAGGACTTGAGACTTGTAAAGCCGTCAATCTTCAGGTATTTTGAGATGTGGTCACTACCCCTTGTTTCCAAATCCGAAAACCAGTGCACTCTGCTGGCGAACGAGCGTGAGACGAAAGTGAGGTCCAGGCGACTGCTATAGGCCGATCCGCGCAGATGAGTAGGGCTGCCGTCATTCACGAGGATACGTTCACATTCAGGCTGGAGTTCATAAAGGCTGGAGTGCCTGACAAAAGCCTCGGCTCCATTGTACAGTCTTTCAACCGTTAACAAAACAATATAACTGAACACATGACATAATATATAGATAAGACTGCTACACTCGCAAGTACAACAGAATAAACTGTTCTTAAGCATATAACAGTGAAAATCTTATAGCTAACAGAAACCATAGTCGAGTAAATATTTCTTTGTTTCTTTTTTTTAATGTTTTCATTGAAACATCAAAGTTAACGTTTGTAGACGTTTTATTCATACCCACAGTCGCCTGAGAAGATAATTTTTGTTTTCTATAGTTAGTACGCGCTTTTGGGACCCACAGGCTTTGTTTTAAGAAATGGTATGCATTATTAGTCAAAGTATTGTTTTGATTATGTAACTAATTGACTTTGCTATGCTGCAACAGGCGAAAAAAGTAGATTCGGTTCACTTTACGCAAAGCATAGTGCCTAGAACCACAGATATTAATAATATCTGTGGTTCTAGGCACCGGAACTACGATTTGATAGCGAGGTAAGCCGTAAAAGAAGACCCCCAAAATGTGAACCAACTGGTGTTTTTTTTTAACGAGCACTGGCATCACACAGTACACGGGCCTCTCGCATTTCGCCTCCATTAAATTGAGACCACCACGGGCGAAGTCAAACCCACGACTTTCGTGTTAGTTGCCAAGCACTGTGACCGCTAGACTACCGCGGCAGATCCTATAATGATCGGTCGTTCCAGCTGAACCACAGCCACCGGCCAAAGATGGCTTCACCTGTAAGATGAATATTCTAGTATGAAAGGGAACCTTTTTGTTACGTTAAGGAAATGTACTATTGAGAGTGGGTCTGTATCTTCTTTCTAAGAAGCCCCGCCGCGGTGGTCTAGTGGCTAAGGTACTCGGCTGCTGACCCGCAGGTCGCGGGTTTGAATCCCGGCTACGGTGGCTGCATTTCCGATGGAGGCGGAAATGTTGTCGGCCCGTGTGCCAAGATTTCGGTGCCAGTTAAAGAACTGCAGGTGGTCGAAATTCCTGGAGCCCTCCACTACGGCGTCTCTCATAATCATATGGTGGTTTTGGGCCGTTAAACCCTACATATCAATTAAAATCTTTCTAAGAAGAATTTACAAAATGAGCCACACTAGACGTCAATACGAGGTAGCTGCGCGTTGATACAATATTGATGTGCAGGCCTTTACGCACATTTTGAGATGTGATGCGCGATAGCCTAATTTCAAGAGACGATGTCGATATATGGACATTTTGCATTGTCGCATGCTGCACGAAATGTCACAGACCTGGTGAGCACAACATTTTTCATGCGCTGTAACCCTATCGCAGCAAAGTAATCGTCGCCCATATGGCTGTGCACAACTATTTCGGAGTGATTGTTTGTTTTGTACGTAATCACGCTGCTTGTGGAAGATTTCCTGCACAACTGTGGCGATGACGTGTACTGAGTGCATTGCTTATATGAAGGTATGTGCCGTTACCCAGCAAAGAGAGGCTCGGTGTCTTACTCGTCCTCCAGGAGGACATAGGAACATTCCAGTGCAGTTCCAGCGCAGCATTACCTACAACTAAGAGGCTGTAGCTCCACTAAAGAGAGAGAGAAAAAACTTGAGAGCCACGTTCCACGTGGTTCTCAAGTTACTACGTGTGGTGCACCCCGTGATTCTCCAGGTCAGGTGGTAGTGATCCTGACGAAAAAGAAAACGTGCCTAGTCGTGCAACCACTGAAGCAGCACGGCGCAGCGTTTTGAAAATGAGTGGAAGGGGAGAGACAGTGAATGCGATGCTCACCTCCTCGTATCACGGTCGCGTGCTCCACTTTAAACTATAAGTGGTGTTTAAATGGAAAGGTGTGAACGTAGTAACGACATGCACGTAACACAGATGCGAATGCCGCTGTAGTAGAACGTCGGCAAGACATCTAGAGATGAGAGTGGAGTCTCCGCCGTGAATCGAAACATTCGAGGCTGCCCGAATGTGTAGGAGAGAGCAAGGCACTACAGATTTTTAAAATAAAAATTCTATGCCAGTAAGGCTTTCATTATTTTTGCAATAAAACTTGATGCCGAATTCCCGCGGCAGTGTGTGTGATCTGATTCAGGACTCGTGAGGTATTACCCGATTTCTAACACCTGAAGGTGTCGAACCTGTCACCATTTACCATCTACAATGTTCATGTGTTTGGGATGGATGAATTGAGGGATAGATGATTGATGTTATGTCCTCCAGAACACACTTTAGCACGTTGCGGGCCGCTCCCACGTCGCTTCAGGAAGACCGATTCTGTTTGCTCCGTCGTGGGCCCGTTGGACTGACCACACCTGCCCATAACCTAACCCCACACTATTGCACAAGATTGTTCCTGAAATAGAGCCCAACTAATACATGTCCCTTCAGCGATAATAGAGCTAACTTGGAGCACATGCTCTGGCGGTGCCACATAATACGCTGTGGGGAAGTTACCACGCCGCCGAAAGGGAAGGGTGCTATAACCGGCTCCGGACTCGAACAACAGTTATGTGTTAGGGATCTGAAAAAACAAAACAATTGCCCGGAATGAAAGCACTTCCGTTCGGACGACAGTCTCATTAACGCTGTGAATGACTGGATCTCGTCACGGACACAAAAGTGTTTGGAACGAAAAATCCTTCTGTTCCTTCATTAATGGGATTGCTGTGAACAGGCATATAGTGCGTACTTTGCAAAAGTTTTTATTTGAACCCACAGTCTTGTTTCGTACCTTTTAATTTCAACAACCTCTGAATTCGATTTTTGCTCGTTAACAAACAAAAATATTTTAACAGAATGCTCTCTATTGAACTCATAACTTCCAGTACATGGACAAAGTTTTTAAAGTGGCCTAGTGAGTGGTCTTTTAAGAACAGAGTGCTCCACACAATGACCTCTTCCTAGTTTTGATAGTAAATCAAGTTTATGCCAGTAGGATGCTCT
The DNA here is from genome assembly GCF_013339725.1 of Rhipicephalus microplus. Classification (NCBI taxonomy): domain Eukaryota; kingdom Metazoa; phylum Arthropoda; class Arachnida; order Ixodida; family Ixodidae; genus Rhipicephalus; species Rhipicephalus microplus. Next base: position 125,868,175 of record NC_051167.1, on the reverse strand, counting down.
ATCAACTTCGATTGCTGGTATTTCACTGTCGCAGCTGTGGGCTCATTTTCGAAGAGAATATTTTCGTTTCGTACATCTCCTCACAGTGGGCAACATCTTGGCCGTAATACGCTCGTTGGCGTTACTGGTGGTGCCCGAGCCTGACGCACGACGTACTCTTGGGGTAGCATTGGACTCGGTTGACACCTGCTTAAGGTTAGCGGATGGTTTCAAGCTGGACTACCTCCGAGAAGTGAGCACCATTGCCCATGGTCCTCACCGAAATTTTGAAAAAAATAAGTGCAAGAAAAATCAAGTAAATATTGCCGTGACTACTTAGCCGAAATTTGTTGGCTGTTGTAGTTTACTCTCACATTCCGTTGTTTTATTGCAGTTCATTGCTGCGATTCCGAAAGCTCCAGACTGTGTGGAAATGGTGTTCGCGGCCAGAGGCAAGAGGCAGCATAGAAAGGTAATGAGATTCATGTCGACACCTGAACAACTTTTATTTCGAAACACACAATATATGAATTAGAAATTAACTTCACGATGGTAGGAGTTAGCCGCTTTTTGGATGGCAAAGCCTAAAAAGAGGATTTAGCCCTAAATGAATGCGTTTAAAAAAAATAAAAATGGGGAGGGGCGTGCTACGTACTCCTTTAACCATTTGTTATCGGACATAACAGAAGGTTCGAAGTTTCAAAGCGCTTGAAAAAATGCTGCCGATACCACAAACGAGCCAGATGCTAGCATAACAGATTTTCGGCGGTAAGTTAGAGCATCGTTTTCCATATTTGGTCGTGGCGTCGTGACCTGATACGTTCTCACGTGGTAGCAGTGCGTTTCGCAGTTTTGACATTTGTACTCCCCTTCTGCGTTGCAACATTCGTTTCAGAAATGAGTGGAAGAAAAGCAGACAACTTAGGCTGCTGGAGTTAGTGTCACAACGGCGTACTGTGCCACTGAAGTCGACGTCAGGTTCTGGATAGAGAGCTGCTTACGCCCGAGAAAAGTGCGAAAAAATTTAGTGTCCTGGCTACACCTAGAAATTTTCGCTGCACCTGAGTAGGAGGGTATCAGGTGACCACATACAGAGTAGTGACGTCGTAGAGCAATAATGTCTTTGAGAACAAAACTGGTTGCGGAAAAGATGACGTAAAATTTGGTCGAGGTACTGTCAGACTTCTGGGAGAACTTCTTGTTAAGGTTCGGGTGTCTCGGATCTTTGGTTTACGCAAAATAAAAAAAAAAACACCAGTCAGTACTTCTTCTCCAGAAAATAGGACTTTTTACGCTGTCCCCGCGATCATTGTTCTTGCATATTCAAACTGAGGGTAAATGGAGGGTTGGTCGCCATTTTTCTATTATGGTTGCTAAAGCAAATCTTGTGCCTTTGCTTCCTCTCTCTTCACGCCCGCTATCTCTCATAAGAATGTTCACGAATAAGACTTAGTGTAAAATTTTGCGTGCAGGGCAGTTTGACTCATCCGTCCTTAAATTGCAACAATAGATACCTCATTTAGCTCCACCAATTTCTATGATTCTTTCTCAAGTTTTTTTTTCACTAAAGAAATGCATCATTTTTTTCGAACAGGCAGCAGGTTGCATCGTCAAGAAAATTAAGATGTTCGAGGTAAGAATATAAATTTTGAGATCAGCGCATTCAGCTAGTGTATTGTTCAACATATATGACCATGCCCTGAGTAAGAAGGCTTCATTTCTCATGATGAGAAAATTTGACAAATAACAATGTCACTTTCCGAATAGTCGTCAAAATATTCGTGTAAACTGGGAGCCGTGATTTCATAGACGACTAACGTAGAAATTTAAGGGAATAGTTAATGTTGTTTAAGTACAGTCACCGTTCAATGTACTGAGCATAACGACACTCTGCGCTTCATTGTTGTTGCGAAGCTTGTGATTGTGTGCAACAAGAAACAATATTAACAGAAAAGCAAAAACATTTCACCAGCATCACGAGAAATTGATCATTGTTGTAATATATACGTCTTTTTTGTTGTCGTTGAAACAGAATAAACACAATATACAATGGATCAAATCATTAAAGTCGCCAACTCTATCGTACGTATCACTAAAATATTGATCTTTTCTTTGGTATGACTGTTAAAACTGGGTAGAGTGCCGATGCTGTCTAAGGTGAAGATTTCATAAGTAATCAGAGCAGAAAAACCAGAAATTTTTTTTATTTCAAAAGTTCAATGAACGTTACGTGATAAGTAATCATGGGGTAGATAAGCACAATAACAATCTTCCTTACTTTGTGGTATCAGCTCCTCTAAAGTCTTGAATACTAATAAGGTGCTCACATTAGATTGAAAGAACACTGTACATGGCAGTTTTCTTCCAGGGAATATATATTTAATGACAGGTCATGAAGCCATAGAAAGTCACTTCATGACATATATTGTCACTCCTAATATGTGATCTATTACATAAGTCGGCTATATCACTGGTCTGTTAGGTACAGTTCTAAAACAAAGAAGTGAACGCTTTTGTAAAGTAGGTCAAATTTCGGATTAGTCAGCATTGTGTCTTCCCTTATTCACGTTCAAGTACCGCTAAAAAGCAACAAATCTCATAACTTATATCTTTCCCAGGCTTTTACGTGTCAGTTCCATGATTTGAATATGAGGCCCGTCACAGAGCTGGGGAGGGGGATGAAGGAGGCGTAGTATCAAACTAATTAGCTGGTGTAGCACTTCGCTATGAAATTTAGGTGTCACCATCATGGCTGGCAATCGAACCCGTGTCCTCGAGAGGGTTGCTTCAAAACATTAGCCACGTAGGAAAAGTGAGATAATAAGCACTTCGGCGGAACAGTCAGTGCTCCTGTGCCAGCCAAGAGCACCAGAAAGCTCACGCCAGCGTCTCGGTCATTTGTGTACCATAAACAAAGACATCATTCGCAGATTTAACTGATTTAACACCGGGAAAGTGGAGCTGCATACATCAACGCATTTTTTCTTCTCTTCCACCAGTGCTCCGTCTGTCCTTCCTACCTCTCTTCTTGCACCACCACCAAATATACTTCGGTACGCGCTACCATTGGTTGAATCTTTTCACTTGCACAGCCAATCGCACTCCTGCTTTCTCGTCTTTACACTGCCAGCTCAGCTCCAGCGGGTTCTGTCTTCGGAATAGCTCTACCATCCATCCACCTTTTTGTCCTAGCCTCTACACGTTGCTAACCTTTATTTACCGCACCCAGCTCACTACTCTGTGTTTTGGAAGAACAGAGAGGTGAGCAGGTTGGTAAGTATTTATTGTAGAAAACAAGTAAAGCCTTCAAACAAGGACACCTGAAGGAAGTCAAGACGCCACAGACATTGACTAACAATTGCAAAGACGCACTACGGTGCAAGAGAAGGAAGACATAAAATGAACGAAAACCATTGTGCGCCTATTCAGTTGCTAGTCGGTGTCTGTGGTGTCTTGAATTCTTGCTTCCGTCCGTGTCGGTGAGTAGATCAGTGGTGTTGCCACGCTCTGTCTTTAGATAACACACTTTGCTTCATTCTCACCCGCAAAAATTTACCCATGCCCTCCTTCTCCTCAGGCTTCGCTCTCGCACCTGGACTGGAAAGTGCGAATGATGATCCCGAGAGATTTAACTCTGACCCTAAAAAGCTACACTGTTTAAAAAAAAGCCGCATATATACGGATTATTAGTTTAGCCGATGTACAGTTGATTGTTAACTGATTAGGTATCACAAGTTGCCAGCCCTATAGGCCGCGAAGTCGCCTTGTTGCATATCGCTTTGCTTTTGGCGTTTTTGCAGATTTTTGACGGCAAATATTTGAACACCTGAAAACGTACAGTATTCCAAGCTTTCTTTACGAACATATACGAACAAGCCGCCTCGAGCATGACGTAATAGTTACACTGTCGCAATACAATGATGGTTGCTAATAATACTGTTTTACTTCCTAGTTTTTCTTTCATCTTTCTATCGCTCCCTAGAGTAATGTTTTGTAGCTCATTGTAGTACAACCGTGTTGTCTGGTATTGTGTGTTTAGAACAATTGAATAACAGTTTAGAGTTCTGCGTGCTCTGCTATGGGAGAACATAGAGCCATCCGGTGGGCTTCACACTTGAGGAGCGCCTGTTGACAAAAATTACGCCATAACCACCAGCATGCGAGCTGATCAGCGCGAACTTGAATTTCGCAATAAGCGACGTTGATGAAGTTCAGGTTTTCGAAGCACTGCATTGTCACTGGCACCAAATACTAAACCCACTTTTATGTTATCTAATCCTGAGAAGCCTCCATGCTTGATCTAGTTACACTGCAGGGTTCTGTCTATGAAAATATTTTATTTATAACCTTGTCAACAAAAAAGACTAGATTGCAACAATAAATTCATTATCAATCCGGTCTTTAATGTAAAAATAACAAGGTAACGAAAATATATGAAGTATGTAAACAGGAACAAGGAGGTAGAACATAACTGAATACAACAGCGATACTGAGAAGAACTGGCGGATTGAACACACACAGACTGATCTTCAACAAAATGAAATCAGCGCTGATTTCATTTTGTTGAAGATCAGTCTGTGTGTGTTACCTTCCCCAATTCTTGTACGTGGCCCTGTTGTTACATTAGGTTATGCACTACTAACTTGCCCAAGCTTCCACGCTTCTGGAAAAAACGTATTGAGCGCCAACAAACGGGAAAGTAAGAGAGACGACAACATAACCTGGACATTTCGACAAAAATGTCCGGATGTTGACCTGTTACACATCTACTAGAAGTTCTCTAGCAAGAGAAAACCACGTTCGGCTTTAAGAAGTACCGATTAGTACAGCAATGTGTGAATGAAATAAAATGCAAAGTCATTCCGCTCTGTGAAGGCGAGAATATGCGAAAATGAAGTCAACAAAATAAATAGAAGGGTGCACGCCCAGCAAACACAAGCAAGCCACATCCGAAGCCGCAACATCCTAACGTTGTTGCTTTGGTCCAAATTCCCAGCATACCCCCGTATTCATCTTTTTGTGGCGGGGCTTCAAGATTGCCACGTTACGCTCCCCTTTGTTTTTTTTCGCTCAATGCCAGGGAAGTTGTGTAATGATAGATGGCGGTATCGCTGCGCGGGTCACACCTTCACATCATAGAAGCATCGAACTATGGTCCTAAGACAAGCCCTCTCCCCTCCACCATCACTATTTATGTTTATGACATAGAGTGCTTTTTGCCTCCTCCCACTCCCTCTCTACACACTTTATGGCGAACAAATTCGAAAGTGGATTTGCACCATTATGAACATTGCCTTCTGGCTGCTGCTAAAACAAAGATGGCTCCTGTCAGTACATAATCTAATTTTCCCCCCTTTGCAGGCATGCTTGAAAGAAACCTTCCTGATGTGAAATGCTTCAAGCATTTCTTGACAGTGTGTTCGAGCCTCACGTTTGTCAAAAAGTACACACGAAGACATGCGCGTAGGAATGAATGAAAAATGTTTGCATATGAAGTTTCAAAACAGAAAGGAAGACTGAAGCAACTCAATGAAATCATTAATCAGGAACATCACTGTCATAACGGGAATGTCGCCTTGACGCGACAAAACTTATGCCTCCTTTCCTCAGTTTTTTGAACTTGAATAAACGCATATTGCATCATTCTGAAGACCGCACTAGTCTTTTTCTTAAACTTCGAGGAACACATTGCCACAAGTATGATTCAGCGCAATTGATGGGAAATTTTTGAGCAGGAGATGTCGGTGGGTCCAAAGCTTCGAGAAGTGTTTTCTTCTTCAAGACAAATAATGAAAACGCTTGGCGATGAACTTTCTAAACCACCATGCGAGTCTGAGAGACGCTGTAGTCCTGAAATCTGAACACCTGGTGTTCTTTAGCGCGCACGTAATTATAATTATACAAGCCTCAAGCATTGTTGTTTCAATCGAAAAGATGGCTGCAATACCATCCGGTGGCCTTCTGATGAGCACTCAGGCGCTATGAGCACTGCCAAATGTTCAAGGTGATTTGATGCCTCAAAGAAGACAACGTTTGTTGAAAGGTTGGCTACAGCAACACCTCCGCGTTCACGAATTCTTAAGGCGAAAGCCATAGATCTAGATACCTGCTCAAACACGAAAATTGAGTGGTGGCGTCGGTGTTCCCCGTTAGGGGCGTGAAAACGATTGCAGTAAAAAAAAATTATGCTCCATGTTCCCGAGGGGAACCCTGCTGGGATGCGAAGCAGCAGTAGTAGACATGGATTTGACCCTATTGAAGCGGGCTTAAACTCGGGTGCTAGAAGAACAGTTTGAAGTGAAACTCGGTGTGCCATTTACTTGAGTAAACGTTTGTATGAAAAGCAAAGACACGGGAAGCGGATTAGGTTTCGTGTATGTTCCATCGTAGATAAATGAGCCTTAAGAGTGTTTCCACTCGACGTGCGGTCGAACACTGCGGGCGGTAGAGAGGGTGAAGCGAGCTAGAAGTGTGTTGCGAGTGAGTGGAGGAGCCGGCTGCTGTGAGCGGTGGAAGTGCTGCGAGTGAGGGAAAGAGTTATGTCGGCTCGCACCTGCTAGGGAAGTGTGCGAGAGGAGCGTGACATTAACGCCCAGTTGCAGCGTGACCTACTTGGCACCACTCCAGCATTTGTGGCGAGAAAAACGCGTTGCTGCGCATTCGTATGGACACTCATACGTATCGTGTGACACACGTGAGTCAAAAAGCTACTTCGCATCTAAAATAATGATCACGTGATAGCGTCTTTATTTGCCACCATCGGTACAACAAAAATCACCAAAATTTGTGAAGTCACTATGTCTTCAACATTACATCACCTAATGTGACGTCACATGATGACGCAATGAATGCCATCGCCACTTAGTCGAAAAGGGGCAGATCATGAAGGCAGGCCAAAGAAAGGTGAAGCGTAGAAAGGTCGCAGTTCATCCAATTCTATATGCAGTACAAAACCACATTAGGTGCATAAGGCTATTACAAGGAGTTCGAGACTAAAAAACAGAAGATCGCTTCCGCCTAGGAGTCGCCTTAGGCGCATGCACAAGGGGACCCAAGTGATTTTTGCCATCTCTTTAAGCCACGTTTCCAGGTTTCTTACCAAGTTCCTTGAAAAAGTTTTCACGAAGCCTGAGCCACCCTACATCAAAGCCCCAGCAAATATCTGTAAAAGCACAACCATATATATTTTTTGTTCTTTTATATTTCTCTGCTAACACTCCCGCTCTTGCGGTTTGATCTCTTTTCTTCTGCAGAACAACCTGTTAGTAGCCAGTACAGTGGAATATGGTTGATATATTTTTCAAGGATGGTCATCATGAACACGTATTACACAAAATTTTTATCAACAGAAGTGGTCAAAAAAGGAGAGAAAGGGATAATGTGTGAGCGACTCACTTTTATTGAGCAACGTTGCACTAGCTGCTGTATTCATCATTGGAGGCAGTTGCCATGCCTGTCAGTCGCAAAACTAGTGACCTCCACCGCCCGCTGTAGCCTCAGCGGCTCTGCATTGTGCAAAGCACGGCTTGTTGGAACGCATTTGTGCTAGTATACAATCTGAAATGGTTCCGGGAGTAACTGCATTGTGAACCAAAAAGGCCGCTTTTCTCGCACGAGGGACAAACGGTGAGCAAACTTTTTCTCACCACACGGCAACAAGAACGCGTTGCTCCCTGGAGGGAAGGAAAGCGCCCCTTTTCGGAGTAAATGCAGAAATGTATGTACCGTGTGCAAACAACCCCCATCGGTGCTTACATAACAATGTTTTTCTGGAGAGAGGGCCGTAGCAAGGGTTGTGGTTGGTGCACAGACGGCCAAACCTCTAGCTATCGAGCGACCACTTTTTTGTATGTCAGCGTCATATGACTGAACGAAGATGCAAAACTTTTTTTTGTGAGCATGGGCTCTGTGGCAAACAAATTTCTGCAGAATTTTTGGAACTTAATTCAGTAATTAGAAAATATGCAATAAAACTGCTGCTCCGGCACGATAGTTAAAGATTTGGGCGACTGTATGCACAAGCTAGTTCACTGATCGTGACATCAAATTCTTTGCGGTTGCACTGAAGTTTTTGCAATTTATTTCTGAGTGTGATGCCAGCATATGAACTGTACATGTTATCACATGCCTGTAGAAACCTCAAATTGCTGGTTATGTCAACCAACAACTCTTTTTTTTCTGACCCTGAGAAATTAACAGAGAAGCGATAGAAAATTGTTTCTATCAGGGCGTGCAGTAGGCGTATAGCATAGAAGCTGCAGTGGTGCTTGCGTTCTTAGGGAAAGTCTCTTATTTTCTGTCAAGTTATTTTTGTACTGCCTCCGTAACAACTCGCCCGAACTCTCAGTCCTACTTGGAACAGCAGATACCTAAAATCATTCGGTCAAGACAGGGAAGTTTATTGCAAACTGGTAGCAACATTTCAGGTGAGTACAACTGTCTGGTGTAACAAAATCACTTCAGTGGCGTGTACGAACAAGAGAACATAGACAGGATGTAACACACAACGCTTCAATATTCTCACATATCATGAATCACTAAAAAAAAACAAAGAGAAAAAGAAATGGAAATAGTACAAAGTTGGAACAGGCACACATATTACGTGCGACAAGAAGACATTTTCCCACCTTTTTCCGAGTTAAAACAGCAGTAAAGGAAATTCAATATTCCCATTCCGATCTAAAAACAAAAAAAAAACTTGTATGCCACCTTCTGATGAAGGCTTCTTCACCCTGAGTTTCAATCTGTTCGGTGACGTGCGAAACCATGAATGATCATTCTGATCTTCCGCAACGCTGGGTATGCAGCTCGTTGGGGTCGTCGCCGTGCTTCGGCCATACACCGGTGACGCCACAAGACGAACATTGTGACGTACAGTACGAGTTGCTCAAATGAGCCCCTTCTGCGCTGTTGGCCCAAAGGAATTGACACTCCGAATTGACGACGCATGACGTGCTACACGCCTTCGGCCGCTACGCATTCTAACATTGTGTGGCGAATCGTTTCTCATTTCCCGCAGTTTGGGCAGTGGTCATTGGGAACGGCGCCCCACTTTGACAGTCTCTGACGAGTGGGCAACGCATCCTATCGCCACAGCCAATCAAATTCTCCCACTATTTCTGCTACGTGGTTGTTCCGCCATTTCTTCTACTTGCTCGACCTCCATCTCTGTTTTTCCTCGTCAGTAACCAAGCGACTGATTAACATTTCGCTAATGCGTGCAGGTGCGACCTTTGCAAAGTTTCAGACAATTCTTCAGTGGCGTCGCCGTCAACCGAACGCTTGAGGTCCTCTGCCGCTTTATAAAAGGAATGTGGGTGTTCCGATTGCGGTCCCCGGTACATTTCCGACGTGAATGAGGCTCCAAGAGTTCCAGTCTAATATAGCAATAAGCTACGACCAGGATAGTCATTGTCCTGAAATAATTTGTGAATTGTTTTAGCTGCAAGTTCCTTTGTGAATGTCGCAACATCTGGCACACTGAGTACTCCACAACTTTTCGGGAGCTTCAGGAACACTTTTGTTGAACTTTCGGTGTTTTCCCGTCCCATAGGAAGGCTACAACCAATGACGCAAGGCGGCTCGCAAAAAAGTGTAGGTGTGAGTGCAATGTGCCCGATATAAAAAGCATATGCGCATGCTTTGGTTTTCACCACCGTCACTTTGGCGTCAAGCGGCAAATTGAAGTCCGTGGCATACGCGAAGACCTGCGTGGCTCGATGTACGGCGTCCTCCAAATTTCTTTTGGCCACCTCCCCGTCTTGAAAGTACACCCCGGGAATATTTACGGCATCCACGTATTGAATACCACCCGTCAAAGAGCCGTGGTTCCACCGAAACGGAGGGCTTTGCTTTTCTCGGCATTCAGGAAAGCACCCGATAAACTGGCATACTCTTCGAACAGCTCCAAGAAAGCGCGGTAACTGGCTTGGTTTCGCACGAACACAGAGATGTCATCCGCATAAGCGCTGATTCTAACTGACCCCAGACCTGCCATAGGAAAACCCTGAATATTAGTGCACTTTGCCACTTTCCTAAGGAGAGGATCTAAGGAAATAACAAAGAGCACCGGTGCGATTGGACATTCCTGGCGAACACCTCTTGTTACTGAAAAGCTTGTTGTCTCCACGCCGTTGATGAGGAGTCGGCTGGTCATGTTGGTGTAGAGAACCTTTATACAGCGGACGTACTGCGCAGGCAAGCAAACATTCTAAGTACGCAGTATATGTAGTTATGTTCAACCTTGTCGAAGGCCTTAGCTTGGTCCAACGACACGAAAGCACCTGTAACGTTTTTGGCGTTGGCATGGTAGAAAAAATCTCTTATCAGAGTAAGCGTTTGAAAAATCGACCTACCCGGCACTGCACACGTGTGCGTGGGTGACACTATATTGGGCAAAAAAAGGTTTTAGCCTCAAGCCAAGGATCGTAACTACAAGTTTGAAGTCCGTGTTAAGGAGGGTAATTCGGCCTCCATGACCGTGGATCGTCAGGATCCATGCCCTCCTTTGGCAGTAAAACTACACGGCCCTCACTAAAAGACCTCAGTTTTTTCCCATCAAAAATGAACCCGTTAACCATGTAAGTAAGTGCGTGGCCTAGGACGTCGAAGAAAATATTATAAAACCCCGTTCGTATTCCTCAAGACGCCTCAAGACACAGCGTGGACAAGCCTTTACAAAAGTCTGCGATTCTTTGATGCTGGTTGCTGTCTTTGGAGCAATGGTCTGCAGAGTAGAAGCTTTCAAAATGCGCCCTAAAGACCTCCTCGATTGATTTGATATCTGTGACGATGCTTCCACACTCTGTCCGTGCTGCCCCGATAATACTGGGCGGGTCTTTCCTTCCCCCTACTCGCTGTGCGTATGCCAAGTTACCTAGTTCTTCCCTAGACAGGTGCAGTTCCTCTGTGCGTTTAAAAGCCCCGTACCTTGCCCTCAAGAAAACGTCGTACTTAGCCTTTTTGGCCACAATGTACTCTTGCATTGTGCCGGTTAAATTTAACTGCGCGCTCAACAATTTGAATATGCCTCAATGCTTCATTCATTTGTGCTGTTAGACGTGAATGGCATATTTTCCCTGCCTCCTGCGCAATCACACGCCATCTGGTCTTCAAGAGATCCCATGCTGTCGGCGTAATTTGCGGCATGTCCTCCAAAGACGCATAGATATTCATGCGCATTTCAAATACCAAAACTTCATAATTTAAAATTGATGAATCCATTTGCCATAACTTGGAGCATTGCCTTCCCAGCTGGGCTTTCAAGGTGAACAGCACTGGCATGTGGTCGCTGAGCTTGCGTTGCCCAGGCGCTAAAGAAATGACATCGCTTGTCTCTAAACCTACAACGAGCCCGTTAGGATATAGACTCGGTCAATCCTGCTCTGAGACCAACCCTGAACGCGCGTGGCTCCAAAGGTGTTCCCGTGAAGCGTTGTCCATGCATCGACCAGCTTCAACTCTCCACATGTTTTCTGCAACTCTTTCGAATGGTATGTGCTTCGTCCTTGACTAGGGCCTCGGAGATCTCGAATTGTATTAAAAACACAGTTGAAATCACCTAACACGCACGGCGCTGAATTTAGCAGGAACGACCTGGTCCCTCTAAACAAGTCATTGACAAGAGACCTATTCGCAGCGCGTAAAGGTTGGTGAATCAAATTTTCCGATCGTTCATCTACATGTACACCGAAATAACACGGCCTTCTGCATCGAAGAGGCAATGCGCACCCCGCCTGAGCCTCGGATTCAGAAACAAAACACCGGTGCCGCGTCACTTCGTCTACGTTAAGGAGAAAAAGGCTTCAACCGAAAATATAGTACGGAAGGTCATGACGTCGTGCCGCGTTCGAAAGTTGGTCTCTTGCAGGAAAAACACGTCGACCCCGAGCGAGTGCGCAAGCTTCATTCTTTCCTCTTCTTTTACAAGATCCTTGAAACCTCGAACTTTTAAAGTCATAAAAAATAGCCTATCCATTTAAAATAAATTTAGGGGTAAACTAAATAATTGTTTTTTTTCCTAAAAGCGATGAGTCAGGGGACGCCATGGCCTCTCCTATGTCTAGCGGCAGTAGATGAAGTCAACGTGATGATAATTGAAGGACCAACGCTGCGATTTTATTCTTTTATTTATTGGTAGTGAACTGGTTGCTTTATGACTAGTTGTTACTGTCCAGCTGCCTTATTCGAAAGCCCTCACCATGCAGACGAAAATATTTTTCGTAAATGTAAATTTCACCTGTAACTCTTATGAAAAATTGAGCACGCACAGTGTGCTTAGGCCGATAAGTGCATTTATGCACACTTGTCTTAACTGAAGGAAGTTTTATTGCGTTATATTGTACGGCGAGACTCAGTTTCGATTCAACATTAAGTGCGAGAGCGCATTATTAGCCCTACTATTGACTCACTCGATAAGGAACGCTCTCCATCATTCAGCAGCAGTCTATTAGAATAAATGCGCGCGAGAGCAGCAAACAAGGCATATGCAAAAGAACGATTCGACACTAAGTTGTGCTTTAATTTTCTCAACTTGTTCTATAGCTATTGCTAATGTGTTCAAATTGAAAATCAGTGCATTGTTCCAGCAGATTTTCTTAGATATTTTAATCTGATATCATGGTTCGAGCCTAAAAAAACCGTAGTAATATTAGCTACCCTTTTCGGTTCGACTTTGCTTCGACCAAAATTAACGAAATAAAATGTCACCCGAAGTTCGATACCTATACTTTAAAGCTTCACAATAAGATAACGTATTGATGAGATGGCATCCGCTCTTAGCGACAATTTGACAGAATAGAAACGAATAAGTTGAGGAGATTAAGGCATAACGTCACTGTTAAGAAGCTCGAAGGCTTGTTAGAAACAATGCAATGTTTAGGCATTTCAGTCCAAGGAGAGAAGAATATGGCCCGACAATACCTTGACTTGGGAGAGCTTGATTTATTCCTGGAGAAATTCAGTGCTACACTTGGACCAAAACACGAGGCACAGATAGACACAGACTAGCACTGGCTTAGAGCTCAAGTTGGTGGTCATGTCTATTATTGTCTTCTGCCTTCTTTAAAGCAACGCTACATTTGAAAAGGGTGTTTTGCAAGCTCGTAGTGCAAACCAAGACGTGTTATAGGCATTTACCTGCATCAATGGGATAGGGCAGTAGGAATACGTCGTACGCAGTAGCACATATGACCAGTTAAACGTGGAGGTCATAGCCGGACTAAGGGCCAAGAGGGCCCAGTCCTCCGAAGTACAACAGGTCTCGCCATAGTGATAAAAAGTGTTGCTCAGAATCTGTACAGCGATTCCCCGCCCATTCGGCTCATGATGTCAATACGTTTCGCACCCGTTGGCACAGCCTAATAGTCAACCGCTTTCAGAAAGAATCTGCGCTGTCTTCTGAACTTGTACGGAATCAAAATGAAAATACCATTGTTCACAACGTTAGAAATAGCTGTGGCATGCAAGGAGGCGTTATATGCTTGAATTAGGCGCTATAAATAACGATACTAAAAACCTTATTCTCGTTCGAGTCATTCGTAAAAGACAGTTAAATGTACTGACCTATATGTGAGCAATACTACAGTACTGATTAGTCCCGGAAGCAGCGGCAATTCCCCCAGTGTATTCGGTTAAGCCGGACGATAAACTTGCTTTCAGGCGTTGCTATTGTTGAGGCATTAGTAACAGTGAAGGGAAACGCTAGCCATTCTAATCAGAAATCGATAACAACACAAAAGAATGGAGAGACGCGCTTATCATATCAGCAAGTTCGTGTGATGCTACGGGGGTCAACGCAGTAAGGTAAATATCTCTTGCCTCATACACTGTTGACACAGCATTGAAACAGCTTTATCAATGTTGCTGCATGGTTGTGTCATTAAACAGTGCTACTAAGGATATCATTAGGGTTTCTATAAGGCAAACCTACGATCACATTCTTAACAGTCCACGAACATGTCCTAGTATGTGGGCCTAAAGCCTTTCACCGCCATCAAAATGCGATCGTCGCACCCGGGATGGAACCTACGAACTTAGAAGGTCAGAAACCACTATACTATTTTATTTACTACTACATTTTATATATATATATATATATATATATATATATATATATATATATATATATATATATATATATATATGTATATATATATATATATATATATATATATATATATGCCATGCGTTTATTCTAATGCACGCACACTTCCTCTTCGTCGGCTTCTCCTAGAATCACCTTGTTAATGCGTCACACTTCCCCCTCCCATAGAGAAAGTCTCAGTTCAGAAAGTACAAAATAGCGCCGCAGTTTGCTAACATGCACGATGTCAGAGTTTCTACCTAAGGGTAGCACGGAGCGGTTGATCTCATAGTTCACTGTTGAGACCTTGCGTAGAATCTTGTAGGGTCCTTCCATGACGGAACTCAGTTTGCCGTTGTTGGGATGCCATGGTGTCTCATAAAGGACAAAGTCACCGACTTGGAACTCAATCGGAAGAAATTTTCTATCATAAATGACTTTGTTCTTATTGTGGTAGGCGATAGAATTGGTAACTGCAGTTTTTCGCGCTTTTTCGACAGTTTCTTCTCGTTGTTCCAGTACAGTAGGAAAAGATGGAATTCCATACATCAGGAAGGAAGGTGCGTAGCCGGTCACTTCGTGTGGTGTTCTGTTGTATACATCAATTACCTCCAGAAGCAGCTTAGTCCAAGACTTCTGTGGTTCGTCATTGATCTTACATTTAGGTCTCGTTACGATAGTCTGGCAAACCAGCAAGGCTGGTTTGTCCGCTCGTTCATGCCGTTGAATTGTGGATGATGAGATGAGGTGAATACTTGGTGTATACGATTATGTTTTAAAAACTGCATGAATTTTCCTGCAGAAAATCCTATTCCACGATCTGAAAGGAAGAAAAAATTGTTTTTAAGCATGAAATGTAGGCATCGCTGTTCTCACTTTTATGAGCAAACACCCATACGTAGCGAGTCGCATGATCAATAACCAAGTGTATAAACCTTTTTGACGAGCCATATCCAGAAAATCCTCTAATGGTGTCTATTGCAAAGAGGTCGAAGGGCTCTTCAGCTGGAGGCAGTGATTCAAGCGTCCCAAACTTTTTTGTTTTCGTCTTCTTGCATCTCTGGCATGTATCACAATGCCGAATGTAAGTGGAAACATCAGTTAACATATGCGGCCAATAATATTGCGGAGACAGGAGTGATAGCGTCTTCTTCACTTCGACATGCCCAAAATGTTGATGTGCATTCTTCAGAATGGTTGGGCGTAGTTCATGGGGCACGTACATTTTCCGTAGTCCTTTTCTCTTGACGATGATGATGTTATTTTCCAATGGACGCGTTCCTTTTGGACGCTCACTGTTGCATCGCTGAAGGTCGTCGTGTGATAGAAGATTAACTATTGCGGCTCTGGAGAGCGCATCTGCTTCGACATTACTCGCGCCCTTTTGATGTTTGTTGTTCACATCATACATTGACACTTTCAAAGACCACCGGAAGAGACGACCTTGAGGATTTTTAACATTCTTCAGCCACTGGAGTGCAGAGTGATCTGTTAGAACAGTGAATGACTTTCCATGAAGGTAGCAATGCCATTTATCAATGGCATCCACAATGGCAAGACATTCTCTTTCTGTAATAGCAAACTTCACCTCATGCTTAAGTAGTTTGCGGGAATAGTAAGCAACAGGATGTTTTTTTCCTTTGTCATCAGGTTGTTTTAGCACTGCACCGATGCCTTCGCCAGATGCGTCACAGTACACAGTACATGGTCTCAAAGGATTATATACGCGAAGCACCGGTTCTTCAGTTATCCGCTTCTTCAGTTCCCAAAAGGCTTGCTCGCATGCTTCTGTCCACACCCACTTGCTGGCTTTGTGCATTAGTTTTGTGAGTGGAACAGCGATATCGCTGAAGTGGGGGATGTACTGATGGTAGGTGTTTACAGTGCTTAGAAAACGCTGGAGTCTCGTTTTGGTGTCGGAAATTTGATCACATTCTTCACAGTCCACGAACATGTCCCAGTATGTGGGCCTTAAGCCTTTCACCGCCATCCAAATGCGATCGTCGCACCCGGGATGGAACCTACGAACTTAAAAGGTCAGAAACCACTATACTATTTACAACTATATATATATATATATATATATATATATATATATATATATATATATATATATACATGCAAACAGGTCACCAGTACTGGTTCCAACTTTTCCTTAAAAATCAAAGGCAATCTTCACTGCGATTCTAAGAACGTGATATACATGATAGAATGTGCGCTATGTGAAATACAGTACATTGGTCAAACAGAAGGGCCTTTTAGACTGCGTTTTAACAACCATAAATCTCATGCTAACACCTTGCCCCACTTGCCCATTTCAAGACACGTGCACCTCCCCGGCCACTCTTTTGAAAACGTACAAGTCACAATACTAGAATCTGGTTTCCGCACAAATTATGATAGAGAAGCCCGTGAATCATTCCTCATCTATAAGTTCAACGCCGTCGCATCTGGCCTGAATGAAAACGTAGGAAAACTTAGTTGCTTATCTGCGTAACTTGTATCACCCTGTCCAACTTTTTTCAACCTGGCTCAGCAAGTCGCACTACATTGTCTGTATCCGTTGATTACGTAGCAGCTTTGTAACGTCTTTGTCATTTTTGTTAGTATTTTATAGTTTTTTTCTTCTCTTGCTTTTACCGGTCGGACTACTCTTCATGTTATGTGCTTTATCTTTTATGCGTTTCATCTTTTATTTGTAAACAACGTGCTCGCGCATGGAAGCAATATCTTTTTACTCGTAGATTAGGTGCTCTTTATATTGTGTGACTTGCATATATATATATATGCCCATATATAGCCTTTCATGTCGGTTTTGACATTTGTATCTTACTGATATGCACATGTATATAAACAGCACTCGTGCCATAAACTGTATTCTGATGAAGGCCGGACCCACGGCCGAAACGTCAAATAAAATAACTTCGTACGTGCGTCTTCTTTCCTATACGAATAATATTTCCCGGACCCAGCATCACTTTTGTTTTGGTATATATATATATATATATCACAGACTTGCATGTTCGATGACATGAACAAAAGTAAAAAAATTAAAACGGAAAGAATCTATCATCAAAGAGAAATAATTAGCTCCTAATTGCGCTATATGCAAATAAAAACAGAAAAAGAAACATTTTGAGAAGTGTCTGATAATATGTGCAGTTTAACGTTCGAAAACACCCATATGAATATGAGAGACGTCAGGTGGGGGGCACCGGTAATTTCGACTACCTGGGGTTCTTTAACGTGCCCGCAAATCTGAGCACACGGGCTTACAGCATTTTCACCTCCTTAAAAAATGCAGCCACTAGATGGAGCCGCCCCGCCGCAGTGGTCTACTGGCTAAGGTACTCGGCTGCTGACCTGCAGGTCGCGGGTTCGAACCTGGCTGCGACGGCTGCATTTTCAATGGAGGCGGAAATGGTGTAGGCCCGTGTGCTCAGATTTGGGTGCACGTTAAGGAACCCCAGGTGGTTGAAATTTCCGGAGCCCTCCACTACGGCGTCTCTCATAATCATATGGTGGTTTTGGGACGTTAAACCCCACATATCATTCTATCAATCAACCAGATGGAGCCGGCATTCGATTCCGCAAGATGTAGTTCAGCAGCTGAGTACAAGCTGTCATTCGAATTCTACGGGGAGACTTAGATAGATGTCCAAAATGCCACTGGTGTGTAACAGCGGATGTCACTTTTCAGATGTACGGTTGGCATGAAACACAATATTCGGTAGCAGACAAGTTTTTATTTTCTAAAATCTGTAATATCCTTATTTTTTATACAATGGCATACTACTTAGCATGTTGTTCTCGCTCATATTTTCGTAACAGAGGCCAAATGGTAAATAGCACTTTAATTGATTGATTTGTGGGGTTTAACGTCCCAAAACCACCATATGATTATGAGAGACGCCGTAGTGGAGGGCTCCGGAAATTTTGACCATCTGGGGTTCTTTAACGTGCACCCAAATCTGAGTACACGGGCCTACAACATTTCCGCCTCCATCGGAAATGCAGCCGCCACAGCCGGGATTCGAACCCGCGACCTGCGGGTCAGCAGCCGAGTACCTTAGCCACTAGACCACCGTGGCGGGGCTAAATAGCACTTTAACTGATGTCAACTAGCTCATATTTCTTTCTGACATCCTATAGTCATCAGCCTCTCACTTCTACTCGTGCGATATTTTCCCCCAACGTAGAGAGAAAACTCTTGCATTAGACGTGCCCTATACAAGAGGAGCTTACGGAACATATTTTATTTAAATGTCCTTAAATATATATGTCGTCTTCAAGCTAAAACCTCCCAACGATTTGAGTCTCCTCAACCACACTTTTAGAACAGCGTGACAAAGAAGACGAAGTAATGTAACGAACATATCATACAGGGAAGGCTCTGTATTTCAGATTCAGAGGGCTTATTATTTTTTTAAAATTATATTGCTTATGTTGAATCTGTAAGGTATACTAAATGTCTCAATACTGCAAGCAATCAGACGCATATTGATAAGATTTTTCAATATTTTTTTACATATACAGACTACGGTGTCCACATGTCTGGCGCTGCATCAATTTTATTCTATTGAAAGGTCAAGAAACATTTTGAAAAATTGCGAAACTGTCTCCTGGGCCAGGTAGCAATATAACGCTGATAACGCGTCGGTGCCTCGTAAAGTGTGAGGCCCACGGGACAGTTTATGTTCTCTTGTAGTGGAGTTCCAAGTATACTCTAAATCGTCAACCACTCTTTGCACCCCCTCCCCCAGCTGATAATACTAATCCACAAGTAAAAGATTGTTTGGAAGTCAGATTTGGGCTCTCCGAATAAGCAAAATAAAAAAAAACTTTCGCTGCAGAGATACATGCAAGAACAGGTTTATGTTATCGGTGCGAGATCACAAACTGTTCAGGATCTGAAAGTTTCATAATACTGACAACGATAGCTGAGGATTTACGTTCTGAAAGCACGGTATGATTACGGGAAACATCGTAGTAGTGGGGTGGGGAAATTTGAACCTTCTGGTGTTTTTCAAAGTGTTCTGACGTCTCTCAACACACGCGCCTTTAGCATTTTACGTGAATATAAATGCGTCATTTTCATCATTTAACCCGGGTACGCAACAGAATGGCTTATGACGCGTGCTTGTTGGCTGCAAACGCCAACGCAAAGCTTGGTGGCTGCAAACGCCAACGCAAAGCTTGGTGCAACTTATTTTAAATCTCTCTTGCAGGTTTCTGCATGTTCCAGAAGACAATGTACTTCCTTTTTATCATCAAAGAACTTCGCAGGGCATAGACGAAGTAAAAAACTTGTGACGCCGTGACGATTGTGCCGGATACTTCAAGAAGGCGTTGACATCCGCGTTTTTTTATTGCGTGTGTTCTCGTTTACCAAGAAGATAGGAAAATAGCAGAAAAAGAAAGGCAGACAAGTAAAAAAAGTTCAGGACAACTGGTTTGTTATCCTACACGTGGGAAGGGGATGAGGATGATTCAAACAGGAGAAGAAGGAGAATGTAGGCGCATGACACGGCTCGCACACATCGTCTTCTCGCACCAAGCTTGACGTTTTTGGTATCGTGAAAGAGCAATTTGCTCATGCAATAAAAGTTGTAATTAATTTCAAGATACATTAAATTAAACTAATTTAAACCTTGCAGAGGTACTGACACAGGCATGTTTTATGTCCCCCCCCCTTTTTTTTAGTCAAATGAAAGGTGAAGCCTCTACATGCTGGTAAGTGTAAGTGCGTTCGAAATATCAATTGAGACGTGTTTTTACCTGCTAGGTTTGGTCCATATTGTACCCTAACGCTATGACAAGAGAACGCGGTGCTGCCCGTGCTGCTCGAATCTAATAGTGCGTTGGCTATGCACAATCGGCTTTTGTTTCTGTTTTAGGGGTGATGCTCCTTAAAACGGCACCCGTTCGTCTCTCGTAGTCATAGTCGTAGTCGTACTCGTAGTGTGTAACCAGTCTTACATTTTGACCTGCAAGGTGGTGCAGGTGGGAGATTTCTCCTGAGCGTTGTTGAACAATAAACGGTTCGCAATGTGCGCATTAACTAAAAGCCGAATTCTCCTTTCTCTCATTTTTCATTAGCAAAAAAGCATTAGCATTTTTCATCTGACAAAAAATGGTTGGTACGTTTTACTCGCTGGGCGCAACCTTATTGAATTTAGAAAGGTTTAGCGAGCGTTGGGCCGCAGTGCCATGAATACAGTGAACTAGTATATACCATGAACTTGAGGTGGTTAAAGATGGGAAGTATACACGAATCGCAAGCCGTAAGAAAGTGTGCATGTGCCACCTCTCGTTTACTCTTTGGAATGTCCGCTGGATGGCTGTGCGTTTATATGGGGAATATATGATGAAAAGATGCGAGATGGTGGTACTTGGAGTGTTGAATAGATGGACGAACGGACACACAGACACATGCATGGACGGACGCACGGATGGCTGCACAGACGGATGGACACATGGAAGGATGCAGGGGCGGATGCATCGACGAATGCAGGGACGGACGCACAAATGGACGTGCGGACGCACCAACAGACGCACGCATGGATGGGCGGATGGATGCAAGGATGGTCCCAGAGACAGACGCATGGACGGTCGGAAGCAAGAACGAATGGACGGACGGATACTTTCTCCATCATTCATTCCGTGGATCTGCGAGTGTACAAAAAAAAGCCTCCTTCCCAGGTGAAATCGACACATTCAAAGAAGGAGTTTACTGACAAAAATAAACGTTACATTAGAGACAATGATGTTGCAGGTGTGAGCATACACTGACTGGAGAAGCAAACTTATATAGAATGGAAGTTCACAAAAATAAAACGCAAACTAGACATTAACGACAGTCGGCTTTCTCCCTCAATAACGACAACACCTGGCATGATGAAGAGTGCCGAATGGCGGCCATAGAATTTACACAAAAGGCTCAATCATGCACGACTGAAAGTTGTCGAAGCCTTTGTGAAGAAGCCTTGAGAAACGTGAAGAGGATTTTACTTTTTTCTGCGTCGAAACGCTCATTGTTTATAAGACAAGTAAAAAAAAAGGGGGGGGGGAACCTAGCGGGCACAGTTGTAACGTGGCGCACATACTTTCTACCTTTACGCTTTTGGAGAAGAGTACATAGGCATAGACGCTAGTCGCAACCGAGCTTGGTAGTTCGGATCATAAGACGTGCGGAACGCTCGCCACAGCACGGGTATAGGTAAGAGATGAAGTCCACGTTTGTTTTGGCTTTGAGCTTCGCCACAGTTGCTTCGTACGCACAGGGCGAAGTAGATCCGATGGGCAGAGGGGCCCTTCCACCTCCGGACGTAGGTGAGTGATCTTAGGAGAGAATTCGATAGGGAACTGTGGTGCTCTGTTCTTCCACAGACTGGCAATTTGCTGTTGTTTGAGTGGTCCATCCTAACTGGCCACACTGGAACGATTGTGTCACCCAGTTGGCCATGCATCTTGTAGCACAGTGAAGTCATAATGAGGTATCCATTATCAACTGCTGGAGTTTTGCGCGTCAAAGTGCTTGATTATGAGGAACGCCATGGTTCAGGGTACCGAAAATTCTGAGCATCTGGTGCTTATTAACCTGAACACTAATCCCGGACCTTCAGAACTTCACATCCTTGTTTGATGTTAACGCCGTGGTCGAGATTATATCCCGTGATCTGCAGGTGAGTACACGAACGCCATAACTATAAGACCACTCTGTAGGTTAGGTCACCAAACGAGTGATCAATCGGAAAAACAACTTTGTAACACAGGGTCGAGGAAAAGTTTGTGAATTTTCACCTTTTTCTCAGTATCGAGGCATAAACATTGAAACATTAGAAAACTGGATACCTTGTTGAAAAACTGCCCAAGCATACCATGTGTCTAGTTTTGATGACTAGTTTCGATTCCATTAGAAGCGTGAGAGGGCATAGGTCTACGCAGATTTCATTTAGATGGTATTACCGGGTGTCGTGAAGTTTTTGTTTTTGCGGGAGAAGTCTAGGAAGGAGGATTAAACTAAAATGTTAGAAACACTGAGTCCTTCCCTTAGCAAGCTCAAAAGCTGGCTCTCTCGTATTAAGAAGTGACACTTTAACTTAATTTCAACCCCAAAGTGGCCACTAGACAGTCTTGAGGAAACCAGCAACAAACTCGGCTGTCTAGAAGCTGATACTTGACAATTGTTGGGTGAATACTTGCTGAATATTTCTGAAACATTCAGTTCCTTTGAATCTTCCAGGAGCGTGCAGGTTTTATTGGCGCCAATATTCAGCACATTCTCAAGATTCAGGCGAAGGGGGTGCCGCAATGTTTCAGCTGTGAACAGTGAACATTCACACGCGTCTATAGTTGTGGCTGCCCAATTGAAAATTCTACAATGGCCCAACATCTCTCATATGTACGAGACATGGTCCCTTCCTACAACCAGATGTTTTCCAACTAAAAAAAAACAACTTGAAGGAACATCATAATCATCAAAATTTTGACGTCAAACATGCTGTTGAAAGCTGTTTTTACAAACTATACCATGCCTTTCTTCATGAAGTAGAAAACGTTAAAAAACGATGTACGAAGGTAGTCTCTTTGAGCAGAAACTAGGTTGAATAACTGGAATGACCCACAGCTCTGAGAAAATGCTTTGTGTGCAAAGCCTGGAAATTTCAGCCCCCCGGTACTTGTTGATTGCCTAGCTGCTGTAATTACTGAAAAATGATGTTGTGAGTGACGGGCTCTTCTGTCCTATTTCAAGCCCTTCAATGTTCGTTATGAATCTTTTTTTGAATCTAATAGATCGCAAATGATCAGTTTCGCTCAAAAAGACGACTGTTATTTTATGCGCCTTGTTATATTTGTGGTCGTGCGACTGCAATGTCGGAGCTCTCAGTGCGCTATTTTATGTAGTCACTTTTCGACTAAAGCAGACCATTTTTTACTATTGTCGCCAGTCGCTGGCTGGAGTGAACGGCAAACGGTAATGAGTCCAACGAAGGCGATATTAATTTCCCCCTTTTGCATTTTTATAATTGTTGGGGCTTCGCGCTTCATAACTCCAGCACAGTAGAGGAGAGGGCAATCGATTTCGATCACCTCGAATTTTTCAACGGGCACCGAAATTTAAGTACATGGACCTCTAGCATTCAGGGTCATCGGCTGTCGTGGCCGGGATTCACTCGTGCGACCTGCGTATCTGATTTCTCTTTTAGGAGCAACAACAAAAGTGATTATCCAGTACGGAGCTGCGTGTGGGTTATTCTAGTACTAACCCTAAGTTAGCAGCTTTTTTGTGTTTCTAGAGCAAACATACTTCGTAATTTTACAAAGCTAGTACGATGCGATTTGCTTTCTAATGTAGCGCTACCAATTACTGACATTTTTGTATGCAATTCTTTACGCAGCACACAATATTGTGGCTGTTGCCGAGATGCTCGCTCGTTTTTTCGTGCCGGAGGAAGAAGCCGTGCATAATCTCCACGGCCACTTGAAGGCTGTCGAAACGTGCTTGAGAAGAGGCAATGGCCTGAAGCTTGACTTAATCACCAAAGTGAGTGACCTATTCTAGTCCTGATTGTAAAAAAAGTGTGCTTGAAACAAAAAGAAAAATCAGTTTCACCGAGAGTATTGAGACAGGAATGCGACGACAACAACTTAGAACGTCATATGAAGGCCTAGCAACTCGCTCGTCTCGCAAACGAGACGCTGTAGAAAGTATAGTGACTTTCATACGGTTTATAACATTAAATGTCTGCAAACATTATCTAATACTTTGCCGCGCTTACTGAACAAACTGGAAGCAAGAAACATAGATATGACGCGTACTTCCAAAAAGGAAGTGCGTAGATTGATAGCGTCATCCTAATAAGGTGTTTTTTTTTTACGTCGCCCTTTTTGTTATCGCCAAGTGTCTATCGATTCTGCCTTGCGGACCTTCGTTACAGACCTTCTTTTTACTCCTTCTCTTTGCTACTCAAATTTTTCGCGCCTTTAATAACAAACATTACTTTTTTTCCTGTGTGTACCATTTTAATGCATTATGCATCCAATTTTTCGGGCCTTCAATTACTAGCCGTTGGTTTTCCTATGTGTAACATTTTAGTGCATATGCATCTCAGTGTGGGTGATACCCTGATTGGTGTAACCATTTTTTTGAAGCGCTTATTCCTGTTCTGTTGCGTGCAGTAGCTCATATGTATACTTTTTATTATCAGTCTTTCTTTTATCGGTGCATCTTTTTTTGTAAATTGACACTATTTGCACTTTTGTATGTTTCAGTATTGCCTCGTCGTTTCTCTTTTTCTTGTTTGTAGCGTTCACATGTTTTTCGAATACAATATCGTTTCTTTGTTTAATTGTTAGCGTGCATATATTTTTTACTTGCGTATTTTTGTTATCGCAATGGAATTGCGATACTTTGGTGTGTTGTGTCTATCACTGTAAATTTCTGCAGCATGCATATCTGCCGTCTGCTGCTGACGTTTGAATTGGGCTGACGGGCCTGTCAAGCTGCTTTTATGCTGCTTTTGTCGTCAGCCTTTCAATGTATTCATGATAAATAAATAAAGAATACATCACCTAAAAAAAACGTACTATATGACACCTCATCATAATTCAAGTCGCGGGTGAAAAAGAGAGACTCGTTATTAGAAAAAAAAAGATTTTGCCGGGGAGTGAGAAGGTTGAGCTATCAGAAGAAAGAATGGTAGGCCTGAGTTATTTCACTCTAGCCTGCTACTCTGCACAGGCACAGAGGGACAGGGCAAAAAAAAAGTGATAAAGGATGACCATTCAGATAGAAGGAAGCTATGCGTATATGCAGTAAGGACGACGCAGTGTGGATTTTTTAGATTATAAAGTCCGGTTCTGCACTTTTTAGGAAGCTTATCACGACCCTTATATCAACTTTTGATCGTATTTGATCATGCATTGCTGATGAAATGGCACTTTCACTTGCATTGCCATATCGATTTGGAACAGCGTTGAAGCAAGCATTTTTCATTCGCGGCGTCACCATGCCTCTGTACAGACATGCTCAATATAAGTGGTTCATGTATTGGCAATCACTATAGCAATACACGCAGTAATCGGAATGGAAGCAACAATCTTACTCGTGGAGCAGCCAATATAACTAGAAATATGCGCCTGTAAGAAAGGTCACTTTTGAACTTGAAGTGAAATAATCCAATAATCTAGGAGGCTGATTATTGTCGGCCCAGTACTGAAATCCCATATTCATCTAGTCCGCTTGCAGGCTTCATATCTGTTACGAAATTTCAATAATGCTTTCAAATAAAGACGTCCGAAACGGGGAAAAATGATTCTTCTGTCCTTTTACCTCGAAATAAATCAATTTATCGATGCGACAAACTATGGCACATCGTGGGCAATATCTTTTCCTAATGTGGTAAAAAACAAGCAATACTACTCGTTGCCACCAGGAGAGAACAATATTTGTCAGTACATAATGTGAAAATAAAAAACAGCAAGGGGCTCTTTAGCTGCTACTAATTCTTTTGTTGCCGCCTACTATTCCTCTCATAAATATCTGCTATTTTTGCTTTAAGTACTCTAGAACATCGCTTTAAATATCTTGCTCAATATACAATCGTGATAATTTCTTTTACTCAGGATGGTAGAAAAACTCAAAGCCAACGCGTCCTGTAAGATATTTTTCGAAGATAAGCCTTCAGTCTCTTACATTCC
The DNA here is from genome assembly GCF_013339725.1 of Rhipicephalus microplus. NCBI lineage: Eukaryota > Metazoa > Arthropoda > Arachnida > Ixodida > Ixodidae > Rhipicephalus > Rhipicephalus microplus. The sequence goes on along the minus strand of NC_051167.1, from coordinate 125,842,410 downwards.
TGAGAATGGTTTTAGAACATGGAGAACGCAGCATGTGCAGCAGGGGTTTTCAAATGAAGCTTGCTGTTAGTATAGAGAGTGCTTGGCGACTCTCACTTACCCCGAAGAAAACTTGCTTTACTTGAAGAAGATGATACGAAGCTCTTCACTTCAATATCAGCTACAGAATTTCCAGAAGGTCCCAGATGACGCATAAGGCTCAGTCTGACGGTACCGATGTCAGCGCGGCCTGCCTTGGGGCTAAAACTACAGGGCTCCAGGACACCAATAAGTAAATTGACCTGGATGCAAAAGCCTGACCGCCATTTTTGCTCGTAGCAGCAGAAATCTTTGACGCTGAACTGACTGACTGAACAGAACTGACTGAACTGAACTGACTGACGAAACTGATTGATTGATATGTGGGTTTTACCATCCCAAAGCCGCCATATGATTATGAGAGACGTCGTAGTGGAGGACTCCGAAACATTCGGCCAACTGGGGTTCTTCAACATGCACCCAAATCTGAGCACACGGGCCCACAGTATTTTCACCTCCATCGAAAATGCTGCCGCCACAGCCAAAATTTCGGACTGACGGAAGCCGGACTGACAAAACTGACTGAAGCAAATAAAAAAATGAGATAGAAAAAAAAACAAGAAAAAACACAAAAAAGAAAGAAAAAAAGAAAGAAGAAAGAAAAGAAAACCAGAATAGAATAAAAAAGAAAGAAAGCAAGCAAGAAAGAAAGCACACAACAAAAGAACAAAAAAGAGAAAAAAAGAGATAACCAGAAAAAGTAGGATATGAAAAGAAAAAAGGAAGAAAACGAAAAATACAGCAACGAACAAAACGAAAGAAAAAAAAAGAAAGAAACAAAAAAAGGGAAAGAAATTTAGAAGGAAATAACCAAAAAAACTTGACTACGTCCGAAACTCGGATGTCAATCTTCCTTGCCCTTATTTTCATGATAGGAAAACAGCTCCTCTATTTTTTTTGTTTCTGAATGCCCACATAACTGCTTATGTAAGCCAGTACTAATAAAATTCACAGATTAGCTATCATATGCTTGGTTGCACATGTGGATATGTCGCAGGACTTAGCTCCACCGATGAATACACAAAGTATGAAAGAACATGTGTGCCCTCATTTGTTTCTGCAGGTGTGTGTTGTTTACGTTGCCTATTTTTTCATCACAGTTCATTGCTGGCATTCCTAAAGCTCTAGATTGTGTCGATATGGTGTTTAATGGCCGAGACAAGTGGCACCAAGAACAGGTACGTCGAACAGCCTTCTCGTTTTATTTTTTGAATTCTAGAAATATTGCCGCATTTCGCAATAATTTGGAACTCACCACAGATAAAAAAAACAACACCAGGCTTGACTAATTAAGATCATGCAGTTGCGTACCCCTCACGGTACGTTACTCAATGCGAAGGCCTTATGCGAAACTCCGCGAATATATGGTAAAATACCGAATTCCTGAGATGGTATGACCATCAGTGTAACGCCGAAAGGAAACGTGACGCATAAGAGCCTGCAGGAAGGTTAACACGTGAACCTGGAATGTGAAGTGTTGCCTCAGTTAAACAAACAGCTAAAGGTAGCATCGTGAGCGATGTAACGGGGGGTGCGGCAGCGCGTGACATCATCAACATCATTATCATTATTATCATTATGATGGAACCAAGAGCAAACAGTTCTCTCACGCTCTGCCTGTCAAATCGGTCTTGTGCTAGCTGCGAGCACGCCATATTCGCAAACTTCTTGACGTCATCAGCTCACCTAGCTTTCTGTCTCCCCATCGTGCTTTCTCGTGACACCTACACTGTTACTGTTAATAGTAAATCCATGGTTATCTTGCCTACATGTTACAGGCACTGTCCTTCTATAGTTCTTCACGATTTCCACTAAAATGTTCCTAACACAATTTTGTTTCTTGAAACACTCTCTTCTCGTCTATTAAGGTTACGCTTCTCATTTTCATTTGCTGCCAGCGTTCTCCTCAATCATGACCCTTCTTTGTAAGCGCGATACCCAATTATGACCGTGTCGAACATAAGATTAAGCCTCATTGAGACCGACACTCATGTGGCGCTGTAAAAAAGCAGTAATATTAAAAAAAAAACTCCCGAAATTTTTATACACACACACACCCAGGACGACTGGAAGGTGAAACCCATATTTTACTCAGTCGATGTACATTTTTCGTACGCCACCACCCTGTGAAAGCTTTGTGCACTTAACGGGGTTTTACGTTTCCTCCAGGATCAGTGGCACCTCAGCTGTTTTCGCACTGCCTTTGAGATGTGCCTATGTTTGGTCAAGCGTTTATGTCATAGGATTACGTCATCACGTGGTGCCAGTCGCGATAACGTCACGATGCCATCACAAATTTCAGCGACTTGTGACGTGATGTGCCGTTTTGACATCGTCACACGACGATGATTTTTTTACACTACTCGTGTCCGACGCTGGCGGTGCAACTCCGACGTGGGAACGCCGGTTAATTTTCACAGTTTGATGAGGCCTCTAGGCCTTCATAAAGTGGAAAAGGTGACACTTCTCCGCGAAAGGTAATCACTTCCTTCAAGCGCCTGTTTTTTTTTTTTACAGTGCGTGAAATTCATGACATAGCTAACCGTTTCATTCTATAGCACCTGTTACGGCGCACACAGGCAAGTAACAGCAGTGCTGGTCTTTAAAATAATGTCCATTTTTGCTGTACTTTAGCTACATGAGCCATACGTACGCACCCACAAATAATGGGAAGAGAGGCATTTTTAGTGGAGCTCAAAAAAAAAGGAGAATATTCCGAAATAACAAGAAATCATTTCCGTTTCCGAAGTTTCTGTTTTTCGTAGTTTATTCCTTGAATGCCGTAGCTTGTTTGGGCCAAAGTAAATTTCAACTTAGTCAAAGCTCTCGAAATGGGCCCACAAACTCTCGTCGAAGCTTTCGCCCCGTTCGTTGGTTTGTGCTAAAGAGCAATAATTCTTCAAATGAAGTCTGTTTCTTGTACTCTCGTGTTTTTCTTATTTGTCATAATAAATAACGAGTTTCATTACATTCCCTAACAGGCGTCGAAGTGTTTCGTCAGGAAAATTGTGGGCTTTTCGGTAAGTCTCTTTATTTAGAGTTGCTTCAACAACGCGTTTCTTGAAGTTGTATGTTGTGTCGTAAAGCGTAATTGTACACCACTTGTCATTGCATGAGTTTGAGCAGTATAAATATTGCGTGTTTCACATAACGGCAAAAACTTAACAGTACAAACGAATTGGATGTGTCGCAGCCACTTCAAATCTATTGTGGCCAGCGACGCTAAGCAGCAAAAGTTAATATATGTGCCTTCGTCTAAAATCAGAGAAAAAAAATGAATGAGGAGTCATTTCTTTTGTCTGACGCAACCTAAAGGAAAAGAATACAACAAAGATGAGCTGGGTCTGGGGAAAGCTATATGCATAATTAAACTGCAGCGTAATAACTCTTATACAAACAGAAACGAATTAACAGGAGTGAAAAATGAACTTGCAACAGCTAGCAGCCAAACATCCCGCATTCAGACAATCCGTCCAATGCTTTATCGATTGATCTAAAGCAGCGGTCACCTTGTCTAACGCCTTGTGATACGCCGTGGTTATCCCGGTCATTTATTATCGAAGAACAAGACGGCCGATCAGTTTCCTTTTGTTTTTGATTTTCGCATAAATACAAGAAACATATTGCACGAAATGTCCAATAGGAGTGGCCTCAGGATTTATTTTTTTAGAGAGTGCGATGGGGAGAACACACGAGAAGTGATTGCTGAAAATTGGGTTACTGACCAACGTGCAAACGAAACAAAATGACACATTGTCTCTGTTGTGGTCTATAGAGATGGGCACGGGCAGCAATTTTGCGGAGCGGGTCGGCCCGGGCCCAGTGCTTGCCGGGGGAGGGCTAGTCCGGCCCGATAACGTAGAGAGCACGGGCCGCCTAGGCTCGGCCCGGCATATCATAACCAAGGCCCGACCCGGCTTGACTTGATCAATGATGCAGAAACCCCATGGCAACAAAAAAAATTTAAAAAAATGTGGACCGTCCTTCCCTGTAGCTTCCCTTTTTTTAAGTTGTACAAGTGGAGACCGCCTGAGTGCAAAATCATTCGCAAATTATTGTGCTGAAACAAAAGTTGTCCATGGGTTCGGGCTTCAATCGAGTACGTGTTTCTTGCATAATGTGTCTTGCAGCATTGAAGCTGGGTTCGCTCTTGCCGCTTCTAGCTGCAATCGCCAGCATCTTTCTTGCAAGTTCGGCGTGTTTTGAATAATTGTACTTTATTCCCCGCTCCAAAAATCAAGAATTTCTGCTTTTTGAAGCACGCGCTTGGTTATTCAGTGTATACGCTCGTACTTGCTAACTTCATCCTGGTTATGCGCTTTATCATCAATGCCGCATCGCTGGCTCAATAGTTTCATAAGCTGAATTTTCGCAAGATGTGAGGAACGTGTACTTTTACGCTCAATAGAAAGCTCACAAACGAACAAGGACAATTCAGGCACATCATCTAGATTTATGGCTTGATTAGGGATTTTCACCAGGCCTGAGCCCAGCAGATAAATAAACAAGAAAGCTTGAGCCCGGCCCTGGCTCGACGTAAAAAAAAAACAAAAAAAAAAACGACGTGCTGCCCAAACCCGGCCGCTCATCAGAGCTCGTTGACTCTACAAGCTCTGAAGCCCCAATTGCAAATCGGCATGCACCGGGGAAACTGGAAAATTTTTGCAGGATCAAGTCTGCAGCAGCACAAGAATGGTGTCGCCAAGGGGCCACACACACTGACAAATGCAGTCACACAGCATACCGGAAAGATGGGCCCCGAGAAAAGATAAGACAGCGCTCGAACTATGGTCACTTCGAAAAACTTGACAGCGAGGCTCAATCTCCACTCACTAATAAGACAGACAATTAACACAATCATTAGGCCATTCGGCTCACTAAACCACGTGTAATGTGCTCAATGTCACTTACAAGCTTGTTGCTCAATCATCATTCCATAGTGAACAACGAATTCGTAGACCCCGAAACGTCATTTTGTTTTGTTTTGACATTACTCGCTTAAAAGCTTTCTAACAATGTATTTACTTGACCGGGCGGTGTTCTGTCGAAATCTGGCCTACACGAACACTGAACTAACTTCCTTAGGAGGGCCGGGGGGCTTAGACGTTGTGTTATAGTTGTTTCTCCTCTTCGTGAAAGAGAAAAAGTGCAGAGGGAGAAATTCAAGGAACCATAGAGAAGGGAAAGTGCTTCCTAGTGCACTCCAGCTGTGCTGCGAAACTTCCAGGGGGTAATATACCCCTATAAATGCCGCGAGAAAATAATGTGTGTTATTGTGTGCCGAATAAAAGTCTTAACATGAATTACACTAATTCCACACTCATAAGTGCAAAAGTAAATATATGATCGCTAGAAATAGACATGTCTTTAGTATAGAAATGTGTTTTATAACCTGCATAATAACTTGCTGTTTTCTTCTTTGAAACAGAAAAAATACCGAGTATCTGCGAACCAGGGGAAAAAAATCGAGAATATCATCGTACGTATCAAAACGAGTAACATTTCGTTTGATTTGATTAATTTAATTTTATTGGATCGAGTGAGCCATCAAGATTGAATATACGTCATTTTGCTCTCTAGAATAATGTTCAGTTACAAATTAGTTATTCATGACGTCTAAGCGTCAGTAATGTCTAGGACAGATCACCATTGCGCTTACCTAGCAACTAACTGCGACCGTAATGACATGAAATGTGGCGATTAAAAATACTAGTGATGCGGTGTTTCTAGGATGCTCAGTACAGCACCTGCTCATTATCGGTACACGACTGCCATGAGCACAGCAAAAATGTTCCCGTATTCATTATCATTTGTCAATTGCTTTCAAGTAAGTTGACTGAATCTCCTAATGCAGCCACTGCACTGATGCCTTCTGGTGGACACAATGTATCTATAATCACCAGCACGACGTATTTAAATGCCTGTTCTTTATGTATGATTACTTAAATTCCTTCTCTTTAGTGCCGAGAATATCCTGTAATGAGTACACAAACACTACATGGATCCGGCAATGCGAATACTTTTTTAACGTTCAGGACGCTCTTACGGATCTCACTGTTGTTTGCAGTGCACTATAGCGTCTAAATGAACAAAAATAAAGAGCGTCAGACAGATTAACCATTTTTTTACTCTAGCAAAGGCATCTTATCATTCTTGACATGTCAGGAAAACAAGGCGCTTTTGACGAAAATAGGGCTTCCCGTGAAGAACGCGGCTATCTTGTCTGAGGTAATTTCGTTGCTTTTAATACCAGCAGTCGTAGCGTATTCTTTTCCTGTCAGCTGCCACCGTCTTCAAGTTTTGTTTTCAAGGATAAGCTTCATTTATGAAATTAAAAAAAAAAGAGTGACATCCTCGATCCAGACCCCCAAAAGAATTTCAAAAAATACCGCATATTCCCGAAGCAAATGATGATTGTTTGAACCAGTTCGTCTAATCAACCATAATGAAGGATGAAGCGAGGGTGATGTGCGAGGAAACAAGGCGTTCCGCTAGGTTTCAAGCGTTTTTTTACGTTTTATCTTGATGGTTGAAACCCGAGAAGAAGTGATAAGGTTTGCGTGGGTAGCAGTAGCCACGCGTAGATCTCATTGCTGAGACTTTGCCTGCCACCCAGTTATCCTGACAAGTAGGGAAAACTATGATGTACCCACTGTGAGCTTCATCATCGACGGCCAACTATCGTTGCAGCGCGGCAGCAGCATTGGAGCTGGACCGTTCGTTCTGTATGTGTAGCAATATTCGTCAGAATAATTGTAAACCGCAAGCATTCGTCAACGTTACAGTTGAGCCCGAAAATTCAGCCGAGAAAATGGAACTTAAGCGGCACGTCGGTGCCACCAACCTCCGGTAGCGACCGCTTTGGTAGTTTCGCAGCATTTTGCCGCGCTTTTGCCGCGCTTTTGCCGCGTTCGGGTCCGCTTCCCGGCGTCGACGTGCCACTGCAGCTTCGCGAGCCCACAACCTTGGATGCGCTTGTCAGCGTTGCCATGCTGCAGTCACTCTCCGAGCCTGCAGCTAGGCATGCATGCTTTTTGTTTGCTTGTAGCCTGGATGTCATGACTCATACCCACTCTGGAGGATTGGCCACGAAAACATACAGTATCCTATGAATGATAACTGCACTATTACTTGGCCACAAAAATGATGTGAAAGAAAGAAAGCATTAGAAGAATAATAAAAGAAAGTGAGAAAAAAGATAAGTGCTAATATTATAACAATATTTTGCTTATATATAATAGATATACTTTTATTGCTCCTACGTTTCGGCCGGGGTCCGGCCTTCGTCAGCGAATTGCTCCTACGTTTGCCGGGATCCGGCCCTACGTTTTTATCGCTCCTACGTTTCGGCCGGCATCCGGCCCTGACGAAGGCCGGACCCCGGCCGAAACGTAGGAGCAATAAAAGTTTTCGCACGTTTGTCCGCTCAAGCAAATTTATATTCATCACTGGATTCACAGAAGACACTCGTTATATATATATATATATATATATACCAGGTTCTTTGAACGTCATTCACGCTGGACCCGACGTATTGTAGGCAAAAAAGGGGGTGACGAAACTTTCGTGGAAGCGTCTTTACTAAACGTTTTCAGCTGGTGGACCAGCTCTGACGAAGGCTGGTCCACCAGCTGAAAACGTTTAGTAAAGACGCTTCCACGAAAGTTTCGTCACCCCCTTTTTTGCCTATATATATATATATATATATATATATATATATATATATAGCCCGCCAGACAGCTCAGTTTACCTAAGCTGATTAGTTTGGGAATGTTGATCTTTTATTTCATCTCGTTTTAAAACTACTTCCAGAGTATCTTTCCTGAGTACTTATTAATGTGGACATCATGTTGAAATGCGTATCAGTGGTTAGAACGAAATTACACACCGCATAAAATACATTTTTGTGCAATGTCTCAAAACTACGGCACCGCAATTCAGAACAGTTCCTGTGGTTACACTTAAACATAGCTTCGCAATTGGAATAGCTAGGAGTGCTTTTCTAATTACTGTAATGTTATGACGTGATACAATATAATCTTCAATAGTTTCTGATTCCTCACTGAATCTTTACACCAGTTCTGCAGTTCTGCCACCTTTTTTTTCGCCTTTCTTTGACGTAGAAGAGAGAAAAAAAAAACTCGCGCGCCAAGGAGCGGGCTGACACCAGAGCGCTGCTATCGGTCCTCACACAAACCCAGAGCATGCGCCGGTGCCAAGCGCTTTGTTGTGTTCGCTGTCGAAGAGATAGATGGCGCGCCGGTCGTCAGCACACGCCGCAGTGCCTCTAGCGGCGGCTGTATCTACTACGTCACGGCAACTGGAGGACAAAGCTGGACACTAAACAGCTTCGCTCTTGAACGAACTTATCACTCAAAGACGTTGAGCACTATAGCATATTTAAGGGAGAAGCCTTAGAGGCGTCGCCAATCGCAAAATGTCACAGCTGGCGCCAACACGATGGTTGCAAAAGCTTGTGAGATTACAGCGTCATCATGAAGTTACCCGTCACCAACATTTGTTATGTCACTAGGACTCGTTTTAGGTAAATGCATAATGCAACAACTGACCTTTTTTAGCATTTCTTGAGGGTCGCAAAAGTGCAGTGGTAATACGAGAAAGTTGACGAAGCGAATGCTTTCGTTAACACCGGTCTGACGGCTGGTATTTAGACGAGAACACGAGCTAAGCGATTGCTGATGCCAGCTTGACACACTATTTCAATGTATTTTGCCGCTACTTAACAACACGTATGTAAATTTTTGCTTACAGAAGTGCTTGACGGACAGTTTCCTGTTGTGAACTGCTTCCTTGGTGTTGTGCTGTGGTGGCTTCTGGTAACCAATCTGCGATAGAGTTGTGTAAGGAGGAGAAAAAAAAAAGGCCAGCGAAAATGTTTACAGGCACAACAAAAAGTATCAAGTAATGAAACTATTTAGAGAAAGTCAATACAATGACGGTGAAGGCTGCCGTGAACAGCCATCATTCATGCGAGTTCATTGTGTTACTCTGAATAAACACACATTTCGTTAAAGTGTGCCTTTATGTTTCGCGTTACTGATGTGTCAAAGGAAATCACCTCTTAATAGCTCCGTACTTGTGGTTCATCAGCAAAGCTTAAACGTGCGTCATAACTTTTAGCCCTTAGCCCTGATGATTCATTAAAGTTGTTCTGAATTATTGACCAGGTCTGCTGAGAAACGTAAGTTTGTTTCTGCCGCTCGTGTTTTTGGCCTGGTTCTTCAGTAATACGCTCCTTGCGGCTAGTGGCTACAAGTTGAACAGAGGTTGCGGAATTTGCAGAGGACACGTTTACGGGGGCACAGAAAAACGATACAAGAATTTCGCGCACCACATTGGTTTTTATTTTTTTGGTGCCTTGTGAAAAGTTAACAAGCCATGCTGCCACTGTAGTACGTGCAATAGTGGCCTGAGAATTTTCGAACCCTTTGCATCTGTTGTAACACCTTTGCAGTGAAAAATACCGTAATATCTGGTGTGTACTTCACTTGCAGTCGACCAGGGGTGAATATGGTCCTTGCACAATATTTTTTTAGCACAGAGAGTGAACAAAAATGTCTCAATTTCTTTGAAAATGATCATAAATGACCATCTAGTTGAGCTTTCCTTGTAAGAATAATACCACACTCTTTCGCCATGTTCCTTTTTAGGTCACAATTACTTACAGGGGGCAATTAACTTTGTGGGTCTCAGCCTGAAGAATATGCCGAGGCACTGTCACTTTCACTTGTCGACTTAGTTTGGCAAGCTTTCCGAATAGTACAACCAGCGATTCGAATAATACAACAGACGGTCAAAGTATACTGATCACGATGTCAAGACGATGATAAGACGCTCGTCTTCGACATTGCACTTTCGCTGCTTCTGTCTGGTGTACATCAAGTGTTCACACATTGTTTGAATATATACACAGCCTCTGTGTGATAAACATATCTTTCAGACTCTGTCAAAAAGACAAAAAGAAAGTCACAGCCTTGCCACAAAGGCGAATAAATGAACGCGATAGCAACAAATCGGAAGGTCACGTGCAGAATAACAAGCAGATCGAAACGTGCCTCGCGTTTCTCACGCACAAATGACGCACGAAACATACTCGCAGGTACAGACGCACGCGAATAACTGCTGAATAAGTACCAAGTCCTTGATGGTTACTCTACAGATACAAAGGCTCTTCTTGGCCTAGACCTAGAGAAGGCCTTTGACAACATCAAGCACGAATTCATCTTGGAGACTGTGGGGAAACTCGAGCTTGGGCCCAGGCTGTACAACTACACGAAGTCCTTCTTGTCTGGAAGAAAAGCAAGGCTGCGCATCGAGAACTTCTTCTCTGAAGGCGTACCACTCGGAAATTGAGGCACGCCCCAGGGGTCTGCGATTTCTCCGGTGCTGTTCAATCTCTGCATGATCGGTCTGTCGAAAAGACTGGCTAGTGTGGATGGTATCAAGCATACCATCTACGCTGACGACAACACAATCTTGTGCATTGGCGGCAACAAGGCCGGGTGCAAGATGCCCTTCAAGAAGCAGTCGCCGAGGTGGAATCGTATCTGCGCCAAACAGTACTCAGATGCTCACCTGCCAAGTCGGAGCTCCTGCTCTAAAGAAAAAAAAACGAGGTGGCTTACATAAGAGATGAAAACCCGTCGAAGAAAGTGATATACACATTTACACGAGTGACAGGGAGGAAATCTCGAGGGTAGGCACTATCCGGATCCTCGGCATGTTTACTGAAGTGAATGGTCAAGACTGACAACGCTTTTCGACTCGTCAAAAGTATCTTCGGGAGACAATAGAGGCCTTAAGGAAGACAATTTGTTAAGGCTAATCAATGCGTTGTAAGTCTCCAGAAACCTGGAGACTTACAAAGAGGGTTCAGCTTAAATTGAGGACGACGCAGTGAGCAATGGAACAGAAAATGGTAGGTGTAACACTAAGAGACAAGAAGAGAGCAGTGGATTAGGAAACAAACGGGGGTTCAGGATATCATAGTTGAAATCAAGAAGAGGAAATGGACATGCGCCGGGCATGTAGCGCGTAGGCAGGATAACCGCTGGTCTATAAGGGTAACTGACTGGATTCCCAGAGAAGGCAAGCGGGTTAGAGGGAGACAGAAGGTTAGGTGGGCAGATGAGATTAAAAAGTTAGCGGGTATAAATTGTCAGCAGCAAGCACAGGACCAAGTTAACTGGTGGAACATCGGAGAGGTCTTTGTACTGCAGCGGACATAGTCAGGCTGATTATGATGATTATCATCAATGCGTTTGTGCTCTGCCACTTTACTTACACCGTTGCCACGCACAACTGCAGGTCAGAGTGGCCCAAGCTCGACGTGATTATCAGAAAAATCGTCAAGAAAGCACTGGGGCTTCCCGTACACACACACACCTTGAACGTGCTCGCGCTCGGTGTGCACAACTCTGCTGCCGAGATAGCGGAAGCGCAGCAACGCTCACAGCTGGCACGGTTGTCCACTGCGACGGCTGGTAGGCGCCTACTTGGTGAGCTAGGTTTTAACACTATGGAGCTGGAAACAAATAATGTGCGTATCTCAAAACATATACAGGAAAACGACCTTGTTGCCCCAATACCCCACAACACTCACCCTGTACACGATGAGGGACGTCGTCGGGCAAGGGCGACGGCTCTACTGAAGCGACTGGAAAAGGGTGTCGAAAATGCAAGTTTCGTAGACACTTCAGCATATCGAGACGGAAAGAAGTTCGCAGTGGTGGTCGTGACCCAGTAGGGCTTGAGTATGAACTGTGGCACGGTACGCACAATGAACCTCCAGGTGGCCGAACAAGTGGCCATCGCACTCACTCTACTAAATGGTCGGTGTGAAGAGGTGTATAGCTACTCCAAATCCGCAGTCAGAGCCTTTTAAGAGGGCCGCATACAAACACAGGCCACGAGGATCTTCAGCTTCCCCAGCGATGCGATTGTCTCTCAACCCATTTATTGGTTCCCCGTGTGTGGGCTCCGTAAACGGCGTTGCACTGAACCCGAACGCGTCGGCCTAAACAGCAGCGCGCGCGCTCACTGACCACGCTGCTCTCGACCTGGGTGGCGGCTCCTATGCTGACGACGTGGGACATAAAGACACACTTCTACACATAACGAGATTACCAACTATTACTACATGGCGTGGTGGGCATTCCCAATTCCATATTCAAAGCTCAATAGAGCACAAGCCGTCTCATTGCGCTTAATTCAAACCCATTCCTACCCGCCGTCAGCATACCCAAATTAAATTTATCCTCTCAAATTCACTGATGCCATTTGCGCCGCTTGCGGGCCGACCGCTACATTAGCACACATGCTCTGGGAGTGCAGGGCACTTAGACCGACTTATAGCAAACCCGAGTGGGATGCGCTTCTACGCAGCCCAGAACTGCAGGACAAAACCCTGGCTGCCCAGTGTGCCCGCGACAGGGCCGTCATGCTAGCTAGACCTGTCGGTCCCCAAGTGGGAGTAGCCGGGTGACGCGTTACAACCTCAGCGTCTGCACTGGTCCATAATAAAGTTGTTCTCATTCACTCACTCACCCAAGCGAACAAGCGTCTCAGTTGTTACCTTGCTGTGTCTGAAAAGCGCGCCCTTTTCGCAAACGAAAGCTGTGCAACGATTGCAGTGACCTTTGTGCGTACCGTAACTACAACAGAATCGTTCCAGCGCAAGCCGAACGCCAGCCAAGACGTATAATCCTCTCCACCGGGAGATAAGGACACGTGAGAGATCGCTCAATCATCTCCTCCCCGCGGGCGAAAGTACCCGTGAGAGATGAGAGCCACCGCGCGCGCTTTGCGCCATCTTGCTGATAATGCTGAAAACACGAGATCCCCCCCCCCCCCCCGCGATGCTCTTCAACAGCGGTAAGTGGTAGATATAGATAGCTTGCCGTTTGAACGTTGAAGGAGGTACTCAGTGGTTAACGCCTCGCATTCACGTTCGATTCCATGAGCCGGAGTCGTTTTTTTTTCTCGATTTCTTTTTTTCTTGCGTTTTCATATATATAAAGATAAGTATACATATACGGTGCATGACATTGACGCCCACGCTGGTGGCGAAATCCAGCCGGGAAGTTCCAAATACTTGCTACCTCAATAAAACAGAATGAATTAAAATATAAATTTGTGAGTAAGCGCTTAGGATTGATGGGAATGTCTCGCAGAACTCTGCATTCGTTTTCGGACACCACACCTTTATTTTATTATGCAACAGCACGAATCAACTTAATGTTACTTTGCCTGTAATAGTGTGGTCTTTCCTAAGGTTAAAGCTTCATAAACCCCATCAAACACCAAATACGACCATCAGCGGTGGTGAAGGCGTCAAATTGAGTGATGCCAATTGTTATTACGCGATGACCTCACCACATACGTCATCGAGACGTCACAGATCGCCAGAATTTGAAACGTGTTCATGAAGTCCTTGTGACATCACACGATGATGTGTCCTCCCATGACATCGTAACTCCGTCAAAGGTGGGCCCATCAAGGAGGCACTAGCAAGTGAGTTAAAAAAAAAGGCCCCGTATCTGCATATTTCACTCAAAATGTCGTCGAAAGGCGATAGTCTTGCGTGTGGAGAGAGCGAAAAAAAGTTTATTTGATGTTCTGCGCGAGAAATTGGTGAATTGTATTCTGGAAGCACTGCATTGTATTGTGCGAAGCACTGAGTCTCGATTCGTGCAGCAAAGGTGAACGAGCGCATCGAGGCACGTTAGACACGAGCGCCATGTGGTAGTTATATTCGAAAACGAAGGAAGGCATGTGAACCCACGGAGAAAGATGCGAGCCTGTCTCGGATGCGATAAGATGTAGAACGCAAAGTGACGGGCAGGTGCCACCACCGTGTCGTCTTAGCAAAACGTTGAAAACTCTTGCCTTTTTGACCATCGCGTTGCAGTGTCAGCGCAGCGTGATGAACGCTATAGGTCCTTAGAATTACTTATGTGCGCTTTCTCTAGTATAAAGCCACGCATACAATACAATGGTGTGTTGTTAAAGCGCCTCAGAGATGCGCAATAATTGCTTTTTAGTTGACAATCGCTCAAGTATGAACGCTGAAACTTGAGCAGTATTGGTTGGTGCTGCAGATTGGGTTAACCGTTTGACGTATCGCTTGATGCCGTTTTGGGTATTGTTATGATGGAGAATCAGACCAAAGACAGACAGACAGACAGACAGACAGACAGACAAAAATTTTTGTGTCGAAGTACCCCAAGAAAGACACAGTGACTTTTGTCTCAGTGTCGCCGCAAGGGCGAAGCAATAAATGTGATATCAACAACTTTGAAAGTAACGCTTAGAACGGCAAGCACATCAAAATGTGCAGTGCACTGCTCACTCCAAAATGACGCACGAAAACGACACACACAAGACGATATCGAACAAACAACGTTTGCAGCTCGACACTTAACGCGCTGTTTGAACAAAAAACGATGCGCTAAACATAATCACACGTACAGCTGAGTGCAAGCTAGCAAGTGTCCCAGTTGATGCTTCGCTGTGTATGCAAAGCGTGCACTTCGCTGTGTATGCAAAGCGTGCACCTGTGCAGCGAACGAAGTGACCGAAAGCGCAGGATTCTCTCCCACTGAAGGATAAGCTCGTACTCACAATCATGTACCCTCCACCCCCTTTGCGGGGCAAATCGCACGTGGTAGATAAGCGTACGTCGGTGCAGCGAGACAATCGGGCTTATCGCCCATATAATTCCTATTACTCAAGAAAAGCCTATAATTCAAGATTACCTTTAAGTTTGAACTTGTGAGTTTCCGCTGCTGTGACAACATTACCCTTTATAGGCGATGTGGTGAGTACAACGAAAAGATGAGCTGCCTGTGTTAGAACAAAAAAGAAAAAAATCATATATATCACCTCGTCGCCTTCGCGCCATTGCATCACAATAGTGAGTGAACGGTACTTTGGTGATAGACGGCCTATACCAATTACGTTCCCGATGTGTCAAAGCCTTGCACCAAGTGTTTGATTACGACTGACAATAAAATGGAAGAAGGAATATCTTGCGATAAACATGTGCTGCTCTCAATGTTTCCGCCACGTGAACGCGTAACGTGGGCATTCCAACCAGATATGGATGAGAGCATGATGACCGCTGCCGACACGGCATTTGTGATATCAGTGAACTCCAGAGTCGGTATATGGCTTCTTGTGGTGAATGTCATCATTCAGTGCCGAGCGTGTTCACTGAGCTACAAGGAGTGGCAGGCAGTAACTTGGAAAATTCACTGGAGACGCCATGGGTGAGCGCCTTCGGGAGTGTTTTTTTACAGCTATTGCAGGGAGCAGTCGGCGTGCTGTCGGTCTATTAAATAGCTTAAAGGTCTTTCAATTAATAATTTGTCTGCTCCTTCTTTTTTTAAATCAACCAACAATATGGTTTGGCAAAACATTTTCCCGAAATAGTTCAAAACTTCGAAACTTCAAAACATCTTTGAAAAAAAAAACAATTGGCCTGAATCTACAAGTTACACTGTAAATGTTGTCGAAAGGCGACTTGCGTCTGCAGAGAGTGAACAAAACGTTTGTTTGGTGTTCTGTGCAAGAAAATCGGTGAATCGTATTCTGAAGGCGCTGCGTTAGAGTGCTTCGAACGTGTAGCGGAGGCGAACAAGCGCGTCTAGGCACGTTAGATACAAGCGCCATCTAACAGTTATCTTCGAAAACGAAGGCGTGCGCGACCGCGGAGAAAGATGCGTGGCAGTCTCGGAGGTGACTAGGTGTAGAATGCAAAGCGACGGGAAGTTGCCACCACCGTGCCATTGTAGCAAAGCGTTGAAAAGACCTTCTTGAGCATCGCGTTGCATCTTCAGCGCAGCGCATTAAACGCTACAGTCCTTAGAGTTACTTGTGTTTGCCTCTTCTAGTATAATGGCAGACATACAAAACACAGAAGTGCTGTTATGGCACCTCAGATATGCGCAATATTTGCTTTTTTAATTGACAATCACAACACTATGAACGCTAAACCTTGAGCAATATTGGAGGGCGCTGCGGATGGGGTTAGCGAATTGATGCCGTTTGAGGTATCGTTAGGGCGGACAAACAGACAAATGTACAGACGGACAGACCAAATTTTTTTTTGTCGAAGGTGCCCAAGAAAGACTGTCGTCTTTAAAAACTGTAGCACAAGACCAACCCAAGGACAGACAAGGAACGCAAGGCTGCAGTGCTAGTTCCGTGTTCTTTGTTTATCATTGTGCTAGTTTTGGGCTACGAGTTTACTGCTGAGGGCCAACATAACATAGCTTGTGCTGATAACAATAATAGGGTTCTGATACTTGCACCTCTTTTCCACGTTGTGGAAACATTAGCCCGAATCATGCATTACCAGCGTACCATGATCCTGAGAAGATTGTTGATATTCAACATGCTCTGTCCACTGTGGCTGTTTAATGACTCAAAGGCCCAGGCAACAGGCTCGGACTTTTTTACACCGCGAAACATTCCTGCACCTCACCAACCCCCTTAAACGAGCAGTGACGCCCACTCGGCGAACCGCGACATTGACTGCATTACAGTTTGTTGTGACCTGGTTTAGACCAATCAACGAGTTGCGTGCTGCGTCTCGTTTTCGATGACCGAGTTGACGTCACTGCGGGTAGACGGAGGTTGGTCATGCGTAAGAGAGATGCGCGAGCTCGTTTGGGGCTGTGAAAAAAAGTCAAAGCCTGTGGACTAGCCCTTTAAAAAACTGCCTCACGATCATTTCTTATACTGAAGCCAAGAGATAGATTCGTAGTCAGTGACTTTTAATCAACGGTAATAGAAACGTTTTACTATGAAAAAATGTTGTGTCAGCTTTACAGAAGCGCGAAAAAATGGGCCAGTTTCTGGTTTATAACTAGCTACGAGAAAATCAGTGAGACTTGAAACATGGGCGAAAAAATAAGGCATGCTTCTGCTGCCCCTGGGCGAAAGGCCCTGGTCAGGAGGTACGGATCCTCCTTTTGCCTTACCTTGCGGGCGAACCATGTATAAGTGTTATGCCAAAAAAGTAAATAAATTGTATTTTTTGCAATGAAGTATATGTATATTGTTTCAAAAATGTTCGAACACACACCGTATGTTGGCGACGGAGTCCACCTACGGTGTGCGCTTGAGTGTACCTTTTTTAGTCTTTGTTCTGAGTGTCGCTGGGTTACCCGCACCTGAAGATCTGTATATGACAAGGTCAAAGAACATTTAGAAAGTTCAAGTTGATATCAGAAGTGCGTTACACGCGAAGACACAAATAAAATTAAACAATATCGGACCAGGTATGGTGTTGATGTAGTAAATAAAAAAAAGCCGCAATACTTCATCTGGTTCAATCCCTTTCGGTCTTTTTGACTGAAAATCATTGTTTTACGGCGGAAGCCGTTATGAGCTCACAAAAGCACTCGATTTTGTTGGCGGCGTAATCTTTAGCGACCGCCGCCACCAGTGCCAGTAGGAGCTATCGGGCACTCAAAAAAGTGTAAAAAAAAAAGATTTGACACAGATTCAAAGTTCCAGTGTGTTCAGAAAGGGATATACCACAAATGCACGTCAGTGCACAAAGTTTTGCCGGAAAAAGATTCTATACAAGCATCATGTATGGAGAAGAACGAGTTAAGAACTGCAGTATTGCGTGATAAAGGAGCACAATCGCAGCAGGTGTGACAGCATGTAAACCACGTTGCGCGTGGGTAGTTTCAGCTCTTCCATTTCTCGAAAAAGGCTCAACCATATTTATTTATTTTACCCCCAGGATACACAGTGCATTTCAGAGGGGAAGGGCATGCACAACAACGAACAAAACAAGGAATACAAAGCAAATGGCATAAAAATGTCACTAATTGGGGTACAAAGATTATTATGCCTAACAACTCACATCATAATAAAGCAAATGATAACACTATTTTACTTTTATTACATGGTGAAGGCACAAAGCAATACAAATAAACTGTTCAACAAACATACAGGGGGTAATTAGGTAATCATTGTTTTAAGGACATTCTTAAATTGAATCGGTTCATTGATGCTTGTTATTGATACAGGCAGGGAATTCCATTCATTACAAGTTTTTGGGAGATATGATTGGGCATATGTTACTGTGTTGCAATGTAGGACTGTGACTTTTTTTTGGTGATTACGGCGAGGAGAAATGAAGGGAGCAGCTTGGATTAAACGGGAACGGAGTTTCGGATTATGATAGAATATTTTATGAAACAGGCAAATGCGAGTGCGCTTTCGGCAGGTAACTAGTGGGATGAGGTTTAGAGATGCCTTCATTTGAGTGACACTAGCTGAACGATGGTAGTTAGCCAAAATGAAACGAGCTGCACGATTTTGAATGGATTCCAACATGTGTGATAATGTTACCTGACCAGAGTCCCAAACAGATGAAGCGTATTCCATTTGAGGACGGACGTATGTGGTATATAGTAATAACTTTAGTGACGATGGAGCAAGAAAGAAGTTTCTTCGAAGGTAACCCAGTGTTTTATTAGCTTTGGACGCTATATGTTCTGTATGTAATTTCCAGGACAAAGTGTTAGTTATGTGGACGCCGAGATACCGGTAAGATGTTTCAGTTTCGAGGGGGTGACTGTGAAGGAAGTAAGTTGGACAAGTTGTACTCGACCAAGAAATCCTCATAGACTTGCATTTTTGAATGTTTAGTTCCATTTTCCAAATATGACACCAATGAAGTATGTTATTGAGATCAGCCTGCAGAGAATTAATATCATTGTCATTAGAAATTTTGCGGTAAATCACACAGTCGTCAGCGAACAAATTTTGGAAGTAATAGTAGAAGGTAAGTCATTTATATAGATAAGGAATAACAGGGGGCCAAGTACTGATCCTTGAGGAACCCCAGAATCAACCGGTACAGTGCAAGAATTAACATCGTTAGTGCTGGCAAATTGAACACGAGAAGAAATGAATGCACGAATCTAGTTAAAAACTGCAGGGTCAATTTTTAGAACAAGAGCAGGGAATGCTTAACCATAATTCTTCATTGTCCTGGGAATCAGGCAGACCAGCGAAACAGAGTGTCAGACTACGCAGGTGCGCATATACCTGTGGGAGCGCGTACGAGCTGCTTCACTATACTTTGTAAAACGCGATGATTAATGGCGCAATGGGTACTTCACAACTCCACTTTGAGGCAATCTGAAAAAAAAAAAAGTTTACGGCTGTTTCTACGATGTCCACGCTCCGCAAGTTTACGTGGTGACTTCGCTGCTTACTGTTTTGGATGTGGCGATATAAGGTATATATATATATATATATATATATATATATATATATATATATATATATATATATATATATATATATATATATATATATATATATTTATATATATTGTCAGGATCTGTCCACCGGAAAATGTGGCGACTATTTGTATAATGCAACGTTTTTTTTTTGCACCTGCAAAACGCGTGATTGCTCTTCCAGCTTCAAATTGCAGTGAGCGGTGGTGACGTAAAAGGGGTATCAAGGAGGATTGGTGGGTAAGAATAAGAACTAAAAATTTTCAAAGATAGCAAACAAAGAACCTCCGTTTACCAAATGTTTCGTTACAAGAGAGCTGTGACAGTCTGAATGTTGAAGTAGGATGGTATTTATTTTGCTTCATAATAAAGTGAATAAAGACAAATCAGTAATTGGCTCAATATACTTATGATCGCTTGTCCCTCGTTTGCGCAGCTTTACCCTACATGTCAATCAAGTGCATCCTACTGTTCTGCGTCATGGCTTTGGCTACGGCATTGCTGGACCCGTGTCCCGAACCGGAATCCCTGAGGCCGTGTGGCTGCGACTTCACCGGAATCAACTGCGTGAAGGTCAAGAACATATCGCAGCTCGAGGCTGCGTTCGGCGGGACCAAGAAAACCATGCACAAGGCTCTCTGGATCCAGGGTGTGCCCGTGGACGCTATAAATGCCGATACCTTCGGGGAGTTCGTCTTCGGTAAAGCTTACATCGAAGTCTGCAACCTGACTTCTTTCCAGCTGTCTGCACTGAACAACTCGGCCGAATATTTGTCGGAGCTCAGCCTATTTGGAAACAAGCTGACGAGTGTCGATTACAAGAGGTAAGTGTTCTCAGCTCTTATTAATGTGAGCGCATTAGATAGCTAATTTAAAGGGGCCCCAACAGCTAATATTATTTCGACGTCGATTGCTGAAATAGCTGCCCAGAAACTTCATAGCAATACTTCTGCACCTAGGAAGTGCTTATTTTGAAACAAATCAACGTTTTAGCCGTCCGCGTCGTGTTGGAAAACTTCAAATCAACTGCCAGAAAGCAGTTTTTCTCCCGTCACTCTTGTCGTGCCCAACGTCGGCAACCATTATAGTGCATCCACCGACGCTAGCAGCAGCAGAGCGAAAGTGAAGGGAGCCACAGCAGCAACAACGACCACCAAACAATTTCCTCTGTTCAAATTACTCAGAAGCTCAAGTCCATTTTTCTTTAAGATTAATTTGTCATGTGTTTAATGCCTTCGTGCATCCTCGAAAAGCTGGCACTCGTACCCGTAATATTCTCGCTAAGAAATAAATGTTGCAACATGTTTCCTAATAATATTTTTCTTTTTTCATGTGATCTGCGAGAGTCCGATTGTGGGATTTTGAAAAAAATTGAAGATGCGGTTTTTTAAATATTTCTATTTCAATATACTTAACCGTCGCCAAAATCAAAAGTTTGAGGCCATAAATAAAAATACTTATTTGAAGTACAGCAACAGTATTGGCAGGCAATATTGTAAACAGTAGGTTGTTATAGGCCACCAAGTTACGAAACACTGGCTGGTATGTCTTTGGAGAAACATATTCCCATATATAGCAACTTAAAAAATGCTAGCTGTTCAGACAATCTTCAAAAACAGTCTGCTTCAGACCTCAAGTTTCAAACAATGCTGCTTTACTTTTCATTGCACGTACATTTTGTGAAAAAAAAGAATGTCTTCGTAACGGTAATATTTGCGTTTTTATATTGCAGTTAACTATCAAGCATGACAAGAGACAAAAATAGTTCCTTCGTACTAAATAACTCCGATATTTTTTCTCTTAGTTATGCAGTTAATAAAAAAGCAAAGTTCACTTTCGGACTACCAAGTGGTATGTGCACAAAATGTACAACATTGATTGATATGTGGGGTTTACCGTCCCAAAACCACCATATGATTATGGGAGACGCCGTAGTGGAGGGCTCCGGAAATTTCGACCACCTTGGGTTCTTTAACGTGCACCGAAATCTGAGCACACAAGCCTACAACATTTCCGCCTCCATCAGAAATGCAGCCGCCGCAGCCGGTATTCGATCCCGCGACCTGCGGGTCAGCAGCCGAGTACCCTAGCCACTAGGCCAACGCGGCGGGGCCAAAATATACAACACTCACTCAAATCTGAAATATCAACTTTCGCACCCGTGTCGATCTTTCAAACCCTGCTTTGAAAGCATACGACTCTGTCATAAGTGACTGCAGACCACGCAACCACGACAAAATCACAAGTTCTATTTAGGGTTTAACGATGATAGTTATAGCGCGAGAACAGAACGACGACAAATAGACAAGAAGGACACGAGCGCTAACTTCCAACTGAGTTTATTGCGCAGAGCGTGAAAACCTATGTAGGAGACAGTAAACCATGTGACAAAAACCATGTGGCACAAAGAGCAATGCCTGAGCAAGGGGAAAAAAACAAAAGCGCAGAAAAAGGCAAAAAAAGTTTGTGGGGAACGAAACAGGAAAGTAAAAGTAAAAGTGATATAACTATTTGCGGACACCGAAACCTTCGAAGAACCTTAGTTCCTTCCCGAAAAATGACACGGAGGTTTGCTTAATGCATGACACCTGGTCGGGTGCCATCTGTTTGCATGGCACCTGTTCGAGTGCCACTTCTCCTTGTCTTTTTTTACGTTTTTGTTTTCTCCCTACTCATGCATTGCTATTGTCACATGGTTCTGTCACGTGGTTTACTGTCTCCCCTATATGTTCTCGCGCTCTGCGCAATAAACTCAGTTGGAAGTTAGCGCTCGTGTTCTTCTTGTCTCTTTGTAATCGTTCTGTTCTCGCGCTATAACTCGTCATACCAACTAGTCCGAACTGCCACACTTCTGTTCACGGTTGCGGCAAATGAGACAGCTTTTGCCCGAAAATGTGACCACTGACAAAGAATTTTCATTCCGGCGTCCAACTATTTTCTTACTCGTTGCGGGTGGAGTCACCCGGGAAACAGGGCACTCTTTTCGCAAAAGCACTGCTGTGCGAGACAAAAATAGTACCACGGTTTTACAGAGCACAGCATTGCACTGTCTGAAAATGTTGGTAGCAAACTCGCAATACACAAGGAGGAAAAAACTAGGTGGGAGCACACCTAGAATCCACAATTCAACCTCTTGTAACACCGCTACCTCCTCGTGTTCATGTGAAACATCCCATCAAACTCCTGTTTGTTTTTTCTGTTGCACTTATAGCGAAAAAAATTGACTCAGTTTTGACAAAATGGGCGTTCGGCAAGTGCACTCGCCCACTGTCTACAAGCCAACCTCCTCCGATGCCACTTTCCTCAAGTTTTTCTTATGATTCTCATTATTCACGACATGCTCTTCTTTAATTTTTATGGCTGGGCTTGAAACTTCCCACGAGACGCTTCTTTGAAGTTTTTTTCCTTCCTCCATTGTAAGACATAATGTCCTTATGGGATACCGTCACATACATTGTTTTATTCCACCATATTTTAAAATTTAATACCTGGGTGTAAGCTAATTAGACTGGCCTTTCAAGCCCTCTAGACCAATCATAGCTGAAAGAAATGTATAACTCTACAACTTGACTGGATTAGATAACGCCAAGAATAGCACCCAGGTCTGAACGTCTCTCCTTCTGTCTCGTTCGGTGGCACAGGTTTCCAGTGACACTCTTCGACTATTTTATAGACCACTCATTCATGTTCCACTGCAAGTTATTCAGAATCCTTGACAAAAGGAAATATATAAGAGGGATGGAGCTTATTCAAGTAAGGTTATATCTTAGCATAAACAACGATGGTTTGAGAAAGGTTCATACTGTTCTGTATAAACATAAATTAGTCTGAACAGCGATTGCTATAAACACTTCAACAAGTAAGGTGCAAAATGAATTATTGAGGTTCAAAGGAAGCGCTAAGCCTTATATTTTAAGGCTAAAAACCTCAAGAAAGGAGAAAAATTACCGCCGGCGTCCATGTTAACGAAGCAAAAAGCCACGCGGCGATGCAATACGGTTCGAAGACTTCATTTCATATATTACCATGACTTCACAGATAAACATTTGTGACTTCCCTATGACGTCATAAAAATGGCGTCACGTGATCACGTGGTCATCCTAGATGATCGCATGGTCAAATTTGTGCCGATCCCAGAGACAGTGCAGTGACAGGGCCGGTGAAAAAAAGTTGTCATGCTTCTTACCTTGGATTACATAGGCAGGGGGTGGTGGGTGGGCGGGGGGGGGGAGGTGCAGCTGCTTTTGCTCTATCACCTAGGGGGGCAAGGTGCAAAGTCTACCGCATACTTTGACCTAATAGGGGGGGTGGGCGGGCTCCGCTATACATTAACCCTCTCTCCGCCCCGAAGAAGGACCTTACGCACGCCTATGCTGAAGGTGTAGAAAGGAAATATCTCTATATGGGAATGCCTATTACTGAGAATAATCGCGCACTGAACCGTTGTGACTCAGGTAAAAGTGTGCGCAGCAGTTTGTGGGAATTCACAGAATGAGCTTTTCCTACCGATTGAAATTCCGCCTGGAACTTCTGCATGTCTCTCTCTCTGTCTCTCTCTGTCTTGCTGCAACATCCGTTTCGTTCCTGTCACTTTTCACGCAGGATTGCTGTTTTCCAGAAGCTGCGCCTCCTGAACCTGGCCCAGAACAACATCGACCACATCCCAGCGTTCGCGTTCAAAAACCCTTCGCTGGAGACGTTGTTGCTGAACACGAACCCAATCAGCAGCATCGGAGCGTTCGCTTTCAGAAATCTGCCCAGTTTGAAGCAAATTGAGCTGCGATACATTCGCGTCAAGAGGCTCGCCGCTTACTCCTTCACCATTCCCCGGCATAACCCGTTGCTGCAGGTAGGAGCGATTAGGATACATCCAGTAGTACATTGAACGTAGAGGCACTTTGCTGAATATGATTAGCATAGCATTCACTGGTGACACACTGCTAAAGAGACGGTGACGGGAACCCACGTATACAAACACTTATTCTCGACCATAGTGGCTGCTACCATTACCGCTTAGCAGCCAGCGTTCCTTCGCGAAGCGTGGCCTCTTCTATAGCAGTATGAACTGTCCTTAGATGGATTATCATAGAATTCTGAGCCCGCACGACACCGCACTCGCTCAGTAGTAATGGCGCATGCACAGCATGCACATGCTTGGCTTGGCGTGACGTCACGGTGGAGGTAGAGATGTCATGCCACAAATTGCTAGCATCTCTAGTATAAACGCTGTTAAAAGGCAACTCTGGTGCATTTCCGACCATATTGCGATAATGCCGTTTTCAAATAGTATTAACATTCCTGTAACATCTCGGATGATTCTATATACTGAGAGATTCGTCAATAACTTTAAATAGCAATAAACAATGAGTCACAATAGAAATCAAAATGGCATGCTGCTCCGCGCTGGGTATGCGATGACGTCACAAAATACGCGACACGCCGTAGTGGCTGGCCAGGAGGTAAACATAGCAAACGTACTTCTTTTATCGCGCGAAAAGCAAGCTAGATATGCCATCTGACGCAGAATCCGGCTGTACCAGCCCATATGACTTTACCAGTGACGAGTGCAGTGATGGCTACAGCTACTACCTGAGCGCACAAGCATCGCCTTTTGATTTCGCCCATTGCCGCATGAAGCACATAACGCACCCTGCATTGATCTTCTCGGTACTTAATATATTGCAAGCTTATTGTAGGTCTTGATGTCAATGACGACTAACACGTGGTATGAAGTGGACTGAACCTAACAAGCAGATTCGCAGCGTCGTTACTTTGTAAAAGAAAGCGTGCGTTGCATCCGTATCATGAGGGAGGCGGGGTTGAAAAATAGTAAGAACGTTACGTCACATATACACAAATTGGCGAGCGTTTGCTAATAATTGTGACTCCGACTTTGGCTACCAATTTTAAAATTCGTTTCTCTAAAGAGCGGAATGACGTACGTTTGTTTAGTTTAGCACATATCATCAGGGCTGTCAATAGAACGCATTTTGAAAGTTTCATTGAAATCAGTGTTTATCGCAAAATCGGCAGAGTATCCCTTTAAGATGAGCTAGAAATTGTACCTTGTGAACAGGCTTGACTGATGAAGCTGCATGTAGCATTAGCACGTGACACAGAGATGAGCGAAAACCTTGAGGAAAGGTGCAAACACGTTCGATTGTCTTCAGCGGCGGCTGGAATCATGGCGATTGGAAGAGAACGCCGACAAAGACCTTACTTCCATCTTGCGGGATTTCGCAGAACTAATATTTGCTTTACGTAAAGGCCTATAGACCGTTACTATCACGTTACTTAAGGTGCAACAGTGCGAAAAAAGAAACACACGGCGGACAAGAAAAGGACGGGACAAGCGCTCAGATTAATTACAAGTGCCACCTACATACAACCAACAATTTCCCACTCTCAAAGAATTGCAGGGGTTGAGAGACCCAATTTATGCTGATAGCATGTGTTCCGTGTTACTTTCTTAATCTTTAACAAACAAGCTGGCTCCACACATTTGGTCGAAAAATTGATTTATAATATTCTTTTTATAAACACGGGAGCGGCCCCAGGGTATGACAAAACCGGCGCATTCGCGAGTCCTGACGTAACGAGCCACTTGCTTTGCGAGCATCTGAATTCCAGTCAACGATTTCGTTTCATTGTCTTCTGCACGTACAGTGACGCTGCTTCAGCCTTATTCGCCTTCGCTTTGCGGTTGAACGAGTTGCAGCGGCTGATACTTTAGTAGGAGGCAGCGGCTCCACTCCACGAAGACTTTTCCATTTCCAAGATGTCAAACATTCGTGGCGTGTTACAGGTTGTTGGCATTGTCATAGACACTTGTTCCTTTAGCTTGTAACGAATCGAAAACTGAACGACCTACAGCTTATTACATGAACACTTCTGATATCACTACTTAACCATAGGTGACATTTTAAGTAGCAATGGACAATCTTTAGTTTCCGACGTGCGTGATATTTACATTAGCGCAAAAAAGTAGTTATCGATTAAAAAAAAACAGCTTGCCCAACTATCTTACACAGTTGATTGATAAGCGTGCTATGATTATAACTAACTAAAACGAACACGCAGGTTCTGCTCTACAGCAGTCGTGGTGCCACCCTGAGAAACTTTTCATGCCTGTCCCGTCCAATTGCGTTCAGTCATTTTCCTGACGTCCAACACCTTTCACGTATATACCCTGGGTGGCAGCTTTTGTGTGCGCAACTAGTTTATTTATTTATTTATTTATTTACTTATTTATTTATTTATTTATAACTACTGCAGTCTTGCTTAGACCATAGGAGAGTCGTACAAAACACACAAATGTACATTTAGGCAAAAAAAACCACAAAAAGTGGCAAAGCTGTCAGAACAGGTTACAAAACGCTTCGAATCAAATGCTCTTCAATCTATACCAAAAAGCTTTGTATAAAAGCCTCATTGGACAGTTTATTCGAAATATTTAATGTACGAGGAAAGCAAAAATAATTTTTCAACAGTTCAAACTTTGCATTAAAGCTTGATTATTTTAGAATGCTGAATTACAGTTACGTAACCTGTAGATAGGATCAATATATGTGATGTGTTAGCTTTATAAGGACCATTTACTAACTGATAAAAGAACTTCAGCCTACAGACACAGTTGATTTCACTCACCGGATGCAAATTACCTGTTTTATTATTTCACTAATAGGGCTGAGACCGAGCGAGTTGTAAATGAATCCTAAAGTCTTTTTCTGTATACTTTCATTTTTTTTCCTGTTAGATATTGTGAGTTGTGTCGAACTCTTGCTATGAGGGAGCAAGGAACATTACTAATTACATCATCTCGACCTACTGCATAGCCAACACGTCTCTACTTAACGTCAGTGTGCTTTGTATGAGTGTAGCCACTTACTTTAGTGACGTCACTAGAACTTTTGACGGGTCGTTCAGGATGCTGCTTTCTCAAACCAAATTCAAAACTAATAATTTTATTTTCTCAAAATAATTGTAACAAAAAATAATCACGCACGTATTAAGAGCCCGCGATTTCATTCTTTACACGTCAAAGTGGAACATGGCTGACTGCAGAATATGAACATTTAACACATACATATTATAAACTATTACGGATTACTTGACTTTGTATCTCAGAATTTAATAGTGAGTGCCTTGAAAACCTGGCGTTAAGAATAAATGGGTATGCTTTAGCATTCTATACGTCCTTTACTTTGGGGAAGCCATCACCTGTCCTAGTTTTAAGGCTTGTGCTTAGAACAAATCTCACATAATTTAGAGTACCATGTACAGGAGAACTTTCATCTGTTTTCGTAAAACTGGTGGACGATTTAGAGTACTTCATGTACTCTGCTATAAGAGTGCAGAGAGAAGCCCCTAGTCACAAAAGATAATGGGGGGGGGGGGTGCGGGGGTTAGAGAAAGTGGTTGATGATTTAGAGTACTTGGTACTCCAATATTGAAGAGCACAAAGCCACCCCGTGGGCTCACTAGATGAGGCTGGATATGTGCGTGCTTAGAAAAAGCGGTTAACAATTCAGTGTGCTTAGTGCCCTACAATATATGTGAGAGCAGAAAACTGGCCCTAAGCACAACAGTAAGTAATAATGACGATGAACACAAAAGGTCGGATGTATGTTTTGGAAAAGTGTTCAAGGATTTCGAGTATTTCGTAGTGAACCGTGAAAAAAGCAGTTACCTGCCCCTATCCCCAGCAGTACAGACCCCGCAAAATCAGATTGGTCGAATATGTGTTAAGAAAAAGTCAGTAACGATTCAAAGCACTAGGTACACTGCTATGAGAGAGCATAAAGCCGTCCCGTGGGAATACGTAACCTGTTTGTCAAATGTGTGTTCAAAAAAGTGTGTAATGATTTAGAGTATTAGGTACTCTACCGATTGAGAGAGCATGAAGCCATCCCGTGGGCATCACACCTTTGCGTTATTGATAATCCACCACATAATCGACGATTGAGCTACTATCACGAATAATTTGCAAGTGAAGGATATATTGGCAGGTGATTTTATCAAAGGGACACAAGTTCACGACGCAGGTTTTTGGTCGAGAAACTTGAAATTTTTAGAAAATTCCAGCAACAATTCCAAGAATCTTTGAGGAAGGACGTAACTTTTTATGAAGGGACGATTGAGTTTTATTCAATAATACGCGTAGTGCTTACAGTGCCAGAGTAAAAAGCGCTCTTAATGTTACACAGGAGAACACCTAGCCAGGCCCACTTATGTCGGTGAATAGAAAGAGGCCCGCAGTAGTTGGGGCGGAGGTTGAATTGCATGTTTGATAGGTGCCATCGAGCGTCGTAGGCATGCTGAGTGATATATCGAGGCTCTTGCAGCGCCACGTGGAAGTCTTCGAGACACACTTTGGAAGGCAGTTTGGAGCTGTTGTGCCTGTTGTCACGTAGTCTTAGAAGGCAGTGGTGAGGTCTGGGATGGGCGGAGCGTATACGCTCCATGACGTCGCTACATGCGCCTCGGTTTGTCGACAGCGCCAACTGCTGTTTAGAATCATTGAATAGGTGTATGGACTGTAACTGCATATCGCATTTATTCCTAAGTTGTAACCAACCATAGGTAAAAAATTGGCCCTGTATCTGCATGTAATCTGCAAATGTCGTCGAAAGACGATAGTCTTGCGTGTGGAGAGGGTAACAAAACATTTATTTGATGTTCTACAGAAGAAAATCGGTGAATGGTATTCTGACGGCACTGCGTTAGAGTGCCTTGAGCGCGCAGCGGAGGTGAACGAGCACATCAAGTTACGTCACACGTGAGACATGAGCACCATCTGGCAGTTTTATTTGGAAAACAAAGCACGTGGCCCTGAGGTGGGCGTGCGCGCCCGTCTCAGAGGCGATAGAGTGTAGAACGCAAGGCGACGGGTAGGTGCCACCACCACGTCGTCTTTGCAAAGCGTTGGAAACACTCGCTTCTTCGTGCAAGCGTTGCATGGTCACCGCAGCATGATAATCGCTACAGTCCTCAGAATTACCTCTGTATGCCTTTTCTATAAAAGACAAACATGCAGAATCTATACGTGTTGTTATGACGCCTCAGATATGCGCAATGATTGCTTTTTAATTGACAATCGCACTATGAACGCTGATTCTTGAGCAACACTGGTGGGCACTGCGTATTGGGTCGGCCGTTCGGGGTATCGGCTGGTGCTATTTCGAATACCCAGTTCGCGGTAGCGATGCACAAACGGACAAATGTACAGACAGACAGACAGACAGACAGACAGACAGACAGACAGACAGACAGACAGACAGACCAAAGTTTTTGCGCCGAAGGTCCCCAAGAAAGACTATCGTCTTTAAAACCACTATGGTCCGAAAGACTTGTAGCTCGAGGCTGTGCTTGGAAAGGTACGCGGTACAGCCCCAATGCTTACCAGGGAATTTCTGATAAACATCCCAATGCGGAAAGCGTAGGCGTTGGTAAACGCAACGCCCAACCACAGCCTACATAACAGGGTCTGGTCTGCTCGGTAAAGCCTCGACGGGACTTGAAGACTTAGCGTAGGGCGAGTACAGTCGGGCATGCTTGAAGTGTGGCTGATTCCATTGTGATGTGGTTTGCTGGCGAGCAAGCCTGCGGAGCTTTCGTGCAGCATCTGTCCTAGAAAGTGGTAGTTGCAGTTTATGATCTTCTGTGTGGGCTGAGCGGGCAGCTTGATCGGTCCGTTCATTGCCGATGATTCCGCAGTGACTGGGCAACCACTGAAATGTAATTTGGTGCCCTTTCTCAGTCAGGTGGTGTATAACCTCTGCTATCTCTAGTACCAGCTGCTCGTGTGGTCAATGGCGTAAGGCTGATAGTAGAGACTGCAGTGCCGCCTTCTAGTCGCAGAAAATAGTCCACTTGCGTGTGGGTTGAACAACTACAAATTGCAACGCGGCACGAAGTGCTGCTAATTCTGCTGCCGTTGATGTTGTTGCGTGAGATGTCTTGAATTTACTTGTCATGGCCAACCTTGGTATCACTACTGCTCCTGTAGAACTGTCCATCTGAACCGATCCGTCAGTGTATATATGTGTGGAGTCTTGGTATTTCTCATACAAGAGAAGTAGTGTGAGCTGTTTAAGAGCCGGTGACGACAAATTGGCCTTTTTCTGGACGCCAGGTATGTCATTATGAATCATTGATTGAGCGAGGCACCATGGCAGAGTCACAGGTCTAGCGGCAGGAGAGAACGAAGTTGGGATCGACTCACCATGTGCGGTCACTGTTTTGCAGTAAGATGTGCATGGTCGGACCACTGGTAGAGAGGCTAGGTGATGTCGAGGGGTTCGGGCAAGATGTCGTATTTGTGTCCCCAGCACTTCCACATTAATGTGGGTCTTGATGAGGTTGTCCCTTGTGATGGCGATAGTTGCCGCTGTTGACGCACTTTGGGGCAAGCCTAAACATATCCGGAGTGCTTGAGCCTGGACACCTTGAAGCATTCGTATGCTTCTTTTACTTGCGTTGGTTAACACAGGTAGGCTGCACCGAAGGAATCCAAAGAAAAGAATCCTGTATAGTCGCTACATAGCAGTTGTGGACATTTCCCAGTTCTTTCCAGCGAAGAACTTGAACAAATGACAGATGCCTGTCAATCGCCTTTTCATGTATGATACATGTGAGCTCCATGAGAGGTCTCTGTCAATTATAACACATAGAAACTTGTATGATCAGAGGTGACGTATCCTTTCGCTGTTTATCAGAACGCTGTAGTTCTGCAATGGTTTGCGCGTTAATGCCACAATTGCACATTTCTCAGAGGAAATTTCCAGACCTCGTTGACGGAGGTAAATAGGAACTTGGGTGGCAGCTCTCTGAATTCGCGCTCGCAGCTGTAGACGTGTTACTGCAGACGTCCAAACGCGGATGTCGTCCGCGTACATTGACAATCTGACAGTACTTGGCAGATGCTCATTGAGAGCTATTAGCGCCAGGTTGAATAGTACAGGGCTAAGTATGCCACCCTGGGGAACACTACGGTGGCTGTAATGTAGCGAAGTGTCACCATCCTCGGTTCTCACGAAAAAGGATCGCTCAAAGAGATAGCTGCGTAGCCACTTAAGCATCCGACCACCCACTCCTACCTCCTTGAGAGTGGTGAGGACCGCTTCATGTGTGACGTTATCGTACGCCCCTTTAACACCAAGAAATAAAGAAGCGCAGAGACGCTTACGGCCTTTTTCGTGTTGCGCGTAGCTGACCAGGTCTATGACGCTATCAATTGATGACCGGCCATGGCGAAATCCCGTCATAGTGTTCGGGTAGATGTTGTGATGCTCCAGGAACCATTCTAGCCGTCCAAATACCATTCTCTCCATCACTTCGCCCAAGTAACTAGTTAGTGCAATCAGGCGGTATGATGTGAGCACCAAGGGTGACTTGCCAGGCTTCAGTAATGGAACCAAACGGCTGGTCTTCCAGTTAACTGGGAGGGTGGCCTCTCGCCACGAATCGCTGTATATCTCGAGGAGGGCACTCCTCGCACACTCACCAAGGTGACACAGTGCTCTGTATGATATTCCATCTGGCCCGGGTGCTGATGTCCGTCTACACAAAGCCAGTGCTGCTTTAAGCTCATGAATAGAAAAAAATTGGTCCATGTGGTGATCGTGTGATGTCTTGCCACCACGTGAGAGCATGGAGATGTGGGGATCTGCGAGTTGACCAGATAAGTTGGCACAGAACTCTTCTGCCACGTCGACCTCCGATCTCTGTTGAGAGAGGGCTAGAGCCTTGAATGGAGACCGCAGCCTGTGGCCACTGTGGAAAAGAGGAAACAATCCAACGTATTCTTTGTGGCTGCCTAGCGTATAATAAACAACGACTATGCCTTCGCAAGTAACTCAACAAATTAGATGATCAACCTCTGTCGGAGCAGGGAATTCTGCACTATCGTCAGGTTGCGACTTCACAAAAGAAGGCTCTGAAAGCGCTACTACACTTTTTGCGATCGACCGGTCTTACTGAACGGTTGTAGCTAGGACGCCCTCCCTGTGTGTGTTTTCATTTTTTATGAGTGCGCGTGCGTTTTTTTTCTCTATCTACCCCCTTTTTCTTGCCCCTACTTCCCCGCCTCCAGCGCTGGGTAGCAAACCAGATGCCAATATCTGGTTAACCTCCCGGCCTTTTCTTTTTCACTTTCTCTCTCTCTCTTTTCTGATAAACACGCAGATTATTCTGAGTGCCGGCCAAATAGAGAGCATCGACGAGAAGGCGTTCTACAAGGTGGCACCCTTGACGCTTCGACTCACAATGAACAAGCTGGAAGAGTTCAGTGGTCCCGTCTTCAAGCCCCTGATGGAGGCAATGACATTGAACGCGAAGCGGATCAATAAGCTAGGGCAGGCCAAGATCGAGACCCGAGGTGAGACGTAGTGACAAGTCACTTCGTCGAATATTCTTGAAATCGTTTCTAGAGGCAGTCTGCTTTCTGTCTCTGAACTATCTCTTACCAGATCGAAAGACGCCGCCCCATGGCAACCAATTTTATTTTGTTCTATAGAAACTAAGCTATCAACCAGTACACCTTATGGTTGTAGGGTTATACATTAGAATATAGGTTAAATCGATTTTATAGTACCCACAGAAAATGAATAACAGGCCCAAATGTACTTCTTGTTAAAAAAACAACAAAAATCTACTTTTTATGTTTCCTTAAAATGCCTAGAAGATTTTCCATAATGTATCATAAAACGCTGAAGACTAATTTTTGTTTTACATTGTACGTGCTTCATGTCCAAAAACTGTTACTAGCACTGTTACGGTTTGTATAAACCTTTCTCTTGATATTTGTGTCAAGTGCATCATTTAAGGGGGCAAGCTATATTTGCTTGTTTTTGTCTAGTCATGTTAAGCGTTCGTAAGTGAGTGTCACTTCGAGAAGCCACAGAGAAGGCCCCTCTTCATAAGCACTTGTAGACCAGGGGCCTCCAACTGAACTATGAATCCGAGCCACAGTCGGAAAATTTGATTGATATGTGTGGTTTAACGTCGCAAAACCACCATATGATCATGAGCGACGCCGTAGTAAATTTCGACCACCTGGTGTTCTTTAACGTGCACCAAAATCTGAGCACACGGGCCTACAACATTTCCGCCTCGATCAACAGTGGGAAAATTTAAACCGGGAGGGACGAGGACAGTGAAGGTTACTCAAGCGAAAAAGGGAGGGAAGAGAATGGGCAATTTTTAGTATGCAGCACTTCAGGCGGCAGGCCATCGTATGCTGTCGTCATCGCTTTGCCTTATTATTATTATTATTTATTATTTGATTGGCATACACAGATACACAAGGACACATAGGAAAGAGGGAGAGAGAAAGCTGGCAAATGCCACCTGGAGGGGCACAACGCCTGCTCACTCTTTCGGGAGGAGGGAAGAAACAGAGGAAGCAAAGATTGGAGGAAGGAAAAACTAAGGCGAAGCAACACATAGCACAGCCATCCATATCGCGGGCTAACGCAACGAGTTCTTCCTTCTCGAATTCTTCGAGTGCCTGAATGATTATTTTAAGGCACGCAAAATAACATATACCAAAGCGCGAGTTCCTGCCAAAGAGATGCCTTTATTCTTCCTTTTGTTCTTGAAGCGCCTTGACAAGTTACTTTATTATTACTATCATTTATTTAGTTGTTTGACAACACATGAATGCCCTGGTGCAGACAAGAAGGTTTAAAACAAAATAAATCTTCGTTGGCGCAGGAGACGAAAGGCGACATTATGAGTCACCTGACTAGGCCTCTAGCACCGCACCGTACATTCTTCACACAGAGTGGCAGCTAGTATCGAAAGAAAAACATAAAAACATAATCTCATTGCACACAACTAGGAGAAATCCTATACAAAAAAAAGTTTACAACAAGGTTTAGAAGACGGGTTATATTGCGTACACGTTTTATTTCAAAGCAAATAAACAAAAGAGATAAAACGAGCAATATTGGAGCAGACATCTGTGTTCTATATGGAAGCATAGACAGAGGTTTCTGTACATGAATTGTCACAAGAGTAGGTAGTGCGCAACAATTTATACACGTAATAATAAAATTAAGGTTCACGAGGCGGCGTCATGCTCTCCCACTGTAGAGGGCCAGGTACTATAAATTGTTTACCACTTTTTCTCAACACAACTTCTGGCCAATTATTACAAGCCGTGTTTTCCATTCGGGACGGGTTTATGGTCTCCGATAGTGCAGTACTCACGTACCTAAAATCGTTAACCACTTTCTTTAATATATATGTACGATTACGGCTCCGGAAACAGTCCCCATTGTATGCCTATATGCTATCCCATGATACTCTAAATCGTTAAACACTTCTTCTAAATTCACGTGAGAGAATGGCATAACTTACTGCACTCACACCTTGAATAATAAATATGTGCTCTGAGAAGTACATCTTCGACTTCTTCATGAAAGATGATATAAAAGAATCATGGTTTATCAAAGTTAGTACTTGGGGATGACTGTTAAGCAGATTAGGGATTTGTCATTTGAAAAATTGCTGATTATAGGTAGTCCCTGTTCCTGGTTTCAAGAAAGTGGGATGTCTAAAGTTGTGGTGTAGAGCGTTGTTAGTAAAGATAGCGAGAAATACCTGAAGGTCAATTTCTGTATTTGAAAAATATGAGCTCAGAGAGACGCCGGTTATATAACTCACGAATGCGAAGAATGCGCAGTGATGAGAAATGCGAAGATCCGTGTTCGTGGTATGATAGGTTACGAAGCAAGCGAATAGCTTTTTTTTTCGTTAGATACAAGTTGTTTAGTTTAGACCGTGACGTAACTCCCAGAATAAGAACACAATAGTGCGAACGAGAATGAACTAAAGAAAATCATAATTGGTGTTTTAACGAGTTCGGTAACAAGGTCTGGTATCTGTTTGAAATTCCTACTTATTTCACTATGTTGCTTAGAAGAGGCTTTACAATGATCCTAAATGCCAAGATTAAATAAAACTCCAAATAAAAATTGAGAAGAGGAGCAAGTATGCGAGAAATCAAAAGAGGGAGTAAAGAAGAAAAGAAAAAAATAAATCGGAAATGAACAGAAATGAAGTAATGAAAAAGAGAACACTTAAAAATACGAAAAAAAACAATCTATGAGAGACAAAAAGGCCTGCTCATGTCCGCTCTTTTTCAGGCTCGGCACGCCTTGTGCAAAACTGCCTTCTTCAATACGATATGGCAACTAGCTGCGAGAAGCATGTCATTGACGTTCCGTTGTCGCTGTGGGAATGGTATGGGTCCCGATGTGGTGTAAAGAAGACGACCGAGCACACTGCAGACACTGCAGGGATGGCCTCATTCTTTTTGTTATTTTCTGAAGGGTCCCGAGCAAGCTGAGCTCAACACTAATCTTGCTTGCTTGCACCGATATTTTTCCTTTCCTTTACTCGAAGGCACGATACACTCACCAAACTTCGTATGCCGTCGATGTACAATACTGATACTAGTCTTCACAATGAGTGAAATTGTGGCACCAATTATAACATGTAGAGGTTTCGTTTTCATGACGACGCTTGAACTCATCGTAGAACGGGCTGCCTCAGAGAAAAATGAACTAAAACAAATATTACAAGAAAACTTCTTTTAGGGCGATTTATACTTAACTGGCGTAGTTAAGAAAAAAATACGATGGCCTTAATTTGAGGTCTAGTGGTCTCATGCCGCTAATTTTATGCGTGGTGGGTGCCCTCCCAAGCGACCATAACTACGTTCGAGCGAGCACCAGGCTGGAAGTGCAGTCGTACCTTCTTAACCAGTAGGTACCTGGTGGCAGCAGTTCTCTGTCTCCTAAAGCAGCGAATGTTCAGCTATTTCACCAAGGCTTTGGTGGCCTAAGGTACGCCCATGGGCTTTCGCAGAACCTCATGAGGCTACCTCTCGAGATGAGTACTTAAAAACAGCAGAGTGCCAGGTCGCTGTACTCCTCTACCCATTGGGAAAAAGTGGTGGGTTCCTGGTCGGCCTTGGGAATCGAGCACTGTACCTCTCGCATTGGAAGCGGGCGCTGTAACCATGCAGATACCGCTGTGGTTTAAAGAGCCGCTCTTCTGCAGCTTTTGAAAATTGAGAGACCCCTCGTGATACGCAGCTGTGTGTGTGTGTGTGTGTTGTAAAATATATGCAATGAGTGTTTTTTCTCTTTCTCCTGTTCTGCTTCTCTCTTTTTTCATGACATTTTTGTGCGCCCCAATCATCTGTACCTAATAAAAATAAAACAAAGTTAAAATATTCGGGACCGGTCTCGTTACTATAGCTGAACCAAACTAAACCTCATTATTCGCAATAGACGATAAAAAGGAAATAATGCAAGTAACATTTAACCACGAGCCAGAAAAACTTATGTGTGCAACCACGGGCCGCATGCAGTCCATAAGCCGCGTGTGTACAGTCGCTATTAAAATTGAACAAATGTAAAACGGCCTTCAAAAGTGATGACTGTTTTTTTTTTATCATCCACGCAGGTAACCGATTCACCTGCCGCGGTTGCAGTTTTTCCTGGCTTACGACGCTACAAGGAAGGCCGGACTTGTACCTCATGCTGTTCGACTTCCAATGCAGCGATAGGACTTCAGTATGGAACGTCACGAACTCTCTCATTGGCTGTCCTCGTGGAGGGCAATAAACGCATGAGCATAAATCAATCAATCATAGCCGTTTTAGGAAGCTTTAGTGAGACCCTGAGGACCACTTCAATGGCAGCTTACGTCATTCACTGTGCAAGTATGAATACCTGACCATAAATACAGTGCATGTGGGTAACAGTATAACATCACAATGCATCGCGGAAACAATGAAACACAAACTATGGGAGATAATTTAGACTCGAAGCAAAAGTTTTGAAGAAACCCGACGTTTCGAATCCGACTTGGTTTCGTCCTCAAGGGTGACTGCAGAGCTACGTCTCCGCAGTCACCCTTGAGGAAGGAAGCAAGTCGCTTTCGAAACGTTGGGTTCTTTCAAAACTTTAGCATGGAGTCTAAATCATCTCCCATTTTCATACCCAACCAGACAGACTGCTGTGGAATGTTTGCATTCACACTCAACGCAAACTATAAATGTCGGGTTTTAACGTTCCAATACATCCATATGATTATGAGAGACGACCTGATGCATCACTACGGAAATTGTGAACATCTGGTGTTCTTTAACATGCACTGACATCACACTATGCGCGGGCCTTTACCATTTCGCCTCCGTCGAAATGCCACTGTCGCAGCTGGAATCGAACACGCGACTTTCAGGACAGCAGCCGAGTATCCTAGCTACTGATCAACCGTTGTGGACTATTTTTTTTACTGTACTGCAAAAGCGCAATGTGTTAAGGCCATCACTGTAGGATGTAAGGCCACCTTGCCTTGTTTCATCTCAGGGCTCACGGAGAAACACACGTACGCACCTGAGACGGCTGCCACCGCATCGAAAGCAGCATTGTTGACATAGTGGCAGATGAATAATACAAGGCTCATTGTCCTACATGTGGTCATCACACAAAAAGAAATTCATCGCCAAACTATCCCAGACGTCGACGCGATAAAGAAGACTACTCTAGCCAGACGTTGATGGAGGCCATGTCTCGAATGCGTGCGTGACTTTGTAAATGAGCATGCTTAAAGCCGAAGATGTACTACGTGACCTTCAGGCACCCTTGTGTTATTTGTTATTGGTGGGCTGCGTACGCATGAGTAGATTGTTTGTTAAAAGGGAGGTTTTTCACGGATTATGCTATATCGTAAATAGGTATGTGTGAGTTCATTTGAACATGTTCACCTGCTATATATCAGAAGGAAATGGCAGCGAAACCACACAACAACAGAAAAAGAAGGCACACAAAATACGATGAACTAGCCCAAGTTTTAGTCTTTTCGTTACCTAATGTATTAGTTAGCTAACCACGTCATCACAACGCCCTTGCAGCTGTCCTTTTGGGCACAGCCACGGCGTTATAGTGTACTAGAATGCAAAGTGTGCTTTGAGTGAGGCATTTCGACGGTGACAGAAGAGGGTGCTCCGAAGAGATGAAATGGAGCAGATGTCGCTGTCGGCTGCACGAACGTGGTCTACTACTTTGGTGTAAGCCTGTGGAACGAACTATATAGAACACTTTGTGTGTTCTTGCATCAGTTTACTCGTGATCGCCTTGTTGCCTACAGTTTAACCATCTCGTGCCGTAGGGGATTACAGCAGTGGTGATGTTAGTTATGAACGTGTTTCTATATGTGGATGGAAATGAGTGCATACGTTGATACCACTCATGGATACAAACTACAACGTCACGATTTTCAAGGTAAGGACGTCGCGTGTTACGTCAACAGCCTTAAGATCAAAATTTCCTCGTAAGTGATTTTTAGTAATTTACTGTAGTTATTAGATGATTACAAAAACTTTTGCAAGTCCTATACAAGCACACTTGAGCACAAGCACTCAGAAGACCTGCGTGCTAGATTACGCTCAAACATCAACTTTGCTGAGGGCCTGCCGGTAACACAGGTAACATCACACTTCTGCACGCGTTGTGCTCTCATCACGGTGTTGCACCTCTCCGTTGCGTTGACGCTCCGCTTTGATCAATTACGCTAGATGGCATGTTATAAAATAGCAACCTTCAATAAAACTCGAAGGGTTTCGTATGCGTTTGCCATCAAAGGCGCATCCAAGATCAAGGTTTTCTGCACCTAACGTGCTTATGCACTGCCTCTTGGATCGAAGACCTTATAAGCTTTCTGCACGTCGCCTGGTTTTCCACGGCCTTAGTCACTGGGTAACCTTTGGTCAAGCGATGACTTCATGTGATGTCACCACTAGATAGCTGAATATGTGATGTCATGACGCCTCACAATTTGGCGACACGTGACTTTAAAATGTCGTCTTATGGAGTCGTCAGCTAGTGATGACGTTTTTCACCCCTCCCGTTGACGCTGGCAACTCGAGGCGCTGATGACGCCGATGGTCTATTTGCACGATTGACAAGGTATTTAAGGATTTCGGCCCGAAACTTGCTGCTCGGCGAGTTGCTACATGCTTTAAACGTAGAAATGGTATGTGAAAATTATACACAGCACAGTAAGAAAAAAAACACCATGAGGACAATATTTTTGCAACTTACTTTACTATTCGTCATTTTTCAAAATGTACATACGTCAACGACAAAATATTTTTTTGTTCTGGTTTCTATTGTTTCAGCGTTTGATTAGCTTCCTACAGACATCAAGAGTGGCATACTTAAAAGCAATAGTCTTGGTTGGAACGGGGAGCTGTTTATCATATGGAAGTCTATAGGTGACGTCGTATACTGCTGAGCTGGTGTCGGTGCTGCCAATCTAACGGTCCCAACAAAAGGGGGACGAAACAACAACTTTTATCAGCATCTGGCAGTAGAGTACTACGTACTTTAAATCGTTATACACTTTTTCTAAAAACACAGTCTGAAAAGCAGAGACGTTGCTGAAGTGGCAAGTACGTCCTTATCCTGATATCAGTGATCCTTGTACAGGACACGCATTGTTTTGATAAGGTACACATTCAACGGAAGTCTGTCTAGTTGGGTATGAAACTGGGAGATGATTGTTCTCACGCCATAGAAAACAACATACCTTCAGGCTTTCGACACGGCTTGAATCAGTACAGTGACCCGTAGGACCAGTAAATTACGTCATCTTGAAGAGTGGGCGTCGTCAATTGGGGTTGTTGACATGTAAAGCAAAAGAACCAACAAATAGGGTCAACAGCATTCGATAGAGTGGCGATTTGTCGACGGCTCCAGTGATGAGGTGGACTCCACGTCACCCCTTTTCTAGAACCTAAATACAATGGTACCATTGGTGCTGTATTACTCACCAATTTTCTCGGAATATA
This sequence comes from Rhipicephalus microplus, assembly GCF_013339725.1. Classification (NCBI taxonomy): domain Eukaryota; kingdom Metazoa; phylum Arthropoda; class Arachnida; order Ixodida; family Ixodidae; genus Rhipicephalus; species Rhipicephalus microplus. The sequence goes on along the minus strand of NC_051167.1, from coordinate 125,802,171 downwards.
TGTGTTTGTTATGGCTGGACAACGAGCGTTTATCAGAAATGACTGTATGCCGGACTCGAAACAGAAACTTTTCGAAAGGCTTCTATTGAATGGCATGTTTGCTCTAAATGACGAGGTAACTACTCACATTGAGGCAGTAGAACACACAGACTCTAAAAAGTATATGCATATGTTAATTTTATTAAGATTTTTTTCAAAGCAAACAATGCTATTCTGAAAAAAAGACTAAAAAAGTTGAAGAAGGTACGTTCAGGGAAAACGTGTATGTTTATCAGAAGTATATTCTCAAGTGAGGCACGATTATATAAATGCGGAACCCCCTAGTTACAAGATATTAGCGAATTTATAAAACTAAACAAATGAATGAATAGACAAATTACGTACCTGAGAAAGCTTACTTATTGTCTATACATTATGACAAGCACTCCTTTTTAATTACTTTATCTTGTGTACTCAAAAGCAACACTAAAAAATTCTTGAAAATTCTGAACCCTTAGCCACCTTCTGCTGTTATCATTACCGACCGTAATGACATTACGATTCCCCAACAAGAATCTGCTGATGTAATTAGTTTAGCTTTGTCATCTGTATTCTCCACTGAACCTGATGCTCCTTTACCAGTACCCCCTCCCCTCTGTCCAGGATGTTATGTCAGCAATTGATCAATGAGTAATTGATCAAGTCAGCACATGTCAATGATTTCATTGCCGGCCCTCTCTCTGTAACATCTGGCGTCCCACAGGGTAACGTCTCAGGCCCACTGCTATTTCTTGTTTATACTATAACCTCCCTCTACATGTCACCTCTCGAATTCGAATGTTCGCCGACGATTGTGTCATCTATCGTCCAATCACTATTATAGCTGACCACTCTCTTTTGCAAGAAGATCCTAATGTTCAAGACTAGTGCAACGATTGGTTGATGACCCTGAACCCCAACAAATGCAAGGTATAGTAAGTTCCGCTCGTCGTTCACAACCATTATACATACCCTACACTATTGTCAACACTTCATTAGAAAGCGTAGCTACATTTAGGTACCTCGGTGCCACCCTTTCACATATCTTAAACTGGTCACCTTGTATAGCACGCGTCACTGCTTCGGCCAACAAAACCCTCGGATTCACAAAACGACATCTGCGTTATGCACCATGTCATGTAAAACGTTTAGCGTGTAAGTAACTCGTACTCCTGAAGTTAGAATACACTTCTCCCATCTGGTCACCTCATCAAAGATACATTATCAATGCCTTATAATCCCCTCAGAACCGCGCAGTAAGGTTCATTCAATCACCACATTCATATAGCACTAGCGTAACACTTAAAAGTTCAGTCTGGTTCAAACACGCTACAGTCCCGGCACCGCATTGATTCATTAATTCTTTTCGACAAGTTTTTTCTGCAGCTCACTATATCATGCCCCACATAATCTGGCTCCGCCACCGCGCACATCTCGGCGCACAGGGCTCTACTTGCAACTTGCTCGTCCATGCAGCCACACAGCGACTTTTTTGTAGTCTAACCTCTTTGCTCCCTTTCATTCCTTCCCCAGTGCAGGGTAGCAAACCGGATGTGCGTCTGGTTAACCTCCCTGCCTTTCCTTGCATCTTTACCTCTTTCTCTCTCTCTTGTTTTTTCCAACGTCAGCTGACTGGAATGGTCTGCCCCGTTATATCGTCTAAACTGCCTGTTTATCCTCAACCTCAAAAAAAATTAAACTTGGTATGTCTCAATAAATGGAGAGAGAGAAACGAGAAAAAAGGAAGGCAGAGAGGTTAACCAATTGCTAGTAATTGCTAATCCGCAACCCCAGTGCTACCCCACACTGGGGTTGCGGAATAGGGTGTTGAAAGAGAGAGCTGAAAAAAAATAAGAGAAAAACACGCACACGCCCGCACATGCACGCACACGCAAAAGCAGTCCATTTAGAGGCGTTACGACAGGCCAGTAGTTCGCAAGAAGCCCAGGAAGGAGCGCTTGCACGGCCTTCTTCTGGGATGAGTCATGACGATGGCGCAGTATCCTTTCTTCTGACAGCGGCTGGTCATCTAACCTGTTTAGTTTATTAGAAAGGTGTTGTCTTTCGAGGTTGTATTTCGGGCAGTCACAGAGTATATGTCGAATTGTTTCTTCCTCTCCGCAGTGTGCACAGTCGGCGGTGTCGGCCATACCTATGCGGAACGCGTACGCACGGGTAAACGCGACTCCCAACCATAGTCTGCACAGAGCAGTAGCGTAGCCTCGTCGAATTTTTGTTGGAAGCTGCATGCTTAACGTTGGATCAAGGGATCGTAATCTTGCATGCGTAAAGAGAGGCTCATTCCTAAGAGCCATGAAGCGTTGGCGAGCGAGCATGCGGAGCCTCCTAGCAGCGTCCGTCCTTGAAAGAGGTATTGACTGGTTGTTGTCTTCTGTATGGGCGGAACGGGCAGCTTGATCAGCTCGTTCGTTACCGATGCCCTTTCTCTGTTATATGGTGTAGCATTTCTGCTGTTTCAAATACCAGCTGCTCGTGTGGACCACGGCGTAGATTGTACAGAAGTGACTGCAGTGCCGCCTTGCAGTCGCAGAAAATCGTCCACCGTTGCGTGCTTCGGTCGTTAATGAAACGCAGCGCAGCGCGAAGCGCTGCAAGCTCTGCTGCCGTTGTTGTGGTTACATGAGCTGTCCTGAATTTGATGATTGTGGCATGCGTTGGAATAACGACCGCCACAGTTGAGCTGTTTGGCAGGACAGAGCCGTCGGTGTAGACGTGGGTGCAGTCTTGGTACTTCTCGTACAGCAAAAGTAAGGCGAGCTGCTTGAGGGCTGCTATTAAAGAATCTCATTTTTTCTGAATGCCTGGCATTGTCAGGTTGATGACTGGCTGTTTGAGGCACCAAGGAGGAACTGAAGGTCTCGCCGTGGGCGTAGGACCAGTTGGTAGAGAGCAACCATGCGCAGTTACTGGTTGACAAAAGGAAGTATGAGACCTATCCGCTGGTAGAGAGGCTAGGTGGTGACGAAGAGTGCGGGCTCCATGCCTTATGTGTATTCTCAGAGCTACAATTTCAATATGGGTCTGCACGAGGTGGTCTTTGGCTAAAGCTATAGTCGCCATTGTTGAGGCGCCCTGAGGCAGACCTAAAGAGAGTCGGAGCGCCCGTGCCTGTACGCTTTGTACCATGTGTCGACCTGTTTTGCTGGCGTGATAATACGGGCAGACTGTATCTTAGAGCCAAGAAAAAGCACTCTTTCCAGTCGTAACATAGCATTGGGCTGCATTCCCCAAGTATTTCCAGCGAGAAACTTGAAGAGATGGCATATGCCCACCAATCGCTTTTTCAAGTACGACACACGAGGGCTCCATGATATGTCTCTGTCGATTATGACACCCAAAAATTTGTGAGGTTTATAATTTTGACCATTAATTGACATTCTGTAATTTGTAATGGGTTTGCGTGTAAATGCCAGAAGAGCGCACTCCCGGAAGAAATTTCTAGGCCTCGATTGCGGAGGTACAAAGCAGTTGCAGTAGCAGCTCTCTGGATTCTCGCTCGTAATTGCAGGTGAGTTACCGCAGATATCCAGATGCAGATGTCACCTGTGTATGTTGATAGACAAATATTGTTGGTAGGTGCATATGGAGAACGATCAGTCTTAGATTGATTAGCATGGGGCTCAGTACACGACCCTGAGGGACGCCATGACAACTGAAGAGATGTTTCTTGCCTCCGTAATCACAAAATAGATTGCATTTGGAGATAGCTGTATCTGCACTTAAACATTTGGCCACCCACTCCAACCTCTTCTAGTGCGCCAAGGACGACTTCATGAGTAACATTCTCATAGGCTTCTTTGACATCAAGGAGCAGAGAGGCGCAAAGACGGCTATGGCTTTTCTCATGTTCAGCGTACGTGATTAGGTAGACGAAGCTATCGATCGGTTATTGACCACGTCGAAAGCCAGCCATGGCATTCGGGTAGCTCTAATATTACTCCAAGTACCACTCGAGTCGGCCGAGAATCATTCTCTCCATCACTTTACCAACGCAACTAGCCAATGTGATCAGGCGATAGGAGGAGAGTTCCAATGGTGATTTGCCAGGTTTTAGTAATGGGACTAGACGACTAGTTTTCCAACTTAAGGGGACAGTGCCCTCTAGCCAACAATCATTATATAGCTGAAGTAGAGCTATTCTCGCGCGCTCTCCCAGATAACACAGGGCTCTGTAGGAGATTCCGTCAGATCCTGGTGCGGAGGTACGCTTGCACGAAGCGAAAGCTGCCTTAAGCTCCTGAATGGTGAACTTGAGGTCCATACAGGAATCGCGTGGTGGCGGACAACTGCTCGAAAGTGGTCAGCTGTCAAGTGCTGTAGTTTGTCCTGATGATTCGGCGCAGCACTCTGCAGCAACGTCAATATCTAGTCAATTTTCGTAAAGGGCTAAGGCATTGAACGGTGATCTCTCATTGGGGGATGACCGCGAACCTGGTACCATCCTCCATAATTGCGATAAAGGCTTACGAGGGTTGAGTGACTCACAGAAAGTAATCCACTGTTGGAATTCTAGCTTGTCCAAACGACGTTGGACTTTTTGCTGCATACTTCTAGCATTCCCTAAATCTTCAATGTCATTTGTGCGCAGGTACCTTCTTTCATCTCTTCGTCGTAAGGCTCGAAGCCACTCCAGCTCTATGTCGATATCCATGACTTTTAAAGATCATGGGGTCGTACAGATAGTCTCTTGTACAGAGATTTTATGGTCTCTTGTAAATCGGATGTGTGTTCCAAATGTGATGGATCTTTCATACGTGACTGGTATTTTTTCAAGTCCGCTCTTTTAACCATGTCGCGAACATTAAGAGGCGACAATTCTCTGATATTACTGTATGTCCAGAATGTGATCACTCCCATGCGCATCTATAGCCGTAGGCCATTCAGAACGCATCCCTAGGCTTCGCGAGACAAAAGCCAAGTCGAGACAGCTGCTGTACGTAGAGCCACGTAAAAATGTAGGACTGTCATTGTTCAGTAACCAAAGTTCGTTGTCGGAGGCAAAAGACACCATGTTTCTGCTCTTCATGTTGGTCTTCTGACTTCCCCATAATTTATGATCAGCGTTAAAATTCTCGATGATAAGTTGATAACACATGGGTCAGGAGTTAACGCAATGATGTCTCGTAGTCTTTTGTGATCGAACCAACTTAGTGATGATAGGTATGCACCAACCACAGTGATGTTGAGCCTCCTCTTTTTCACTCTTAAGCATACGTATTGATTTCTGTCGACGGTGGTACAGGTTGAAAGATGTAAGTGAGGTCTCGGTGAATGAACACCAGAACCTTGCTGCTTTCAGTAACAATAGACGACATAAAAACTTCATATCCCGAGAGTCTTATTGCACTCGATAAGTTCGCCTCACAGATGACAATTACGGGAAGCATACTGACGAACACAAATCGACGAAAATCAGTGATGCGCGATGTTAGTCCTTCGGCATTCCACTGGAGTATTGCAGCTTCACGAACCTCATCCCTGAAAGACACTGGTGGGTAAGCCATGGTCGGCTCTAGGGCTGCTAGCACGGGACTCAGCGAGTCCAGTACTTGAAGGGCACTTTTGGCTGACGGCACACTCATGTTGCTTAACAACACGCGAATGATATGTACTAATGATTGCAGCATCACCATCACGCGATGATCTGGCTTTCCAGCTATTGCAGCATCATGTGCTTCTTCTTGAAGCAGCTTTTGTTGAGGCTCAACAGGTCGTGTAGGCGGCTTCTGTTGGGGCTCAACAGATTGTATAGGCTGAAGGGGTGGCTATCAATTTAGTGAAAGGGATCTCCCAGTTTCTTCCCTTTCGGCGCAGATGTTTGCCATGCTAGGATCCGCGCCTGTCAATTTCCCTTGAGTTTCTGACTTTCTCGTTAGATATGGCACTGTCCTTCGTGAGGACCTTCGGCGATGACGGTGCCTTTGGCTTACTTTTTGCGCAGCTTCTCTGTGAGTCGAGTTGTCTCACACCATTTGCTTTAGAATGGAAATCTTAATCTGAGGACAGACCTTCGAGGAAGCACTGTGAGCACCGTGGCAGTTGGGGCATTTCAACTTAATTGCCTTACAGTTGTCTTCTGAGTTGAGGTCAGCGCATTGGGGGCACACTGCGGAATTTATGCAAACGCCTATGCAAACGCCCTTTACGTGGCCAATCTTCTGGCACTTGAGACACTACATAAGCTTCGAAATAAATGGGTGAAGCTGGTGACGAAAATTGCCAACCTTCACGTGAGAGGGAAGACAGTCACCCTTGAATGTTATTCGCTCACAACGAGAGTTGCCTAGGCGACCAGCATGCACAATGACGTTGTTTTCACTCACTGGTTTCATCAGTACAGGAAAATATTCATTGGTGATGTCAGTGTCTATATCATAGATAACTCCTGTTACGGGGTCACCATTCGCTGGCATGATGAATCGGACTTTGATGTTTCTCAACTGCGACACATGCTGTAGCGTGTTTAGTGCACTCGGGTTCATCACGTTGGTTGCCAAAATATTCTTCCCCGTGTTTTTCCTGATGTCCTTATTCTCATTGGTCAGAATGTGTTTAAGATATGAGGGCAGTGCTTGGGTGTTGAAGACGTGTAGATTGGCAGTAGTAGTCTGCGCCACAAACAGAATGGAGTGAGGCCATGACTAAGGCGCAGTTCTCACAGTCGCTGTACTTGATGTGGACGATGCATTCATGATTCTTCGTTTGGCCTTGCGGTAGAGCACATGTCCAAAGCCGCCTTCCTGGGACTTGACGTCTGATGAAGAGTACAGATCTGTGTCCCCACTCTCACTGGACGCATTACCACGCTTTCTTGAAGCAATGCTTATGGATAAACAGGTACCGGGAAGGATGTTCGGGGAACTCACATTTATCACTGCGATGTAGGGAGCGTGAGACTTCACTGTTGCGCTGTGGAACGCAGAAAATACAGCACTGACGGCAAGATGTGTTCCACAAGAAAAGAACTTCGTCTTCCTCAATAAATGAAATTGTAGCCACCAACCTGTACATGCATTGTAGCCACTATTTATCTTGTAGCCACTGTCCTGCGCATGCAATGTATTCACTAAAAGTATGTTGCCACTACTTTGTATGTGGCCACTTTTTTGTTAACTCACCTTTTATGTAATACCTCCCTGCGAGGTCTTTAAGGAAATAAAGGGAAGTGAAGAATGGTACTTTTATTGGCGGAATGTATACAAAGGGACTAGAAACGTAGCCGAGGATGACAGAAGTTAATGTTAAGTGACAAAAATAAAAAAAACTAGAAACGATAAAATGAAATCTTAAACAGGGTTGATCGGGGACAATTTGACTATCTTATCGTATTGGAGGAGACAGTGATAATGATGATCATTGTGATAAAGACATATAGGATACACATAAATCTTCTCCTTTAACAGTTGAACGCGATAGCGATACTATGTTTCTAGTGAATAGTTCGAACACTCAACGTATGAAATTTTTTTGAACTTGCTATGTACGCACCACGTGGCGTTAAAGGGCCCCTGATCCACCCAGCGGTCGAAATTTAGTTGAGGTGAGGAAGTTGTGCTAGACTTTACCACGAACACATAACCGTGAGAGTTTTGTGAAACGGTGCCGTACTAGCGGAGTTACACGCGTTAGGTGATCGAAACGTGACGATCGCTTCTTTCCATTTTTCCTACGCTACCCTCTTCCAAACCCGCTTGGCCCCTCCTTGCTGTGTCAGCTGAGTGCCCCTCCTCACCTCGTGGCATACGTGACCGCTGACGCGCTGTTCAAGACAGCGTCTACTTTCGGTGGCCGCGATCCGCCACTCCGACGCCCCAGCTCGCCGTCAACTGTGTTGCCTGTGTCATCTGGCTGCACTGATCGTTGACTGACCGCTGTTGTTGTCGTACCGGCCCGTGCCCCTACGCTAGCGACTTGGCGGTTGCGTTACGGGCCGCAGATGTCGATTCGCGAGCGGACACACGACCAAGAACAACAAGGTGCGCGCGAACAGCTCTTTCAAAAGTGACCGGAAGTCATCGGTTGTCGTTCGGCCAATCGCCAGCATCAAAAGTGGTGACGTTATCGAGTTTCACTGGTGATGGCACACATGTCAGTGGCGGGAGTGGCGGGTACCGGAAAGGAGAAGCTATTCTTTCATCGAAATTGTGACGCGCCCGCTACTTGTAGCGCTGCGGCGTGTGGCTCCATTGATCACGACGGCATTCTGCATGCGATGCGCTTGTTTACTTAAATTGTTTGGGGAAAATACCGGAGAGGGATTAGAGGCCGTTTAAGGGCGCAGTAGCGTGTGTGCCTTTTCTGCGTCTGTCCGCCTGTATGCATGTCCATCTGTCCATCTGAATGCATGTCTCTAAGTCCGTCCATTTATTCGTCCGTCCGTACATGTAGTGAACACTCCGATACCGCCATCTGGCATCTTTTCATCCTATATTCATCACTAACATCCTATACTCATCACTAACAAGTACCACCATCCAGTGGACACTCCAAAGACTAAAACGGAAGGTGTCTACTACATACAGGAGACACACGACCCACGCCTTAAGGCACTTCACCCCAAAAATATAAAACGAAGACTGTCGTGTGCAGCTCAGACCTCTACTGAGAGGACTGCAGGCATCGTGATTGAGACCCTTGCTCAGATTACGTTGTCGCAACCCTCTTGAACGTGTCGCATGGGATATTTACATCAATCGGACGCGATCATATGAGACCCCGTCTCATAAATTCGTGTTCTCATATGACTACATTAACAATATTGAACAGGTATGATGCAACGTTGTTATCAAAGCGCAAGCTTGAAAGCTGCCTCACACTATCATCCACACGCTGAGCTCCCTGTTACTTTGATAAAGAGCGCGGCTCGCACACCTGAGTCCTTGAACACAGTGTTGTGTAAGATTACTGAGCTCATTCTTGCTGCTTCTAGTGAAGATAATCAGATGATTCAGAGTTCACACATGACCACTCCACAATAGGACTGTGGCATTGAGAGTGACTGATACAGATTGTGATTGATAAACAGGACGGGAACGTTGACATTTTCACAGCGCCTACAAATAAGACTGCTGACACTAAAACTCACAAGCAGCCGGAAACTGAGGTAGTCAAGCTCAGCAAAAATGTGTCAATTTTTTTGCCAGTCAGGCAGAGAAACTGGTGGAAGTTGCGAACGAATTGAAGTCAACAGAAAAAAAAAAAGTGCGCCTGCGTCGTTATTGTCATCGTCTTGAAGTTCTTTACTTGTTCATTGGTACGATAGTTTTTTACCTCTGATGAAGTACCAACACGGGCAAACTACACCTTCTTGAAACTTTAATTCGGCGGATTTATAAACATGAAAAAGTTTTCCTTTTCTAACAAATTAGTAATATAACTAGAAAACTAATAATAATATGCTTTTGAAGCTAGCCATTACAATTGAGGAAGAATGGGTAACGTATATACTTTTGCACTTTCGGAAGTACTAATGTCCACCCTGAGCAAGTTATGAAAAAAAAAAGGTAAACAACACAAGCCCGAAAATCAAGCAGGGCTTTGCTGTTGGAGATTGTTCTTCGCTAATACTATGAGGGGCGTACTGATTCGGTAGGATTTTCCCATATGAACCATTCAAACATTAGCCTGTGTGAATACGGGACCTCATTCACCTCATTACCAGCATAATCATCCTGACTGCGCCCAGTGAAAAGCAAATGCCTCTCACGTTCTACCACTCCAACCAGCCCTCCGCTTGATGAGACAACGTCTCATCAAGCGGAGGGCATCAAGCGGAGGGCCCGCAAAATCTACTTACGCCACTTCCTGTCTCCTCCTAACGAGCTGGCCTTCTGTAGGAATCCTGCAGTTACCCTTTGTAATCAGTGGTTATTCTGCCTACACATTATGTGCCCAGCTCATTTCTTCTTCCTCAATTTTAACTACAATATCCGTAACACCAGTCTCTTGCCAGATCCATTATGCTCGTTTCTTGCCTATGTCGTTTTCCTTTCCAATGTTCTATGCGTTGTCTTCCTCCACGCAAGCCCTTGAAGATACGTCAGCCATCTTTTTCGCCGACATCCCATAAAATCATATATTCGCAAATTTTTTTAAATGTTTAAGTGGTACTGACACGCATTTTTCCAGGTGAGTTCTTTTTTTTACGTTCAAACCACCTGCATAGAGAGACAACTCTGGGCAACTGTGAATCTCGTTATAGAAACACATTGTTGTTCTGGAATATATAAAGATACCACTACCACCTGCGCTAAAGCAGCTGTGCTACTATGAAGCACAGGTCCTCGATCATGTATCTGCTATAGCAGCTACCTCTAGGGTGTCAGGCTTCAAGGATGCTGGTAGGATGTCTAGGTGACCTGCAAGTGGTTGTTACGAAGAGTCGCATATTTTTCTCGTTGCGCACTGCACTTGAACAACTAATCGCGAGAACACCGGTGTTTTTCAAGTGGAGCTCACCCAGTGTTCTGTCAGTTGCACACGTATTGCGCGCAGTGAGACAAAGCTGACGCTCTTCGTAACAACCACTTGCAGTTTACCTTGACACTCTACTGCCGATCGACCTATTCTCATTGCCTCATAAAACACTCCAAAGAGAAAAAACAAAACAAAATGCGTACGGAAGAAAGAATGACATCAAAATGCGTCTTCAGAAACAAAGCTATCAGGCTCATTGCCTCAGTGGAAGTTTCCATAAATGCCTTTCTGCATCCTACCGTGACCAACCCTGGGTCAGTAATCTTATCTCGTGCTCTATGTTCCCATCACCACCAATAGCAATGCACTGAAGATAGCGTATTCACTGCCGCATCGTCACAGTGCTCGGAGAGTGCGATATTCTTTTTGGGTGCATACGATACGGAACAAGCAACCAGCTGACTAATCGTGCGCTACCTACGAAATGAAGAGAGTAAAGTGCGTTGTCAGCGGCGGAAGTGAATCACTTTCGCAAATGTTTCTTTAAATGGTACATCCTGGTTGGTTGGTAGTAATGGAGCGTAGATTTTGTATTCACAGCTCAATGAAGTAGATACTCAACAATCGACCACATTCATACTATCAATCAGGTAATAGAGAAATGCTCAGAATATCGCCAACCACTATATATAGCCTTCATAGATTACGAGAAGGCGTTTGATTCAGTAGAAATATCAGCCGTCATGCAGACACTGCGGAATCAGGGCGTCGATGAAGTATATATAAACATCCTGGAAGAAATCTACAGGCGATCAAGTACTACCATAGTGCTTCATAAAGAAAGCAACAGAATACCAATCAAGAAGGGTGTAAGGCAAGGGGACACAATCTCGCCGATGCTATTTACCGCGTGCTTACACGAGGTTTTCAGAAGCCTGGAATGGGAACAGCTAGGTATAAGAGTTAATAGAGAGTACCTTAGTAACATGCGCTTCACCGATGACATTAAATTGATGAGTAACTCAGAAGACGAATTGAAACTCATAATTATGGAGTTAGACAAGGAGAGCAGAAATGTGGGTCTTAAAATTATTCTGCTGAAAATGAAAGTAATGTACAACAACCTCGAAAAAGAGCAGCGCTTCGAGATAGGTAATAGTGCACTTCAAGTTGTAAAAGACAATGTCTACTTAGGGCAGGTAATAACCGCGGAGCCGAACCACGAGGTGGAAGTAACTAGAAGAATAAGAATGGGGTGTAGTACATTTGGCCAACACTCTCAAATCGTGACAGGTAGATTGCCACTATCCCTCAAGAGGAAGGTATATAACAGCTGTATCTTGCCGGTACTTAGCTATGAAGCAGAAATCTGGAGACTCACAAAGAGGGTTCAGGTTAAATTGAAAACGACGCAGCGAGCAATCGAAAAAAAGGGAGGTTTAACCTTAAGAGATAAAAAGAGGGCAGAGTGGATTAGGGAACAAACGGGGGCTAATAATATCATAGTTGAAATCAAGAAGAGGAAATGGACATGGCCCGGGCATGTAGCGCGTAGACAGGATAACCGCTGGTCATCAAGGGCAACTAACTGGATTCCCAGAGAAGGCAAGCGGTTGAGGGGGAGACAGAAGGTTAGGTGGGCAGATGAGACTAAGACGTTTGCGGTTATAAATTGGCAGCAGCAAGCACAGGACCGGGTTAACTGGCGGAACATGGGAAAGGTCTTTGTCCTGCAGTGCACGTAGTCAGGTTGATGATGATGATGATGTTGTTGATGATGATGATGATGATGATTATGAAGTTGAAAAGGTTGCGTCTGCGTCGTATCATCGAAATATACACGAAAGAATCAGTACCTCCCTTGGCCCTTTGCATTATCTATATTTCGCAAAACAGATTAAGCTCCAATTGTGTGAAACCCTAAAAGATCGATATCATAATTCTTTCTCGAGAGATCCGGGCTTCTTGGGTGTGCGATGCGCGGAAGGTATGTATTCTCTAATGCGATCTCCGTAGCTTTCAACCTCTTGGTGGGGCACATCTTGGTTATAGACGAGATATCGCAAACTCGTTGCTATGAACTATTAGAATGACCCACTACGGCGATAGGATTATTAACCTATCTCTTGGTGTGATCAAATTTTCTGCTTAGCTTTCAGAGGCGTTGCCCTTCCTGTATGAAACAGGGTGTAAAGTTGCAATGCCATAACTTCGCCACAAAAAAGCCCCATTGCAAATTTAGAGGGGGGAAAAATTCCTCGCGAAACGTTACCAATTACAGTACTCTTGTTTACTACTTTAATCAGCCACGACCCCCCCCCCCCAATTGGTCTAAAAATCATGTGAATATCTCTACTAATAAGCTAAGCCTCACTTATACTGTCAGTGCTACATTTAGAAGAAGCAGCAAATACTTCCAGTGTCCCTTAGGCGGCGGTCTAAGCTTACTAAATGGCAAAAACGACCTTTTACTTTTATTTTCTTGTTGTCTAAACCGGTGAATTCATTCTCTCGCGTTGCTATTGAAAGTTTTTAGCACCTAAAGCAGCTTTGCACCGCCTCAAGGAACAAACACAGTCAAAGATTTTTTTTCTTTTTTTGCACTTCATTTGGTTCTTCACTGCCTTTGTGGTCAGCTCCCGTTTCGCAAAGTGAAGACACTATGTGATGATATCATGTCGCGTCACAACGTGTGACGTCGTGACGACGTCTCAAATATTGTAGCGCTGCGATGCCACGATGAGGCCATGATTTTCGCATCACTTGTTGCGACACCGAAGGTCAATATACGTGTTTAGTAAGACGTCAATAGTGCTTGCGGCTTAATTTTCACTGGAGTTGCACGTGCCATAGCCACGATATGCTTTTCAGAGGAAACTTGGACGATTGTGCGCGTGCGTTCGTGTGTGCGTTTGCGTGTGCGTGTTTGCCTGGGTGTGTACGGAAATGTATGTGTGCTCCCACGTTCGCATGTGTGTGTTTCCGCCTGTGCCTTTGCGTTTCCCTGCGTGCGTGCGTCGGTGTGCGAGCAAGTGTGTGTCTGTGTTAATGCCTGTGCGCGACTGTGTGTGTGCAAGTGCGTGCGCCTCCTCGTGTGTGTGTTCAGAGAGAGAGAAAACAAAAAGAAACAGATGGGCCGAAAACAGTACTGTACGTTCAAGTTTTCTTGAAAGTATGTTAGCAGGCTAAGCGGGAATTTATCTTTATGGCGAAGCTTGTGCTGCGAAAACTTCTTGTTGCGAAAGGGTACCAAACTGAACTATACTCGGGGAATAGTTTCTGTGGCAATGAAGGGAAGGCTACGTGGGCGGAGCCACTGCTCCTGTTCTCCACCGCGAAGTAGTCCAGTTGGGCTCGTGTTTCGAATGACGGCCGCGTTCACGTAATCTCGCAGCGCACGATTTTATGCGCCTTGTTACACAGTCATTTTTGAGAGAAATTCGACATAAGCTCCATCGGCAAGTCGTCGGAATAGCTGGAGGGCGACGTGCGATCGCCTAAAGACGAAGACGCCATTTTGAATGTGATGTGCACGTAAAATGCGCGACGTTTTCGGACGCGCAAAAACGCGAAGTGACTCTTCAGAAAACAACAAAAAATAATGATATCTCCTCGACGCGTGCAGCGTCTCTTTATAAACAGCATCTAGTAATAATAATGTTTTTTTTATTACTTTCACGCGGAAAACACGGGTGTATTCGTGGCACTATATTCTACAGTGGTGGGACATGCCCCCTTCGACTCCCATTAGTCCTCTTTATTGCCGCAGAAAGTTGTACCCTAGTGCAGTTGATGCATGCCAGAAGGGAACGAAAGGCTAAGCTACCCAAAGTTCACGAAAAATGTCTGACATTGAAGATGATGATGATATATGGTGTTTTTTGGCGCAAGGGCCATTTGTTGGCCAAAGAGCGCCATTTCATCTTACTAAAAATATGGACAATGATTGTGATAAGCGGCTGTATAAGGGCCATAAAATTCCTCGCGATAAGGCGGGTAAGCACATACAAGTAATAAAATGATGACCATGCCGTGAAAGATGTGTGTGGTGTGAATGATGACAAAAGTTGGTGATAATAAGACGATGGTGGATATGTATGGCATTAGCACAAGTGCCTCACTCGTTCATACCCTTGCGTCCAAGGGCCGTGAGGCAAGTGCTTTCCTGTGTAGCCACCGCAGCAAAAACCTCTCTAGAGAGGTCGTGCTATGGTATGCTCGGGTATATGATATGAAAATTATGAATTTCCTTTAAAAACGCTATTAATGACTTGTGACTAAAAAGCGGTTCCCTACCGACGAACATTGCAGGGTGTAAAGGTATCTGTTGTCGGTAGGATAGTGGGAAGTGGTGTTTTTTTAGAGTGTCTAAATGTTTACATTGAATTAAAACGTGAAGAATTGTTAATGTCTCACCACATTTATCACACAATGGTGGATCACCACCGGATAAAAGATGTGTGTGTGTCGTGATTGTGTGTCCTATCCTGAGTCTTGTTAGTGTTGCCTCTGTTAGACGTGATTTTGATACTGGTGGCCAATGGCCAAGGTGTGGCTTGATAACGTGTATTTTGTTTTGTGTGTGTGTATCCCACTTGCTCTGCCAGTAGTCCCTGAGGTTTCGTTTGAGAGACGGCTTAAGATCAAGGGCCGGGATTGATATAGATGTAATGGTGGTGCTCTCATGGACGGATGCAGCGAGCTGATCCGCCCTCACGTTGCCTTGGATCCCACGGTGCCCTGGCACCCAGTACACTACAACATGTTGTTTGTGTGTGTAGAGTGTACACAAAATGGAGTAAAGTGAGACAAGGACTGGGTTTTTTTGTTTTTTAAGACTGTGCAGAGCCGTTACCACACTGAGAAATCTGTATAAATTACTGCTTTTTGTATTTGTAATTGTTTGATGTGTTTAGCTGCCACCAGTATCGCGTAAGCTTCCGCTGTGAAGATACTTGTGCGTGGATGTAGAGGGCCAGCATCCGAAAAGGATGGGCCGACAGCAGCGTAGGACACAGAGGAGTTAGTCTTGGAGGCATCTGTGAAGAACTCAGGACGTGTGTATTTGTGTTGAAGTTCCAGAAAGTATGTTCGGATATGGGCAATAGGCGCATGTTTTGTAACCTCTAGGAAAGACACATCGCAGTCTATAGTCTGCCACTGCCACGGTGGCGGGTATGCTACAGGAGCCATTAAACTGTGTTCGAGTGACACTCCAGTGTCCTCAGCTAGACCCTTCAGGCGAACTGAGAAGGGCTGCCTCACTGAAGGCCTGTTTTGAAAAAGAATGGAGCTCGCCAAGTCATTAATAGTAGAGTATGAGGGGTGCCTCTTGTCTGCTTTCACCTTAAGGAAATATACAAAGGACATGTAGGTTCTTTGCAGATGAAGCGACCACTCATTTGACTCAACGTAAAGGCTTTCTACGGGGCTGGTGCGAAAAGCACCCGTAGAAAGGCGGATGCCCAAATGGTGCACGGGGTCTAGCATTTTCAAGGCACTTTGACTGGCAGACTGATAGACAACGGCCCCATAATCTAAGCGGGTACGAATAAGGCTTCTATAGAGGTTCATGAGGCATTGCCTATCACTACCCCACGTAGTACGTGACAACACTTTTATAACATTCATGGCTTTTAAACATTTTGTTTTTAAATACTTTATGTGTGGTACGACGGTCAACTTGTTGTCCAAGATTAAGCCTAGGAATTTATGCTCCGCATTCACAGACAGACGTTGGCCGTTCAGTTCAATGTCGGGTTCTGAGTGCATGCCTCTCTTTCGGGAGAACAAGACACACGTGCTTTTTCCTGGGTTCAGCCGGAATCCGTTTTCCTCTGCCCATTTGGAGACCTTGTTTAAACCTAACTGAACCTGTCGCTCACACATTGCTAGGTTGCATGACTTAAAGCCAAGCTGGACGTCATCGACATATGTGGAATAGAACATGTTGCGGGGGATGGAGAGGTGCAAGGAATTCATTTTTATAATAAAAAGTGTACAACTAAGTACACCACCTTGCGGTACTCCCGTTTCTTTCACAAATATTTGGGAGAGATTACTGCCCACACGGATGCGGAATTTCCGATTGGACAAGTAACTCTCGATTATGGAAAGCATTCTACCGCGCACACCCAGGTGAGAGAAGTCTCTTAATATCCCAAAACGCCATGTTGTGTCGTAAGCCTTCTCGATATCGAGAAACACTGAGAGGAAGTACTGTTTGTGGACAAAAGCGTCTCGGATCTGTGCCTCGATACGCACCAGATGGTCGGTGGTGGATCTACCCTCCCGAAACCCACACTGAAATTGGTCGAGCAGATTGTGTGTTTCAAGAAAATGTAAAAGTCGGCGGTTTATCATTTTTTCAAAAAGTTTACAAACGCAGCTGGTTAGTGCAATGGGCCTATAACTTGAAACTGAGGAAGGGTCCTTGCCCTGTTTCAAAATAGGGATAACAATAGCCTCTTTCCAGGAAGCAGGGATGGTGCCTGAAAGCCAGATAGCATTGTATAGAGAGAGTAAAGTTTTTCGCGTTTTGAGCGGCAAGTTTTTCAACATTTCATATGTGACACGGTCGTAGCCTGGAGCGGAATTATTGCAAGAGTTTAGTGATGTTTGTAGCTCAGCTAAGTTGAAAGGTTGGTTGTATTCCTCGTAATTTTTGCACTTGGATTCTAGTTTCTGCTTTTCTATCTTTGCTTTGTGTCTTTGGAAAGCTTCAGTGTAGTGTGACGAGCTAGACACCTGCTCGTAGTGTGCACCGAGGAAGTTCGCTTGATCTTCCAGGCTATCACCCTGTGTGTTTACGAGTGGGAGTGAGTGTACTTGTCTTCCTGCTACCCTACGAACCATGTTCCAGACTTTAGCCTCTTGTGTATATGAATTTATCCCTGATAAAAACTTGTGCCAGCTTTCTTTTCTGGCCTGCCGACGCGTTCTCCTGCCTCGAGATTTTATTTTCCTAAAGCTCTCAAGGTTTTCCGCTGTCGGTGAGTTCCGCAGCAACCTCCATGCCCTGTTCTGTTCCTTTCGCGCATTCTGGCACTCGGTGTTCCACCACGGAACGTGTCGTTTGCCGGGCAGTCCAGATGTTTGTGGAATGCACTTGGTTGCTGCGTCAGTAAGAAAAGCCGTGAAGTACTGCACAGCTTCATCTATGCCTAACCCGCATATGTCAGTCCAATTTAGGTGAGTAAGCTTTTGAAATCGTTCCCAGTTGGCTTTGTTTACCAGCCATTTGGGAACATGTGGAGGACATTCATTTATTATTGGTGTACTCAAAACTAAAGGGAAATGGTCACTTCCGTATGGATTATTTATGACTTTCCACTGAAGTAATGGTACAAGTGAAGGAGATGCGATACTGAGGTCTATGGAAGAGTAAGTTTTGTTGGCAAGGTTATAGTATGTTGCCTCTTTCCTATTCAACAGACAAGCACCCGATGAAATGAGGAATTGTTCAATGAGACGACCTCGGGCATCACAGCGAGAGTCACCCCACAGACCATTATGTGCGTTCAGGTCCCCAAGGACCAGATAAGGTTCAGGTAGTTCGTCGATTAAAGACTGGAATTGAAGTTTTTCGAGACGGTGGTGCGGAGGTATGTACAAAGAGCAAACAGTGACAAGTTTGTTTAGAATAACTGCTCGGACAGCCACCGCCTCGAGGGAAGTTTGAAGGCGTAATTGTGTGCATGCTATACCTTGACTTACTATAACCGCTACACCACCGGATGGTAGCATGGCATCATCTCTATCCTTTCAGATGATTATGTAGTTACGTAAAAAGTTTGTGTTAGTTCGTTTTAAGTGTGTCTCCTGTACACACAGAACTCTTGGATTGTGTTCATGGAGGAGTTCTTGTAAGTCATCGAGGTTTCGAAGAAGGCCTCGGATGTTGCACTGTAATATTTCTGTCTGCATATTTAAACAAGAGAGATACTGCTGTGTGTACAAAGAGTATCCTGTGTTGGAGTGAGCTCGTTAATTTAGGCGGCAGGACGGTCGTCCGGCCCCGTTATTGGTTTTTTATTTTTCTTAACGCGCTCCAAGGAGGCGCGCCGCTCTTTTGGTACCAAAGGTACCGTTGTATCCATTGCCTCCCCAGAGGCACTGGTTGCCCGCACATGCGAGCTGGTGGTTCGGATTTTAGGCCTCGCCTGGTGAGGGGAGGCCTTGAGACCAGAGGACCCTGGAGTCTCCGGCCTCAATTCGCTAGGCGGCGGAGTAGACTGAACTACTGCCGCCTTGGGGGCAGGCGCCACAGCCGTCGGCTCGCTCTGCGCTGGCCGAAGGAGTGACGAGGGCTGGTGCGGCATTGCCCCCTGACGCGCCGCATCAGCATATGTAGTGCCATAAAATGGCGACACTCTTCGTCTTGCTTCCTTGAATGTGATATTTTCTTTAATTTTCAACGTGATAATTTCTTTTTCTTTTTTCCAAAATGAGCAAGACCGTGAGTATGCGGCATGATTTCCGCCACAGCTCGCACAGTGTGATGGTTCTTCGCAATTGTCAGAGTTGTGGCCTGACACTCCACATTGTGCACAAGTTTGGTGACCACGACAGCTTTGTGAGCCGTGGCCATACTTCTGGCATTTGAAACAACGACGTGGGTTAGGTATGTATGGTCTGATCGACGTCTTAGTGTACCCTGTTTGAATACTTTCTGGCAGATTACTGGAAGCGAACGTGAGTATTAGGTGTTTTGTTGGTGTTACCTTGTTGTCTCTTCTAATGGTGATCCTTTGTACATTGGTCACATTCTGACTCTTCCACCCCTCCAGAAGTTCGTCTTCAGTCAAGCCGAGGAAATCAGCATCAGATACTACTCCACGGGTTGTGTTCATGGATCTGTGTGGCGTTACAGTGATGGGAGTGTCACCAAAAGTTGAAAGATTCTGTAGCTTTTCAAACTGTTCTTTTTCTCGAACTTCAAGGAGGAGGTCTCCGCTGGCCATTTTGGTAACTTTGTACCCGGCTCCTAGAGTTTCTGTGAGACATCTGGCTACTACAAAGGGGGATACAGTTCTGGCTTGCTTGCTGCTTATCTCCATGTATAACATGGAAATGGGGGAAGTTCTCAGTTGATCGGTTGAAAAATCCTAAGTCTTCGGTGCGTACGCGCTTTAAGGCGGTACGATCACTTAATAATGGAAATGCTCTATGCATTCCAGTTTAATTTTCTTCAGAAGCGTTGGCGGCCACCCACCACGGAGCCCAACGAGGGGACGCTACAAGTTTGCGGGTGCTAAAACCTGCAGACGCCAGCCGTACAACGCTACTATAACCCAATGCGCCTAGACCAAGGTAGGCTATTTGCACAGGGTTAACCCTAGCGGCCAGGAAGTTTGGAAGTAAACAGAAGAGAGGAGAAGACAGGACAGATAAAAAGTGAGAGATAAACACGAAGATGTAGGGAGAGAGAGAGATAGGAAAAGGCGACTGCCGATTTCCCCTGGGTGGGTCAGCCCAGGGGTGCCGTCTACGTGAAGCCAGGGCCAAAGGGGTGTGTTGCCTCTGCCGGGGGGCCTTAAAGGTCCAATCACCCAGCGTCAGCTCAACCCCCAGGATCCCCTTTTCCCCGGACACGGCAAAGCCACGCACGGCTAGGCGTGGGAGGGAGCCGAAACTCCCTCGTTAGCTCGGGTCCGTGGTGTCGCTACACACCAAACGCCTACTTGCGCAGGCGCCCCTGCGGGGAAAATGTCTGACATTACGGGGTCTGCCGTTTTTTATATACCTATAGCTTTCGCTTCATTTAAACCATTTTATTTTCTCAGGTGTGTAGACTTTCCCAAGACCCTCTGTGGGCCACTTTAATAGCCTCTGTGATATAGAAGTAATGTCTGACCTCCCAAAAATGCACTGCCGGCGTAGTAACGTCAGTCCTTGTTTCTCGGGGCCACAGTCTCCAAGGGAGTTTGTCACTTCTTAGCCATGAAAACTGTACTCGACATACTGCAGCTGCTTAGGCAGAACCTTTTTACAATCAGGAAGGAAGAACAAGAGAGAAGGCAGCGGGGTTAACCAGGCATATGCCCGATTCGCTACGCTACGCTGGGGAAATGGCAGAGTGGAATAGAAAGATGAGAGAGAAAGGAAAAAGAAGAGGCAGAGAGGAGAAAATCGTCAGTACATGGGCTGTCGCTTATGCAGTGGTGGTACTGTGCAAAAGTCAAAGTCGCCCACTTACTTCTGGTTATACACTTGCGGAGAAACTGGTGTATGCTCGGTGGTGCCTGGCCCTTCCACAAGTATACGCCCTATAATTCCAGGAATGCAGTAGAAATCAACTTTGTCTTCGCCTGCACTGAAAAAATTGAGCCCGCTCCTCTTGCGCGAAATTTACAGTATTCACGTCCACATATACACCGATGCTTTAACCACAGCGTCTAGTTTTGGCAGTGCGGGGTGATACAAGCTCGAGGAATAACCCCGCGAATCCCCGTTGTCACATGTCACCACGTCTACGTCGACAAAATTTGCGTCACAACGAGGTGTCCTAGAGTGCATCTCATCTCTTTACAAGCTTCCGGAAATCCCAGTGGCACAGCTTTTACGCTGTGTACAAGGTACGCGGTAACGGCGTGAGCATACAGCCTTACGCACTGTTCTACGGTTTCTGCAAGCTCCTAGCTTATAAATACGTGATTTTTTGACGGCATGAACGATACCTCTATATTTCCGCGTAGGACTAGATAATTGCTGCAGACAAAAGAATGGGGACTCAATTTGTCGTTCTTTGGTTATCCTGACGTAAGCGCCCCCGACAACGTTACGAGTGCAGCTACAATAAAATTCTTGATTGTTCAGCTATAGGTCTAGTGAAGAGAATGAAGTGTGCTGAGGTTATTTGAACACCACAAAATTGCATAATGTTAATAACACTATATCACAAGCAATGAGACCACTTCGCTCCTCTGCAATTAGATAAGACTTTTCTATGCAATGTTTTATCGGCTGCCTTTCCTTTCCACGTGAGTCTGTACTGCTTTCAAGTACTTGAGCTCATTAGAAACGAAAAAAAAAAACAAACAGCAACGCATTTCACTCAACCAATTACGCACACATTATATAGGAGTACAACTCCACTAGCGTTTCACTCGGGTATCTCCAGCTCACTTTCAAACAGTGCAAACGGTCTGGTTAGCCATCAGCAAACATAGCCGACAAAATGGCAGGTAAGCAGATGCTCGAAAAACATGCTGAGAAAAGTGCATGTGTGAACCGCATCGTCCGTTTCGCGTAAATCTAGCTAAGAAAACTTATATTGGGATGTACGAGATAGGTGGTCATTATAAATAACGTTTCCCCATTGGTACATTTTTTAAAGCAGTGGTGCACGTTTAAACTCTCGGATAAGCGAAGCCGAGCAGGTTGTTGCTGTCACCCCATTGTCCTCATCCTGGCTACGCCAGCGGTAGGGCAATAGTCTCTTTCGCGTTGATGAAGTAAGACTGGTAGTCTGATTGCCGAGGCCTTAATTACTAACGCAAACTTCTGAACCTCATGCACCAGCTCAATTTTCTGCCTCCCCCTCGCACGCTTGGTTTTCCTTGGAATTCAGTCTGCTACCTTTCATAACCAGTGGTTAACTTGCCTTCTCGCTTAACCACCTGCCGATGCTCGTTTCTTCTTGATTTCGCCTAAGATGTCTTCAACATCAGTATCTTTTTTTGACCGACGGTGTTCTCTCCTTGTTCTTTAACAATGCCTCTATAACATCATCTCACCATGGCTCGTTGCGGTATCAAAGCGCAACGTACTCTTAATCGTCAACCAGTCTGTTTCTGGACCCAAAGCTTCTCTTCAAAACCATATACTGCGTAATAAAAGGTGACCACAATATTGCAACAACAATGAAGTGCCGATCATAGCTATGAATGTCCGCCATGGTAGAGCCGTGTTCAAGTTGTTCCGCTGCTGACCTGACGGTCACGGGTTCAGTCCTGGCAATGGCGGTGGCATTTCTATGGAAGCGAATTGCCAGTGACCCGTGTACTCTTCGAAGCCAGAGCACGTCAAATAACACCAGATTGTCTGAATAAAACGATGAAAGACAGTACGCTTCCGCATAACTGGAAGCTAAGCAGCATATCGCCAATATTTAGAGTGGGTAATTGGTCTGTTCCTTCAAATTATCATCCGATTTCTTTAACTTCTATACCTTGTAAGCTGCTGGAGCACATAATATACTCTAGCGTGGTAACCCATTTTCAAAAGAACTCCTTTTTTTGAA
The DNA here is from genome assembly GCF_013339725.1 of Rhipicephalus microplus. NCBI lineage: Eukaryota > Metazoa > Arthropoda > Arachnida > Ixodida > Ixodidae > Rhipicephalus > Rhipicephalus microplus. Next base: position 125,779,472 of record NC_051167.1, on the reverse strand, counting down.
TCAGCATGACTTTCGCTCAGGTTTTTTCTGTGAAACAACTTTTTGAGTTTACAATGGACCTCCATTTAAACCTCGACTCCTCATTTCAAACAGATGTCATCTTCCTCAATTTTTCTAAGGCGTTTGATCGCGTTCCTCATCAAAGACTTATGCTTAAACTTTTCTCACTTAATCTAGACCCGCTCATACTGTCATGCATACAAGCCTTTTTTACTAATCGATCCCAATACACAGTCATCGGAGGTCACCGTTCCTCGACTACAAATGTAATATCTGGCATACCTCAAGGTTCCGTTCTTAGCCCTCTCCTCTTTCTAATTTTTAATAATAACCTTCCCTCAAGTGTTACATCTTCGATACGTCTCTTTGCTAATGATTGTGTCGTTTACCACCATATATGTGATGGCTCTCATCAACTTGCCCTCCAAAATGATTTAAATGTAAATGAAAATTGGTGTTCTTTATAGATGATGCAACCTAGTATTTCTAAGTGTATATCTATGCAAGTTTTCCGAAAGCGTTCAAACCTAAATTTTACTTATTCCCTGCAGTCTAACCATCTCGCTCTAGCAGAATCATACCAATACTTGGGTGTTCTCCCCAACAGCAAACTAACATGGACTGACCATCTCGCACAGCTTACTGCCGATACATCCAAAACATTGACTTTCATCAAAAGATCCCTGTGCTGCTCACCGGCCTCAGTTCGTAAACTCGCCTACGAAACATACGACTGTAGTAAACTTGATATGCCTCTCCAATTTAGAATCCACCCCAATCTTATTTAATAGACACTTTTGAAGCCATTCAAAATCGCGCCGCTCGTTTTATAACCTCCTAATACAATTTCCACACAAGTGTTACTACTATAACACCATCACTGTCTCTCACCTCTCTGGATCTTAGACGAAAATTAGCACGCCTTTGTTTATTTCACAAAATGTATTTCAATTATTCTTACTTACATGGCTCCCTGCTTCTCTCACCAATTCGAACCTCGCGCCGTCTCTTCAATTTTTTTTGAGTGTCCAAAATTTAAAAGGTTCAACATTCACGTTTAACAAATCTTTCCTCCCGTTAATAATTGAGGATTGAAATCGGCTTCCAAATGCAATAGCCAGCGAACGAAATACTGTAAAGTTTGAAACCTTAATTGCAACTCATTTTAAAACCACACCGTCGCGATTTCTGTGTAGTCAGTTGCCTTTCTCTCATTTTTTAAATCATGTCCTTAGTTGTATAACAAGTTCTGTTTTTATCATTGCCCTGTAATACCAATTCTTGAATTTTAACCTACTTCATGTTCTTGGTCTGGAATTGCCTTTGTGTATCTTTGTTCGATTCTCCCCCCCCCCCTTATGTATACCCCATCAGGGGCCTTAAGGGAAAATAAATGATGATGATGATGATAATGATGATGATGATGATGATGGATAGTGCGCGGAATGTTCAGGGCTACACAGTAGGTTGCAGAGTGATTGCCACACGATAAAGACTGAGGTTGTGAACAATGCATATGTTCCCGTAATATGGCGCGAAACAACGTACCTAAAGCGATGTGATTCCAGCGCTTGCGCAAGTGACCATCACCTGATCGCATGGCCAGCAGAACGGAGAAAAGTAATTGATACGATAAGGATGTTTGCTTGCAGTGATAAATACAGTTATCGAGCGTATGTTGAGCACCTCTTGTCTAAGTTTCCTATGAGTGAGTTGCAGCGTTCACTCCGAGAGATTGTCACCCTTTGATGCACCACTGTTTCATTGAGTGCAACTCTAGGAATAAAAAGTCACATGTTTCCCCCTTTATTTATCTAAAACGACTCGGAGGTGAAAGCCATTTTTGCCTTTTCAGCTGGAGCATTAATTAATTCCCCATCTTTCCTCTTGCTTTCTGCACCTAACCCGGTTTTGCAAAGCTTCCAGGATCGCAGTGACGACTGGTTTTCTGCACCTCACGGGGTTTTAGTTTGCGTTGACTCCGTTATCACCTCACCTTTAACAAGCGAAGATGTCACGTGATGAGGGCGACACGCAACGTCACGTTATCTGAAGTCATTGTGGTGTAACAATGAGTTCGCTTTCGGCAATCTGTGACGTCCTCAGGACTTCTGAGAGGAGGTGATCGCGTTGCGATTTTTCGCATCAATCGAAGTCTCGGGTTCTACCCTGTCGAAGGCAGTCGCATTTCGGTGGACCCAAATTATTAGAGGCTGATGTACGGTGCGATGGTGATGCAAGGTAAAAAAAACTCCCAAGCATTTCCCCGAGGGTGAACATGGTTAAGTGCGAATACACGGGGTGATGCTATGAGGGGTATTTATTAATTCGCACTATTATATTTATTAATCACACTATGGTGCCTTTATGGTGTAATGGTTCGTGGGAATCGCAATTTGATCACACGGGGTAGTTTACGTTAACTCACTGGCGAATGCCAACCGATTTTAACTTTACTCCCCCTCACGACCCGCTCTCGACGGGAGACTGAGAGAGAAGGTGGGCGCGCGAGAGAGGGTGGTGCGCGCGCAGCTGCAGCGAGCGAGGAGAGCGGAGGAGCGAGCGAAGGGGGAGGGAGATAAGGCGCGTTACTGACACCGATATCAGCGTGGCGTCCGTGGCTTACTCGGTAGAGCGTCACGCTGCGGCCCGCCAAGTCCTCTTTCTTTTAAAGATAGAGAGAAGACTGCGGACGCCGCCGACGGCGGTGGATGGTTTCGGGTCGCTTATAAAGTGTATTCACACTTAAAATATCAGAGGGTCTGAATTTCTGAAGCCCTCTACTATGGCACTCATACTCATATCGTGGTTTTGGGTCGTAAATACCAAGTATTATTATTATCCCGAAAGCAGAAGTCATCTGGTGCTGCTCTTTACGGCTATTTTCGCACTTTGCGTTTCGCGAAAGCCACAAATTTTTTTTACCTTAATCACGCGCATGAGCAGAAGTTCTACGTACTCGCTATACGCGGCACGGCCCTGTTACGCACACCAACATAACTGCGGCCACTATCTACGTCGCGCTAAAACTGTTCACGTGCATAGACATAATTATGTATTTGAACGACTACAGGACGGATTAAACCAAGTGCCGGGACGGGGTAGGCATGACCATGTACTTAGCTGATTAGGAAAGGGGCAGCCTCCCTACTCCATTCGCCTACACTCTTCCTATGTGCACACTTATGATAACGCTAAAACGTGCTACAATTGTGACTGCAAGAGTGAACATGAACAATAGCGAAAACATGACGATTGCGAGATTGTGACAGGGGCGGTGGCGTGAACAAAATAACGACGTGTAAAGGTTCACAGAAAGACCACGATAATTATCATGACAACGGCGATCGCAAGGCGAATACTAATATTAATTTCTGGGTTTTAAGGCCTCAAAGACCACCTTATGATTATGAAAATTTCAACCACCTCGAGTTCTTTAATGGGCACCTAAATCTAAGTACGTGGACTCCAAACATCTTCCTGTCAGTGGAAATGCAGCAGCCACGGCCGGTATTGAAACCTGCGACCAGCAGGAGAGCAGCCGAGCTACATAAGCGTTAGACCACCCGTGGCATATCGCAACGACAAAGCGACAGTGAAATCACGACGCGATGACAAGAGCTCGATTGCACCTACAGGGGCCGGGGCGTGCCCGCTGATGTTGCGTTGCAACGTAACTATACTGTACCCGCGACATCAGCAATATGAACAGCGCCTTTAGAACAAGGAAAGGGTAATTGACAGACAGAAGGGTTATGAACCGCTCCAAGAGCAGCAGGATGCATTCATACCAAGTGTCTTGCTATGAAACCATGACCCTGAATGGGCGTTCAGGCTTGTGTCTCTTGGCTGAGAGAATCACTACGAAGCAAGAGTACTCTTCTTGAGCGATGCCGGAACGTCGCCTAACGTCAAGTCTCGGAACCGATCTCGGACAACACGAAATAAAAATGGCAGCGCAATGAAAAAAAAACAAGGGAGCAAATCCGGCATGTATCAAGCTTATGCTTTCTGAAGTGCACTGCACTTAGTGGACTGGCTTGTCGTCTATCAGTTGACCTGGTATGGTGTAGTCAAGCTCACAACAAAATGCTCAATGCATGCTTGAAACAGGAGTAGTAATGCTCAAAAGCAAGGTTAATAAACAAACGAGGCCTAAAGCGTTATAAATAACGACAGTAATGAACGATTGAAACACATTACATAAAATGGATAAAAATGCTTCGGCCCATGCAGATGACTCTTGCGTTGTGCAATAGAGGGGGCTACCATCTAGAAGAGTGCGGGATTGCTCCTCCCCCTCCTTGTCCTCTTCCTCCGAGAGACAGAAACAACGTTTATTTGCACACATTAACAAGACGGGGAAGGAGGCTTCTGTCTCTGCCCCTGATCATCCCCCTAGCTAACGGGCGTAATCCCCTGGGAGTCATTGATCTCGCCTTTACCGTAACCGAGTTCCTTGGTACTCGGTTACGGTCAAGGCGAGATCAATGACTCGCACTGTTCTTCGGCGTCGTGGCTGTGTAATAATGCATCGCAGAATTATACGTTCCTATTTGTATCATTGTAGGAAGACCTGCAGTGCTATTAAGGTGCGCACATCTGCTGTTGAATGCTTCTGGGTGCCCTTTGCTGTACAGGTGAGGGTTTAGAAACAACCCGGTTTGCAATTTTCGCCACATAATTTCCTTCCTTTAAAGGCTATAGTCTTTCTTGGGGACCTTCAAAGCAAAAATATTGATCTGTCTGTCTGTACATTTATCTGTTTGTCCGCCCTTAACGCTACCCTAAATGGCACCAAAGTGGCCATACGATACTCCAAACTACCCACCCCATCCGCAGCGCCCACCAATATTGCTCAAGATTCAGCGTTCATACTTGTGCAATTGTCAATTAAAAATCAATTATTGCGCATATCTAAGACACCAAAACAACGCGTCAATATTCTGTATGTGTGTCTCTTGCTAGAAAAGGCACACATAAGTAACTCTAAGGGCCGTAGCGTTCATCACATTGCTCTGACCATGCAATGCTTGCACGAAAAGGCAAGTGTTTCCAACGCTTTGCTAAGCCGACACTATAGTGGCACCTACTCGTCGCCTTGCGTTCTACACCTTATCACCTCCGAGACGGGCTCGCTGGGTGCGTGCGCTTCTTTTTCAAAAATAACTGCCAGATAGCGCTCATGTCTCATATGTGACGTGACTTGATGCGCTCGTTCGCCTCCACTGCACGCGTGAGGCACTCCAAGGCAGCCCCTCCAGAATACGATTCACAGATTTTCTTGCGCAAAACATTGAATAAACGTTTTGTTCACTCTCTTCAGACGCAACACTATCGTCTTTCGACGACATTTGCAGTGTAACAAGCAGATACAGGTCCAAGTTTTTGTTTAGCTGTTTAGCTGCCTCTGGATAACTCTTACGGTGTAATTTATAATGTGAGGTTATTTCAAGAAACGTTCATCCTTCAACAAACTGATCTCCGGCTCCTTTGTCACTCCATCCGAAGGGGACAAACAAATTGATGAAACTCGCTGAATGCGACACAAATCTCAACTGTCGTAACCATCAAAAAGTCGATAAAGCCCATACAAAATTAGCGCGCAAGTTTGACGACGAATTTGAAAATCTCCTTAAGACTACTCATGCTGGGAAAAGCCTACATGCCTATCTTAAACATGAACATCATCGCCAGTTTGATAAAAGGAGCAGGTGGCATTGATAAACAGGAATTGCTGAGTGCCCGCGTTGCACACTTTCTCGGGTTTTAAAGTAGTCGAGCTGCATTGGGGCTGTTCTCCTTAATTCAGACATGAATTGTTCGGATGTTAACAACTTATTTGAACGGAACTACCTACGAACAGCTTTATATCTCCTGGACAATGATTATGGCCAAACACCATTGTTCTAGAGCAGTCCACTTGCGATATACGCGCTAAATACACCCTTTCATCATTTAGTTGAGCATTACTGAAGATCCTCTCAAATTTATTTATTAATTTATTTTAAAAGTACCTTACAGGCCCCTAGAGGCATTGTGTAAGGGGGCAATACAAGAAAAGTTTAAATTGTGTGAAGTCTACAACAAAATGATCAAGATTACATGAGAACAACATAAAGATTTTACTGTGACATAAGCGGGAACGCAAAATGTAATATGATTGTATTATGTGCTATACAACAAAAAGAGGCAAAGAAAGAATACGCTTTGAATCATGACAGATCATTTACGCAATACGATTTGGCACTTTAAAAATGAACAATGTTGTTAAAGAATCGCTGAGATATTATGCAGCTATTACCAAAAGTATGTAACGTAACATTACTCACGAATTACAATAAAGGCTATAAAAAACAAAGAAATAGTTGTGGTCGTCAGCGACAGAGGTGGCCCGCTGTAACTGAGTGGGAAATTGGTGGACGAAACAAAATCTTACGACAAAAGCTAGATGTCAAAAATTACTCCCGGTTTTATACAAGATAAACTTATTTTAAGTCGGGCAAAATTACAGGGCCGCACTACAAATGGCCTGACTTTCAAGAATGTTAGATGTTTAAGAATGGGATCTCATGTATTTCTATGAGCGGTGTTGGAAGGCCACGTACTTTGTAGAGTGATACTGCAATTTGACCAAAACATACCGATGCTACAAATAACCTGGAGTCATTTTTGATAACAGTGGTTAATAATAAGATCCCCAACACTTTACGTGGCATCATTATCATTGTCTGTTAGTTTTAATTATTATTGTTTTACACACTTTGGGCAACACAATGGTTTTTGAAGTCTTTGGGGACAATAAGTGCCACCACAAGTCATTAAATTAGAACAGCTAACTTGCGATAGCTTTAGGGAATTGACTCCTTCTTTGTTGCTTGGTGTATTACCCAACCGTGTTTCGCATTTTTTTTTTGTCAGCTTTGCAGTTCTAGTTGTGCAGCTCTCCGGTTCACATATTTTTGCCGCTCGATTGCTTTTAGTTGAATGGTACATAAGGTGCTTTTGGCCAATATGCGTATTTTAGATTCAAAACCTTCAAAATATTTCTTTCGTACTGTGAGTTTTGATAAATTTAGCAAATTAAAAAAATTTGGAAAGTAATCAAAAATTTTTTATATCTCAATATTATTAGATATCTCTGAAGGACAGCCTATCTTCACATGGTGACTCAACTGACCCTATGAAAACGTTTGTTAGAAAATGATTGAATACTTCTGATGAATAACCTTCCGACTTATGCAACTATGCTTACCAAGTAAATTTCCGTGTGATAATTCATACACGGCGTTTCTGAATTAATTCAGAAACTCAACTACAGTTGATCTCTCACGAAATAAATTCTTACGATGTTTTCGAAAAGCACTTCGTGTATAGTTCTGTATTACTAACTGAAGTTTTTCCACGGTAACTCAACACCCACTTATTAGCCGATTATAGGAAGAACTGCGAGGGTGGTGGTTCCATTCAGCAAGTCAGGTTTTGTTTACACTCTGCAATATTTATTGCGGTGCATCGATCCCTATCATTATGCTCATGTTATTTATACCAGCAAGCACATTTGTCAATGCTTCATCGGTAAAACATCACCAGAGTGGAACCACCTTCCGGAAAACAATGTTTCTACTAGTGATAACTCGTTGTTCCGTCATGCGTAAAGCATCGTTAACTGTATTACCATTTTATATACCCATACATCATATGTGCCAGAGCTTTGTGGTAATTTTACTTACGCATTTCTCGCACAACATAAACTGACTTCATAATTTGTAATAGCTTCTCAGTTTTCTCGCTAATTGTAATATATTACTACTGAATCACGCTTAATTTATTTCGCGCAGCTTTTCAAAGTTACTTGTAACCCACTTCCCTCTGTAAAGGCTTCTTGGGTAATCAGGGTAAAATAAATAAAATACAACACTATTTCAGTTCTTTCCAGCCAATAAGTTTGATCTAAAGTCACTGATTTAGAGCAGCTAACTTGTGACACTTGCAAAAAATGTGGTCTTTCATCGTTACTTGGTGTAAGACCCAAGAGTCTCAATTGTTTTGTAGCACAAAATTTGTTTGAATTCGTTGCGGATGATAACTGGGCTCGGAGGTTGTTTTCTTGGAGCAGCTGACTTAGAATGCTTAGATAAAACGTGGTTTCTTACTAATATTTTTTTACATTGCACAACAGATTTTAGAAATTTGGTTGATATACTACTATTTCGATTCCTTGCGAATGACAAGTACGGTTGAAGGATTTTCGCTTCGGGCAGCTAACTTGCGACTGCTGCGAGAAATATGCTGTGTGATCATTTTCTGATGTAAACAACGAGAAGCCTTTCAAGCTTTTGTCTAGACGTTGTGGTTGCAATTCCTTCCAGCCAATAAGCGCAGGAGGCAGTTTTCGCTTCAGAGCAGCTAGTTTGTGATGAATGCCTGAAGAAAACTGTTATCTTTTTTTTGCCATATTGGCTGAATACATCTCAAATATTTGATAATACAACAGCGTTTCCATTTTTACTTGGTTTATTCAGAGCAGCTGACGCGCTTACTGCGGAAGATATGCTCTTCAACAGTTTCTGGTGTATTTCACAGCTTTGCGGCCATCGAGCAATAAGCCGTTTTATCAATCTTTACTAGCACCGCTGCCGTATTGCGGTGTCAATGCGGCACGTCACTACATTGTGTGGAGATAACGCACAGCGTCAGATATCAGTTTTTCTGTCCACTATTAACACTCTCTCCGTGAGCTCTTTTACTCTCTCTCTCTTCCTCCAAATGCACACACAAGCACATAAATGCGCACTTCCGTTCATAACAAGCTTACTGACACAAGAACCCTCAAATACAAAAAAATATTCTACTAGATTTCAAACGTATAGAGTAACATGAATGGTCTGGTATTCTGTGGATTACTCCTACGTAACGGCCTACGATAGCGTGCCGGTGACGTAGCGCGTCTTTCATAAACAGCGCCCTCATAAAAGAATCATCGTGCCCGTGAACGTTAGTTCTCTGCTGAGGATCATCTGAGCTTTGCGTGCATCACAGCTTCACAAGCGATGGGTGAGTGGCTTAACATCAAAACCGTGAGTTTGGGTAATGAGTTATTCAATTTTGAGTGCCTAAACCATGGTATACTTACGAGAAAATGGCCGATTAAGAGACTCTGGATTGATCTTGAACACCTGGGTTTATGAACGACCACATTAATGGAAAGATATGAGTGTTCTTGCCTTTACTACCACAAAGAAAATTAATTGACACGGCTGGGAATCAAACCCCTGTCCTCCCGATAAGAAACGCAAAGCAGCTGTATGATGGTTTGGTTTGCCTTATGTTATTATTGTTTTGCGTTGTCTAAAAGATAGCTACGATGAAAGAACTGAAGACGTCATTTTTCACAACTAAATTTCTCGTGTGGAGTGGAGGTGTCTGCAGATGTCATAGTTTTATATTTTGCACATTCGATTGCCTGTATCAGGGCTTGCAATATTTAAAACTGCCTCTGTAATACTAAAAAAAGCTAAATATTATAAAGTTTACGCTTGCAGTTAGCTCTATTTGATATCCAAGTATAGAGGAATAAGTGGAATACGCTTGCCGGAGAAGTTGCATGGTTCGTAAATGCTCCAAGGATGATTACTTATTAGCTACGTCTTTAGCTATCCTCTAAATATATACGCAGTTAGACCTCTCTATTATGTAGTGAGTAAGATGGGAAATTTAAACAGTTTTGTATCGAATATCCCTTAATACAAAGTCGATCATTTAAGCAAACTATGGTCTCCAAAGACTTCATTTTTTTGCGTTGTATGCTGTAGAGACGTTCAAATGACATGAGTACAAAAACTGATTTCAGTATCACTGGAAAAACCTCCTTGAATGAATTTTCTGCCTGACCTCCAGCAACCACACATCGATGTTTCGCTAACAATAATGACGTCACAAATTTAGACTATTTATCACGCCACATTAAAGTTACCTCTCGTAATTTACGACGTCGTGTAGGTAAGTACGACAATTGCTGACTTCAAGCGCTATTTCCATCCAAGCCTCGCCATTCATCTCCAGGCCTCGCCAAATCTCACAGTTCCACAGTAGGCCTCGCGACGTACCGCCAAGTCTCTCCAAATCTCGCAAAGCACAGCGTACTCTCTCTCTCTCTCTTGTATGAGCGTCGGTATAACGAATATTGCAGAATAACGAACTAGCAGAATATATTGGCTGGTTTTCACATCAACTATATTCAAAAAAGCTTTCAGGTAAACTTTTGAATAGTGAAAAATTTAGATGAGCAAATTCGGTCGGTGGGCCTGGGCCCATTTTTTAGATTGATTGAACAAGGTTGCGCGTAATTCAGCACTACTGCAGGCAAGTTCAAATGGTGAATCTCTGGCAGAGGCTGTTAAAAATGTTGAAAATTGCGAAACTTTATGCAACAGCCAGTGAAGAAGAACGTAGAAACATTGGACAGCTTTACCTCTCGTGTTGTAAGCGAGCCAGTTCAAATTAGACTTGCCGGAATATTTTCAAAATCTATGGCGTTTCATTCTTCTGAATGGGTATTCACTGTACCCAATGCTGTTCAATATTCCAGCGAGTATTCGAAGGCACGCCGAATTCATCGACAAATTAAAACTCCATCTTCACGTTTGAGCAACCCCCTATAACTGCCTCAGATTTTTTTAAAGTTTATTCAGACAGTCATGGTCTGGGATGAAGGGGCTAAAGGCAGATGCAACTGCCTGACAAAGGCCCCCCTACCCATACATTGCTCAGGGGTGGAAAGCCGCGGTACATGCGCAAATACAGGTAACAAGAAAAGGCAAAAAAACAAAACAAAAAAGAACAGGCGCACAGGCGATCAAAACACAATAACGATGTGCAACTCGAGCGCATCGTTATTTTTCTGGCTCACTGTATAGCCCTATCACTTGACCACTGTGCGGGAAAAAATTGTTCAGCCTCGTTGTTCTTGTGTTTAGAAAAAGTGGTTAACGATTTAGAGTACTAGGTACTCTACGATTGAAGCCATCGCATCAACGACGGTCTAGTACGTCAACGATTGCCTCTCAACAATCGGTGTAGGGCGGAAGCTTGTTCTTGTTGTCCTTTTAGTGCAGTTTGTACTTATAATTACATTTCTGTGTGTCTTTTTCTAATTACATTTCAATGTTATTTTCTATCTTTTTTGCACATTGATATTCAGTTTTTCAAATCTTTTGTTACGTTAGTGCTTGTGTTGATTTTATGTATGTATACTATTACCCCCTCATCCTATGTTGTGCCCTGAGGCCTTTAGGTTACATTAATTAATTAATTAATTAATTAAATAGATAAATAAATAAATAAATAAACAAGTGATTTGGTTGCGTCTCTTAAACCTCGCTCTGGTGAGAGTTCACTGTATAATGTTATAATTCTATATGTCTCATCTCTTCTCTTTTTTTTCGTGGTGTCTCTTGCAGGACGGTGGAGCATTTCTCTGCTTATTGCTGCTTCGGCGTGCGCGGGTATTGCGCTAGCAAATTGTCCGGACGCGGCCAGCTTGACTCCGTGTACGTGCGACCACGAGGGCATGAACTGCATGCGCGCCAACAATACGGCTCAGCTTGAAGAAGTCTTCAGGAGCGGAAGCGAGGCCACTAGAGAGCACAACCAGCTGTGGATACAAAGAACCCCCATAACGTCGTTCCCGGCAGGCGTGCTGGGCGAGTTCAAGTTCGAGGAAGTTCACGTCGAGCGCAACGCCAATTTGACCTCGTTCACGATGGATTCTCTGGTGCACTTCAGGGAGCTCCTCAACGTCCTCAGTCTGTACGGAAACGCACTTCGGACGTTCGAGTTTGGCAAGTAAGCACTTGAAGCTTCTTTTTCACATAGTTGGTCTTATTTGAAAAAAAAAAAAACAGTGACGGTGCTTCGAGAGCTTTTGTTCTGACTTCATGGTGAGAAAAAGTATAAAACATCCACGAAGCTCCACAAAGTGAATCATGAAGAGCGCGTGAAGCTAAGCCCTAATGTGCATAAAGATACGCTGAAGTCACCGACCACGTGAAGGATTTAAGTCTGTTGGTGTTTTACACGGTTCCGCCAAAATTATGATTGATATTACTGTTGTTAAACCGTCCTTCTGTGTCCAAAATATTTCGACGGTAGCCCTGTGCACGAACGCCAAACGAATGGACAAGCGTCGCGTTTAAGAAGTTTCACCGCTAAAATGAAAACACGCAGTACAGAAGACACTAGAGGCGTAGGGTTTTGCAGTTGGGGAATAACGGCCAAACTTCACCACAGATTCGTCCCTCCCCCCTCTCTCACCACAACTGAATGACCAAAGGAAAGGCATAGTCCAATAATTGCAACAATAAAAATGAGGCATTTAGTTACTGCTCACCCTTCAGCCATCGGCCTCAGAGTGTAAAGGCGGGACGTTGACCATTCAGGGAATCTAACAGCAGTTGTCTTCGGCAGATAATATAGCCAGACAACCTGCAGGACCATGACATTAGGCTAGGGAACGGAAGGTCTGAGAGAATATATGACATTGACTCTGGTACTTCGTTAGACGACCTTAGATTTCCTCCTCCCCCCTCCCCCCGCGCCCCCCGCTTTTCATGCCGTTGGGCGCCTGGGCGCTCGCCTATGAACTCACAACAGCAGTACCGTCTGACAAGTAGTTGATTGTGAAAAGATCAGAACGTAAAAAAGAGTACGTGAAACAACTTCTAGTTGTTTGTACAGTGTTTTTAAGAGGAAGTTCTCTCTGATTAACCCTGTTGAAGTTGTTCTGGCGATGTCCTGTTTACTTTGAGTCCGACAAACTGTACTTCCAGTCACCGCCAACAACGTCCTCAAGCTAAGCAGCACCGGGTTTATCGTATTGTATTGGCGGATGTATCCATACACTTGTCGTAGAAAGAAAGAAAGAGAGAAATATTTTAATGAATAGCTGGATATATTTGTTTTGCTTTTCGCCTAACATGCTACACCCGCGCTGGGTGATGGTAATGATATACATATTATTAACACATAACGCAATCAGCCCCACACATAAACTACACTATTTACCGGTTTCATTGCTGCTAGTGACTTGTGTGCACTTCTCGTCTCTCCGTACCGTTTTGGTAAACGTTGTCGCTGGGCACTAATGCAGGTTGAGGCGTTTCCCGTACCTTCAAGTTATCAACTTGGGCGCCAACCAGCTCACCAGAATCCCCGACAACGCTTTCCGTAACAAGTATCTGGAGAGGCTGGGACTGAACGATAACCCCATAACGTTCATCGGGCAAAGGGCCTTCCACCATCTCTCCAGTCTGAAGCATCTCGACCTCAGTGGCACAAGGGTGACCACTCTGGGCCCATACTCGTTGTCTGTACTACGAGCACACCCGGAGTTTGCGGTAAGAAATCCGCAAGAAACACTGTGCGATGACCTAGGTACATAAGAGTGAGCATGTTGAGGCTTTTCTGGTCGGCTTTGCTCTTTTGTACAAATGTAGTGACCTCCCGAAGAGGTTGGTCAACACAATCGAGTAGCGATTGAACTAGCATCGGCAAAACGAACGTGTGCCAACTAACTAAGATAATCGTAGGACTGACTTTCAGCATGTTACATGTTCCATAACATTTTGCCTCTTAGGTATAGCGACTTCCTTCATAATGACTGTATATCTAACTACGAGAGATAGAGAGGGAGAGAAAAGCAAAGGAAAGACAGGGAAATTAAACAGGTCGCACACGGTGTGTTATCATAATCACGGAAGGGGAAAGTGGGAAAAGTTGAGAAAGAATGTACCAACACAAAATGAATGCTTCAGACGTACTACCCAAAACATCCGAGCGATGAAACCTAAGTTAAGATTTGCAGCATTGGAAAGCACCTAACACGTGCTCTTTTCACAAAAAATTCCAAAAGACCAATCACATCTGATCACTTACTATTTGGATAGCACGGTTCTAGTATTGCTCAACTAACAACGGCTTTCACAGATTGATCTCGACAACTCTGGCATCGGGTCGATCCACCGCAACGCCTTCGACTATGCCGCACCACTTGTGCTAAGTCTGCGCAACAACCGTCTTGCTACTCTGGAAGAGAACCCATTCAGGCCTCTCATCGAGCGCATGTATCAGAACGCCCAACGAACGGGCACCCTACCTGTCATCAACGTCAAAGGTAACACAAATCATACATCTTTAGTTTGTCATATAACGAAAAAAATTAAGGAACTCTAAAGCTGCACCTTTATGAGTTAAATGCGATAGCGGCACTTTCTTGTTAGTGCGTACTCCAAACACTTGGTGCGTGAAACCTTTTCGAACGTGGTATGCGTCCACTACGCGGTCTTAAGAAAACGGGCAAAGCAGCGTGTGTGCCTTTTGTAGTGAGCGACCGACTTTAAACCACAAAGCCAATATGATAACCACATGTTCTGACGCCCACTGGCAATGGGCGCTTCCACCAAGCATTATTACTGCAATATTTCATGTCGCATTGCGAAGCATGCATACAGGACGCCTGTGTTTATAAAGCATGAAAGTTCCCTGCACTGCATTCACAAGCAGAGAAATTTCTTTTCACGGAATTCACACGCACATGCTTGGTCGTGTGGTAGGACATCCGCTTGCCACGCAGACGACCCGGATTCGATCCCCACTATAATCCAAACGGCTCTGCTTCGATCCCCAATCTCACCAAGGATTTTTTTAATCATTATTAAATTTGCAGCGTTCTCGACTTAACAATCAAGCACACGGCGATTTTTCGCTCAAAACCAGCGACACCGACGTCACAATTTCCGCGAAATAAGCTGTTTAACACTGTCGTGTTAAAAAATTATTTCCGACTTGTTTCAGTCTGCGGGTACAGCGAACGCCGTGCACAGGTAAAAGTTCGAAAAATTGTCTTAGATCGGCTTCAGCTATTCGAAAATCCAATGACTCTGGGTAATGCTTGAAACTTTAGTTGAACGGCTATGGGTCATTTGAAATTGTTTTCAGTTTGAGTACCTTGCTGATGTTCAAGTTAGTTTTATATCCTACAGTGCAGAAATAGGCAGGCTTATGAAGCGCGTTGACCATAAGCTGAAGATAAGCGCAAAGAACTAGACAGCGGAATCTGTCAAGGAACACCTGAGTGTTAAGGGCATCTTAGCTGAAATAAAGGAGAATAATGAATTTAGAAGAGAAATGTAGCATGAAGATAAAATAACCGCTCTTCTGTAAGCGATTAACAGCCTGGACAAGAGACAGGAGGGGTAAGCTGGATGTTAAAGGAGAAGACGATAATTAAACGTTTGTGGAGAAAGTGCCGCAGTTAGCACAGGACTGGGTAAGTGTGTAAATAACAGGAGAGGCCTCCTCCCTCCAGTGGACGTAGCCAAACTGATGCTAACAATTATTGCCTTGGAATTTCTCGCAGGCATGGTGAGAAGCGAAGACAAGTCATTACAAGTAGCTTTGTATCAGAGGTATTATTGTATCATAATGCATTACTTGTAATATGTTCACTTCTGAAAAATTTCATACATTTGAAGTTTTAAAATTATGAAACCAGGATGGCCTCTAAAATACAAGTGCATGTTCAGGTTACATTCACGATGTTATATTTATTTCCTCCGTTCTGGACAAGTACCACATATATGTGGCCCTGCACATACCTAACCATTTTGTTTCTGAAAATTGCAGGAAATCCGCTGACATGCCGCGGCTGCTCATACAAGTGGCTGGTTCATTACAAATCATTTGCCCAAGTACGGGCCATCCTCTACGACCTCCAGTGCCCGGACGGTTCCGGCCTGTCAAGCCTTAGCGACCAAAAAATTGATTGCCGTACTTCCTGGAGCTTTGCGAACATCGGCTGACGTATTTAAAACGCATAAAACGCGCATAAAAAGTCACACAGTAAATAAACATCGTCACCACCAATGTCTATGCTCGCCTGACACTGTCCTCAGTTATTTGCTCAACACCAGAGGTTCACAAGAGGTTCTGATCGAATGGCTATCAGTTTAACATTTCTTGCCTTGATTAGCAGCCAGACACATCAGCTATAGGCCTAACATTTATCGAGACATTGCAAGGAAACACGGACTGATTTCTTTGTACTATTATGTTCCGAATGTTTTGTATGTTATCTGTTTCTGTTAGCAAAAAAAATTAGTTATTCCAAAAACCGGTGTCCAGGTATGTCGTAAAATGCGCTCTGATAAATTTAGATTGAGTCACAATAGATAACATATAGAATGTGCTGACCATGATAAAGTTTTAAGGTTGGTCCTGAAGGAAGGTATAGAGCTCCACAACTCTGGAGTGATAAAATATTAGGTTATCTCGCGTGGAATTTTGTGCAGATATCTGAGACATCTTCCTGAAGGCCCGCTTGCTGTTTCCGCATGCAAAATGCTCGACAACACGATTATTTGCTCCTATCTAGAAGAAACATTACGTGCATGCATAAAAGGTAAACTCAAAGATTTATAACTGAAGTTCAATAAAAAATACATGGCCATACATTAGAGGTTCTGTCTGAACACTTACGAAGTCAGCGGAATTAGATTACAGCAAACTAGTTCTTGATACATCTGTGACATGACGTCAGCACATATAAACCGACGTCTTTATCGGCTAAGAAATAACAAGATTTTTCTTACCGTCCAGGACATAGGCGCTGGTACAATAACATGTTAGGATAGTCAGCGGAACACAAAATAATATACAATCGGACATTCGGATACTACGTCCGCCCCGGAGCTAACCGGCATGCCATGTACGTGGGAAAATACCCCCACACATCTTGTTACTGCGAATGCCTCCAGATCAATCACTTTTACACACCTTATAGCGACAGCTCTACCCCTTCTGGCTCAAACTCGAAAAACGTATCATTTGTGAAAGTGACCTTCAAGCTCAACCAACGGCAGCGTCTCTCAACCTCCTTGGCGTGTCTGACCGGCGCTGTCCCCGTAGAAAAATTTTCACCTACTGCCCTTGGAATGGGGAAAAGTATGCGGCAACAATTTACCGCCGAGGTTTATCCATCGCATCAGAGCATTGATAACAGGCTTCGTGCAACAAGCTTTCCATGTCGTCGCCACGCCGTCCAAAGAGCTTAAGTAAAACCCACGCGTCTGCACGAAGTGAATGATGACGAGGGGCGAAAGGTCTAAGATATGTACGTTGATTCCACCAACTAGTATGAAGGACGTACGTACGGACGGATGGACAGACGAATGGCTGATAGACAGACGAATGGCTGATGGACAGACGAATGGCTGATGGACAGACGAACGGCACACGTGCTCTTTTCTCAGCATATAGCACGTGTTGTGATGCCAGTGTGGACGCCTGGAGATAGGCGCCCCAGACTAGCTCTAAGTAACTTCGCTCCTAAAGTGAAAACACTAGCGTGGACCGTTTGCTAAAACGAACCATGGCTAAAGGTCACCCATTCATGCCACCGAGCCAGAGTCACTTACTGCGTTGAGGTTTACTACACATTAGCACCAAGCAGCGTCTATGCGTTGCTTATGCTGTGATTGTAAATGTGTTAGTGGCTGCTACAAAAATAACTGCAGATCAATGAAGTAAATGCACATGATGGAGCCAATTGTGCTTGGTCATAAGGTCCATAATGTCTTGGTCACAAGGTCCATAAGGTCCATAATGTCTTGGATTTGCCAACTAGTATAAAGAACAGACGGATGGACAGGTGGACGGACGGATGGATGAACAGAGTGCGGTCTACTTCAATATATGCCCGCTATGAGTGATGCGTTTACGGCACATGTAGCACCTGTGCTTCGGTCCGGCGAGAAGCTACGACAACAGCGTCAACACACAACATGAGAGCTTTAGGAGCTTCACTCCTAAAATTGGCTGCGTGGAATCCGCTTTGCCAGAACCAGTGATAGAGACAGACGGTGGATTGGGGTCGCTGAGCGGCGAAGGTAACAAGCTATAAATTGGCAAACTTCCTTTAATTCAGTTCAACTACGGCAGTTAGTATTTTGTAATGTGAGCTTGTACTGACGGACCTGTTAAGCTGGTTTCGCGGCGTTTCAAAAACCCTCCACCGGCGCTCACTGAATAGATAGGAAATCTGAATGAATTTTCATTTAGGGGTGCGGATTTGAGTCCTGGCTCTCCCAGTCCAAATGCGATATGCGATTGCCAAAAGCGATCGCTTGTTCACTGCAATCTGAACTGAACATTCTAATGCATTAAATGGATGTCAGATGATGTAAACAAAACCCCAGCACAAAGGAGAACACTTAGTACGAGCTCTTAATTGAAGCAATTCTTGATTGCGCAAAAAGAATGATCTCCTACCCACCGTGGTGGTACAGCAGTTATGGTGCCTGGCAGCTGACACGTATAGAACGGGATCTGATTGCGGCTGCGGCCGCCGCACTTTAAGGGGGTGCGAAAATGTTAAAGGCCCATGCTTATATTTACGTGCACGCTACAGAACCCCAGGTGACTGAAACTTCCGTTTCCCCCGATAATGTCGACTCTCATAATCGCACCGTGGTTGCACGGTGTTAAACGACCCCAATGATTCATAATAAAGAGCAGTCTGCTGAACCACGTGTTCAGCAGACTGCTCTCTCTCTCTCTCTCTCTCTCTCTATATATATATATATATATATATATATATATATAGAGCTTGTTCAGCAGATTGCTATATATATATATATATATATATATATATATATATGGGATAACAGTGTCCCGGGGGTTGGCCAAAACTAAACGCTTGCATCAGGAAAGATCACACAACGGGGAATGTAATAACTCTTACGAAAGAGACAATGAGTACTGAAAGAGAGAAAAATAGGTAGAAGAAAGAGATAGAAATAAAAGTAGAAAAAGAAAGGAAGATGGAGGGAACAAGATAGGTAGAAAGTTATAATAATAATAATAATAATAATAATAATAATAATAATAATAATAATAATAATAATAATAATAATAATAATAATAATAATAATAATTACGGCTTCTACAGTTAACAATGTGTACCAAAAATAGTAGTACTACTAAAATTAAAACCTGTAATGTTTATATTATCTCAGGTTTTGCCCTCAAAACCACGATACGATTATCAGACACACCGTAGTGGAGGCCTGTGGAAATTTCGATCATCCGACCTTCCTTAAGGTGCGCTGACATCGCACAGTGAGCGGGAGGGCCTCTACCAGTTCGCCTCCAGCTAAATGCGACAGCGGCAGCTGAGATTGAACCTTCGGGTCAGCAGCCAAGCACTGCAGCCACTAATCCAATGGTGCGGGCCAGGTGGTCTGGCTTACATGATCACAGGCCGACGAAGAATCTTACGACGCCTTAAAGGGCACTGAACGAAAAACCCGGCCTGTATCGAGGTGCTGTCTACTTTTCACAAGCATTCTGAAATAACTTTCTTTAACCGAGCTCCCTGGACATAGCTGTATATTTACCGGACGGCTCGTGCGATCAACCTGCGCAGCCGACTTGCGATCGCTGTGGACGATGGCCTGTATGCCCATCCTTCGCGTGTTGCACAACATCCCCAAGAGATTTAATGGCCTTTGTGCCATTCCTGCTATCGCATGGCAGCGCTATGCGCGTGACGGAGGACAATGCGAGACGATGACGCATCTCGCCAGATAACACTGCCGTTATCCGCCATTCACACATAACTCCCCTTGAACGTGCCCTGTTCCCGTTTATTCACACCATTTCTACCTTGCTAACGCGGACAGCTGCCCGTGCGCGCACGATTACGTTCAAAACAAATAGTACCTGCTTTACAACGCACAAAAAACACAAAAGCCTCGCATGAAAACATGCAATAGGCTGACATCCGTTGACAATCGGCGGTTATCTCTCGCTTTTAAGGGATGACGATTGTCCGCTCGTGACGTAGCACGTCGTCGGTCATCGGCAACGTCTATATAAAGGAAGCTTTCTGACCGGTGACCGTTAGATTACTACTGTAGAGTTGGTCCCGAAGTTGGACGCATCGAGAGATCACAAGAAATGGGTGAGTTGTCTTCATCGCACGCGCAAATTTGTGTAACAGCCTAATGAAATCCACGTAATCACCAAAACGTTTGTAGTATTACGTTTGAAGACAACGTCATTATTATGAATGATGATATAGTAAAGGGCTCCAGAAATTTTTTTGAGATGAAGGTTTTAACGTGCACGAAAGTCCTAGTATAGGTCTTTAGCAATATACGTAGTTCGATGTGCAGCCGCCAAGGTTCAACCGGGACCTTCGAGTCATTAGTTGAGCACCATTACTACCAGAGCCCTAGGGGATATTAATGATGAAACCAGCATACAGTGGAGAGAAGCAAGGCGTATATGGTGATATTTGTAGTATTTAAACTAGTGTCACCCTCATTATGACGTAAATAGAATAGAGTTCAAGTGTACGAAACAACAGTTTTGAGCCGGCAGCAACCGAACCTTATAACCTTCAGATAACGCGTCCGATGCTCGACCAACACACCGCAGTGGTCTAACGGGGCTTGAATGTGGACCGAAAGGTCACGGGATCGAATCCTGTTGTCATAGCGGAATTTTCGATGTGCGCACATTTACATGCGCGTGAAAGAGTCCCATGTGGTGGACATTCATGGAGCTTTCCGCAACGACAGCGATAGAGAAAACTTTTTAAGTTATTGTCAAGTGTACATGGGTATGAGCCATTCACTGTGGCGGAAACTCTCTTGGAAGTGGAGAAAGAAGAAAACGTCGCTTCACGGTCTGGTTCTGGGAAGATGTCAACTCTTCGCTGTCTCTGTTATTTCGCTCGTGGCAATACAGAAGCTAAGAGGTTGGCCTAAATTATATTTCAGAGCTTCTACTTAGCGTTGGTGAAAGGGAGAGAGTAGAAAAGAGAACTGAGGAGGTGTTGGTGGTCAGGATGAAGAAGGCATGAAGCGAAACTTTGAACGTCCAAAAGCTTGGTACTGCTTCACTACGACCATGGTCCTTCAATACTTTTTTCTGGTCATGAAACTCCCGCGAAAGTTTCATATAGGGACACAAGTGGCCACCAGAGGCGCCACCGTAAACAGGAGGGCATCGATCGGCCGCGCTTGGCAGGGCTGTAGCGCGTTCGCGGAAGCGTTTCCCATCAAATACACTTCTTCAGATATTTTCCTTCTCCGTGTTATCGCTAACAAATCATAGCAGCTATTAGTATTGTCAAAGTGGTCCATGATGCGCGTTGTCAAATTGCCTAAGTCTTTGACTGCTGGCAATGTTTTAACTGAGTTCGTCTGTCAAGTGACGCGCATTCGTAGCGTTCCTAAATTTCTCGATTCCTGCATAGCCGCTTTTGGGGCTTAAACCGAACACTGTGACTGGTTCTAGATGACTGAAAGGTTAACATATTTTGCGCTAGAGATTGCGGAGCAGCCGTGCTCTGGCTGCACGTAACGTTCATTTTCGGAATAACTATCACTTTATTCCATATGGCATCACGAAGCAGCCAATAGAAGTTCGCGTGCCAATAAACAAATCTGTGTATCAGGGTGACTTGACATTAATAGCCTTGAAGTACCTCTTGAGGGATATCGTTAGTGAAACATAGCTGAAAAATTAAAAGCTCAGAATGAGACACCACAAGACAGAGAGGGATGCTCAAGTTGTGCTCTTTTCTTTTTTTTCTTTGATGTCATAATTAGCGCCCCTGATTTTAAAGATTAAAAAATGAGATGAAACTGTTGTGAGCTGCTAGATATAGGCACTACGTGCTATTTCGAAGCGAGAGCTTTTGTTTTTACGCATGCAGATTTGATAACGCAGCCGAGTTTTGATATACGCGGCTTTTTTTTTATCCATTCCCATGTACTCTCCCAATGACCACGACTTCTAAGTCCGCGTTCTAATTAGCCACCCTGTTCCTTCTACGCGCACATAGAAATCAACCAGGATCTTCCTTCAACCCAGTTATTCAGTTTAAAGAAAGATTTATTAGGATATCAAAGCTATATATGAGGTCTGCCTCAATCAAATTTCTGAGCTTCTACTTGGCGTTGGTGAAAGGCAAGGAGTAGATAAGAGAACTGAGGAGGCGTTGGGGGTCAGGATGAAAAAGGCATGAAGCGAAACCTTGAACGCCCAAAAGCTTACGACTGCTTCACTACAACTTTCTTGAAACATAAGGCCGTTTTGAGGTGCAAAACTCCAACAGCTGTTAGTATTATCAGATGCTTTACTAATTTAGCTATGATGGTGGTCGTTTTGCCATCAGCTTTTTTGGGAGTCTCTGTGCACGAAGTTTCTTGGATTGTTGCCACTCGTTACTATGTAAGCAAGTGTGAAACACTCTTCGTTGCTGCCCCACCATGGTGGTGTAGTGGCTAAGGCACTTGGCTGCTGACCCGCAGGTCGCGTGATTGAATGCAGGTTGCAGCAGCTGCATTTTAGATTGAGGTGAAAATGCTCTAGGCCCGTGTGCTCAGATTCGGGTGCAAGTGAAAGAATTCCAGGTGGTCGAAATTTCTTGAGCCCTCCACTACGGCAACGTTTATACACATATGGTAGTTTTTCGACATTAAACTCCACATACAATCAATCAATCACTCTTGTTTGTCAGCTACTGCTGCGAAATTATGCTCCATTGATTGATTGATATGTGGGGTTTAACGTCCCAAAACCACCATATGATTACGAAAGACGCCGTAGTGGAGGGCTCCGGAAATTTCGACCACCTAGAGTTCTTTAACTTGCACCGAAATCTGAGCACGCGGGCCTACAACATTTCCGCCTCCATCAGAAATGCAGCCGCCGCAGCCGAGATTCGATACCGCGACCTGCGGGTCAGCAGCCGAGTACCTCAGCAACTACAACACCGCGGCGGGGAAAGTTATGTCCCAAATACAGCGTTACAGTTAAGGAGCACAAATACTGTCCCAGTATATCTTTCTCGCCATCATTCTTGCTTTGTTTGATTAGGTTGTGCCTAACAAAGAAACCAGGCCTTAATCTATCCCCTTCAAATATTTGTAATTATGAGGGTTTGGGTGCAAAAAACCAGGATAGAATTCTCAGACACGCTGTACTCGGGCACTCCAGATTGATTTTTGTCACGTGGGCTTCTACAGAGACTACCTAAATGAAAGTTGACAAGTTCTGTTGCATGAAGCTCACATTGAAAACCTCCACTGCAGCGCAAATTCAAACCCACTTCCTTTGAATTAACAGCTTTGCATAACTTAATGCTAGCCAGGTAGCCTGCTGGCATCTCCGAATTATTGTTGTTAGCATTTTTCTAGAAAGAGGTGCCATAAATAACGTGTCAGACGACATTTCCTAATTCATTTCCTTTAGGTGGTTGAGGAGTCCATGTATGGTGACACTAAATTTTTCGTGTAGATTTTTCAGATATCTTATGGTGCTTTTCTTTATTAATTGAAGCCAGTTTTACGAACATCGAAGCAGTGCAGTTCAAATTTTGAATACAGTGGACAAACTGATGTTATGGAGAAAACCTGTGCAAGAAGTCACATTGTTAGAAATCACATGCAGATGAATTGGGACGCCCACATGCATAGATTTAGGTGCAATTCGAAAAGCCCCAGGTAGTGAATTTTTTGAGTCCTCCACTATGGCGTCTTCATATTTATATCTTGGTTGAAATTTATTATAATTTAATATTGGTTATTATTGTTATTATTATTATTGTTATCATTATTATTATTATTCTCAACGGAAACACCTAGAATCGATCTGCTTTGAAATCAGCCTGGAACGCCGAGAAAAATTGTTGATTTGATGTTTCTATATACCACCCAGCATTTACTCTGCCCTATTTTGTGATGTCACGTCTTCGATTGAACATAGGATTTCATCTCATAGTGGGTTCATAATTACTGATCTTGGTTACTTCAATATGCCTAGAATTTAGGTTAGCCAGTCTAAGAACTGGCTAACCTCCCTGTCTCTCCACTTAACACCTAATGTATCATCATTCTTACGTGCCGAAACTACGAGCCACAGCAGCCATTTTTAACCAATCTCCAAGATATGGTTTCAAGAGAGGTGACTACACGGGATTTTATCATTACTTGTCAGCCGTGTATTTGTCACACGTTACTGACAAACCAAATGTTTATTACGAAGTTGAGTTGTCTACGGTGCTTGTATGGAACACCATGCGTAACTTTATATCGCAATATACACCTAAACATTGTAAATATCCCCGCTGGTTCTCTATGAACCTATAAGTGCAATGAAGCATAACGTAGATATGCGAGGATTTTTTTTTCTTGGATGTTGGGTCAACGTGAACGCAAGAACCCCAAGACACGCTTGGGTTCTACTCATGCGCACTTGCAGCTGTCAAGTTTCTTGGTTCTCCAAGACTCTTGGGTCTTCTAAAACATTTCCGTGTCTCTCGCAGGGCGGTGGACCTTTTCTCTGGTTCTGGTTGCTTCGGCGTGCGCGGCTCTTGCGGTAGCTAGCTGCCCGGACGCGACCCACCTGAGCCCATGCACGTGCGACGACGAAGGCATCAACTGCAGGCGCGCCCAGAGTACGTCTCAGTTGAGACAGGCTTTCGGGAGTGGCGACGCGCTCAGCAGAGAGCACAAAGAGCTGTGGATTCAAAAGACTCCCCTTACCGTCGTTCACGGTGGGCGTGCTGGGAAACTTCAAGTTCGAGAAGGTCCACGTCGAACACAACGCCAACTTGAGCTTCTTCACTCTGGATTCTCTCACGACTTTCAAAGAGTTGCTCAACGTGCTCAGTTTGTACGGCAACGCACTGCAGACGTTCGAATTCGACAAGTAAGCAATCAGAAATTTTAAATGCGAAATTTTTTTGGAATATTATCTAGGGTTTTACGTCCCAACACCACAATATGATTATGAGAGACACCACAGTGGACGGCTTCGAATATTTTTACCAACAGGTGTTCTTTAACATGCACTGACATCACATAGTACGGAAGCATCTACCATTTCGAGTTCACCGAAATGCGACCACCGTTGCTGAGATCGAACCCGTGACCTTAGAGTCAGCAGCCGTGCATCTTAGCCACTGATTCACCGTGTCAGACGCGAAGCATTTCCTGACTAAAGAAAGACACCTGAGCGAATATATTTAGCGGCTACGACTTCGTACTCTCGGGGCCGCTTCGTCAGCTTGATATACAGAAAGTTGGTGGGCTGTAATTTGGGTATGATAAGCGCTAATGACAGGTAGGTTGTAACGCGAAAACTGAACAAGCGCCTCATGTCTGGCATGGTTTACACAGCCAGCCTTTGTGATCTCCGAGTTGTTTTGTTAACGGATATATAGATCAAAATTAGCATGGCGCAACATGACCGTTTCACAAACAAAAATAATACGTTATGCATAATATGTATGCGAATGCATGTTTCATTTGCGTGCCTTATACCACAATGTACCGGCGTGACCAGCATGTTTCAACTATCGCCATCTTGTAGCAAACAGCCTCAAACCACAATTAGACGTATATTTAGATGGCATTGTCAAAAGTAACGTCAAATATTGGATGACATCTTAAGCTTCGTCTTGCCAGTTGAACGCGATAACTATATTCTGTTCTAAGCGCGTACTTCAAAGACTTAGTGCATGATCTCTTTTCGAACCTACTATGGACCTTGAATGAGGCCTTGATGGTGCAGTAGCATGCGCGCCTTTTGTTGTGGTTGGCCGGCTTTAAACTATGAAGTCATTATGATAATTTCTTGTTCTGACGCTCCATGGCACTGAACGCCTGTACCACGCATTGTTAAGGCAGCATTTCATGTTGCATTGCGAAGCATGTATACAGGAAGCGTGTGTTTGTAAATAATGAAAGCAACTTCAACTTCAGTTTCATGCAGAGGAAATTATTTTCACTGTGATAACAAGCAAAGACATGGCTGTGTTCAGACCCGAACGACCGGGGTTCCATTCTCTCTGGTACCCATAATTTTTAAGTGAATATTTCTTAATTTCTAGGACCCGCAGTATTATATCTTTTCGCTCAAAAGCCACGACGCCGACGGTGAAATTTCTAGTAAACGAGTTTTTAACGCTCTCGTGTTAGAAAGAGGACAATATCATGTTCCGTAAACTGTGGCGAGTCCCATCACGCGTATGTTCCAAGAGCACGGGGAACGTATGGTAAAGATCTATCCGTCTGACGATTCAGC
The DNA here is from genome assembly GCF_013339725.1 of Rhipicephalus microplus. Classification (NCBI taxonomy): domain Eukaryota; kingdom Metazoa; phylum Arthropoda; class Arachnida; order Ixodida; family Ixodidae; genus Rhipicephalus; species Rhipicephalus microplus. The sequence continues at coordinate 125,753,312 of NC_051167.1, read as the reverse complement.
CACCTGGCGAAAGTCTAAACCCGTGCGCAAGTCCCACCCATCCCGATTTGGTAGCTCACTTCGTACTTTTGAACATTATTATTAAAAAAGCAAGTATTGCGCATATTTGGAGCGCGTCATTTATTCGTAAGTCTTGCGTAGTGTGTTTATTTACTAAATGCATAGATACGTAATTCTTCATACCGCAGTGTTTATCCAGCTGCGTTGACAATGCGACGCTATGAACAAAAAAGTGGGAGTTTTGAGTGGTTTATTGATTGATATATGTGGAGTTGAACCTCTCAAAATCCCCACATGATTATAAGAGACGCCGTAGTGGAGGGCTCCGGAAATTTTAACCGCATGGGCTTCATTAACGTGTACCCAAATCTGAGCATATGGGACTACAGCATTTTAGCCTCCATTGAAAATTCGTCCACCACAGTGGGGATACAATCCCGTGAGCTGCGGGTCAGCACCCGAGTACCTTAGCTATACTAGACCACTGCGGCGGGGTAAAATGGGAGTTCCTTATAGGCTTCGCTAAAACGACACGGGGCTAGCAATTACCAGTAGGTCTTCGTTCTAAAGAAACTCGTTTCTTCAGATTGCTGCTGGCAGATGGCGCTATATCTCCAGCAACCCTCACCAATAACCTCGCAGAGAACATCAAATAAACGTTTCGTCCTCTCTTTCCAGACAGCGGACTACTGTTTTTCACCCTCCTTTGTAAGGCCGCCTGCAGATATGTGGTGAATTCTTAATAGAACATTTTGCCCGATTTTGTTTGCCACAAAAGTCGAATGCCGAAGTGGTAACAGCCATAAAATTTTCTTCAATATTTGCTTGAGAGAACTGCGAAGCGGCGATTATTCAGTCATCATGGGAATTATTGGTAGTACTTGAAGCTGCCTTAGTTATGTGCCTTCTGCCTCGAACGCATTGTGGCTTTCTTATACTACTGCGCTTTGATTGCAGTTTTGGCCAAAAAAAAAAAAACGACTAGTTGTGAGTTCTATGAATCGGCAGAAAATGGTGAGCCTAAAAGGGCCAATGTGGTGACGCGGGACTGCTCGAATCTTTATGAACAACCACTTGGGTCAAAGCGGCTGCCGGCTTCACGGAGCCATATCTTACTGAAAGAACGAGGCTTAGAAAATTTGTGTACAACCAATCATTCTCATACTGACTGAAGCATCCAGCCTTGTTGCTCCTATAGGCAATAGCGTCAGATTTACCTTTAGGTTACTCCTCTGAAAACATACTGTAAGAGCCCTGGTACGGCCTCCAGCTGTAGTGTCCTCTGTGTACTGTAGACACAGGCACGTGAACCGAGCCGTCTTCCATCTGGCATATTTCTTGCCTTTGTGTGTCGTTTGGTCCATTATTTCGCTCAACTCCATGCAGGCTGCTTCGTTTCCCGTATCTCGTGAGTCTCAACCTCGGAAGGAACCGGCTGAGGAGCATCCCGGCCAACGCATTCCGCAGCATCCGCCTGCATAAGCTGGGGCTCAGGGAAAACCCCATCACTTCCATCGGGCAACGGGCTTTCTACGCTCTACCCAATCTCAAGGAACTTGACCTCAGTCGTACAAGGCTCAACACCTTGGGCCCATACTCACTGTCCATACTGAGGGCACACCCGGAACTCAGGGTAAGCTATGACTGAAAATCCACAAGATCATTTGTGCCTTTGCGGGAGGGAGTTCTGAAGCATGTGGACCGTGAAGATTTTGCTAGAGAGGGGTCTAAGACGTGGCTGTCTTCGTCCGATATTTTTTTCCTAAGAATTCTTGCACTACATCCCCGTCACTGCTCGTAAACACCATTTTCGTGAGATGCGCCTTGTGGTCCTTATGCAAAAACGAAACCGTGAAACAAGAACTGTACATTTAAGAAGTGGCGTCCAGATTTTCGTCGTCTTGAGGATCGGTATATTTCTCGAAACTTCATGTTAGCTCAGTATTATACAGTTCCTTAACTGCATTTTCGAAACAGAGGAATGCGGTAGTGTAGTCGCGAGTTCAGATTTCTCGGCGGTGCCACTTATATCTCCTTGTCTTCACTCGCTGGCCCAAACGCTGATATATAATACTTCCCTTTAGTGAAAAGCCAGACATCCTTCAGTAGCCACTTAAGCTATGAGTCCAAATGTCTTCGTTCGCATTATCTACATTATATTGCAATTAAACCCCCTTTGATTGATTGATAAATTTATTTATTAATTGATAAATGACATACGAGAAAGGCCTTGACTCAAACCGAGAAGTTAACTGAGTTAAACAGACATCAGGCTGAAACCCCAAAATACCCGCGCCCTTTCCCACTTCCCTTCTACCCACAAGCCTCATAAGAGACTTAACTTCTTGACTATGGCCGAATGGCTGAGGTGAGTTTGACGTTGAATTTCAGTGACGGAGTCGGGGCATCTTTATCTTTTCGTTCTGGATCGATATTGTTGCAATGACAGACTACGAGTCGCAGTGAAGTGTTCCAATAGAATCTACGGATTGGAGTCAGAGCGGCAATCACACCTCGTAACGGGAAAAGTATCTCGGAAACTTCTTTTAAAACGCTTTCCTGCTTGGGGCGCTGCGGACGTTTCCAGTGGGGTCACGCATGCTGGCGGTAATGGCGGACGGCAAGGACGACGGGGCGAATCGTGTGTCACTGCTTCCATTGATCGCAAGCGACACCTTCAAATCTGAAAGCCTCAGGTCCTGCACGGGCGATATGTGGGATAGTCAGGGCAATGCTGGAAGCTTTTGTGCGAGCGGCAATCACATAGAAATCAGGAGCGGAAAGGAACTACGTGCGAGGTATTCTCGACAACTCGGCATCTTAAAGACAGAACTGCCGCTTACGTCTTGCTCCAGGGTTGCGGGTTTTATTTCAAGCCCACATCCTGAGGCGTTATTCAAACCCGGGTCCAGTTCTTACTCCTGGAATCTGCCGGCTGCTAGGAATCTGCCAATAGAATTCAACATAGACACTTAAAAGGACTGGAACTTTTGGCCTCTTAGGCCAGAGTCCGAACTGAAAGGTGAAAGCCAAATATATTTTCATCTCTGCTTTTTGTGTTGTTCCTGGAAATTTTGTTTGCAGGAGCGCACAACGGGTATTTTTACAGATATGGTTTTGTAGCGCCCTGTCGCTGTCTCAGTTCCTGGAAGCGCCGAAACAAGAGGTATCCAGTGAGGCTTTTATGTGAACAAAGCTGGGTAATATGTATCAAATTGTAAACACTTATAAATTAAGGTTGTGTGGAAGTCACCATAATATCCTCTAGGTTGTCCCAAACATGGGTGAACCCAACAAGTGCACTCTGAGGGCAAGGACATCAGCCTTTGTACACCTGCGCAAATCCACGAAAAATACACTACCTGTTTTCGTGGAGTCGCTCGTTAAGAGGGATATCTTGCAAAGAGCATTGCCCCCAGACAAACTCACAATGCAGATAGGTTTTGGTTGGTAACATTCAAAATAATTGGTGCGGTTATTTGGCACGCTTCGCATCCAGCTGTGTGAGATGCAATGTAGAATCAAATTTGAATATGTTCTACGTTACATCAGCAGCTGATAGTTTTTACATTAAGCGAGTATTTTAATACTTCTATCTCATAAGCTATATGAGCATGAAGAGTTCTGCCAGTGCTGCTTTGTGGTGACACTGGCTTCGACGCCTAGGTATGAAGCACTGTACGATGTAAGAGTAACATCTCTTTAAGGGCTGTGTTTAGATTTTTGCTCGCGACATTGTGCGTTCCTCTCGACAAGCCTGACGTGTACTGCCGCTTGCGGACACTCATGACAGCGTGCTCTTTCCACAGCTTGTCTAGCATTTCGCTGAACCTCTTTGGCCGACGTTGCGACGACACTCGGCGTGCGTGGAAAGAAGTATTCGTAATCGACGTGCTTACATGCTCGATAGATGTCTGCGCCGACTGATTCTTTACCCAATTGCACACACCTCGTGGACAATGTGAAAAACCATCTTCTTCGGCACTCACGTGGCTCAGGGACACTCACAGGATCTTGGCTGAATCTTAAAGGGGTCGTGAAACGGTCGCTTTACGACGACAATGCGACACCATCGGCAGCCACATGCGCTAAATATATCATCAGCCCGAGTGGACCTGCATAGACGCTTTGCCTATCGAGGAACGCAGAACTATATACGACATATCGAGCGCGCGGAAGAGGCGCTCATCCGCGTCTGCCATACGCGATCCGCGTCCCACAAGAACGCTGTTTAATATGACGTCAGAGTTCAAGGTAGTGCCGATTGCGCATGGCGAAGACGCTGATGCGTGTCCCGGTTTCACGCACTCGCAAGTAGCGAAGATTTCCGCGTTCCTCAATAGGCAAAGCATTACTTATGATGACGTCAGCTAGTTAGTGCGAGTGGACGCCGGTGGCTTCGCATTGTCGCTTTAGAGCGAGCGTTTCACGACCCCTTTAAAAGTCAGGTTTACGGAACCAGGTGCCACCTTGCTTTGAGCGTGGGGCAGCAGTGTTATCGCCCTAGAACATTTCCAAAGTTGTGGCGATGCGTATGTCTGTTAGTCCCGGCTTCGAAAGAGATAACTATATTGCTTTCACGAAAGGTGACGAAAGTGGTCCAAATAAAACTATCAAATGCGAAGGCATTCCTTAGTCGGGCTACGTAAGTCATCCGGCTGCCAGGTGAGGTGCCGAAAGCTGGCAATCGCTATAGTCTTGGAAGCAGTGCGAAACCATGCTATGTGGAAAAGAGAGAGAGAGAAACAAAAAGGAAAGGCAGAAAAGTTAACCAAGCTTGGCTCGGTTGGGTACCCTACACTTGGGGTGGGGCAAAGGGGGATCATAGAAAGGAAAGAAATATAAAAGAAGAGGAGTAAGAAATAAATGGATAAAAAGTCAGCTCGACACTACACAGCAAGGTCTCACGTTGTTCTTGCACAAGCACTCGTGATGTCCGGTGGTCCTTAGGAAGCTCAAGAGGGCATTCGTGGCTTTGCGTGTACGCGAAACTGTCGGCAAAGGTCCCAGGATTTTTTTTTCTGTAAGTGGTCGTGAATCCAGCTGACGGAGCTTGGCTTGCACAATACATTTTGAGAGTTTTTAAAGGGGCGCTGGCAAGGATCGATACATCGATGAAGGAGAAAAATAACGATGTCGCTTTCGCTTTCGAGTAGTCTAAGACGAATGCATTGGGAAACCTTGGAGTTCTTCTGATGACTTTGTTCTAATGCGTTTATTTTCTTTCTCCTGTTACCAATGACGTTTACAGATCCAGCTCAACGATGCTGATATTTCAGTCATCCACTCGAGTGCTTTTGACTATGCGGCACCTCTTGTGCTCAACCTGGCTAACAACAGCCTGGCTACTCTGGAACAGAACCCTTTCGAGCCTCTCATCGGGCGCATGTACCAGAATGCAAAAAAATTCAATACTATACCTCTCGTCAGCGTCGCAGGTTAGTCATTATCATACCTATTTAGTTGAAATATAATAATATTAATATTAATAATATTAATAATAATAATAATAATCAACGAAATCTAACGCACAGAACCACGATTTAATTATGCAGCACGGTGTAGCGGAGGTCTGTGGAAATTCCCAACATTGTTCTTTTACATAAACTGACATCGCACAAATCATAGCGCTCTAGAATTTAACGTCCACCGAAATAAAACCGTCTTTAGGATGAGGAGCCAAAGCAATGTAACCGCTGTGTCTCCGAAACTCTTTAGTTCAGTTCTCATCCGACAAAAAAGTAGTGTTATTTGAGCCCCTGTATACATGAAAATATGTGCATCGAGACACATCCCTAGAACATACTTGTATTTTATTTGAGTTCAAGCTTTTGTTCTTAGAAGTAAGATTTTCAAGAGTGGCTGTGGATTGGTTGAGAGTACTCAGCACTTATTTGAATGATTCAACGAATATCACGAAGGTCATACAGGGCAGTTGATATTACCTAAACAATAATATACCCCAAACTTCTCGAAGACATATAAACAAGCGAAAAGAAAACCAAAGCCCACTGTCTCAAAGCCCACTGTCTTCGAGTGTAAATGCCTTTTCTCAAGCCAGTACACCAAACGTTTCTTTGTTTTTCTTTGTGCTTCATAATTCGTGGTTATTAACCTATTGCTTGTACCAGCATGACTTAAAATAATGTTCAACACTGGTACTGGTCAGTGGACGAACGATCAGTGGACAATGTATCAGTGGACGAACGATGTTGTTCGATTAAAAGCCTACGGTTGTAATAACGGGGTTACTTATTGAAAAAAGGACTACGTTGGACACGGCTATTAAAAGCTATCCTAATTGTTGGCACATAATTTTTTCTCTACAGTTACCGTTTTGCTTTTTAACAACGCAGGAAATCCTCTCACGTGTCGTGGCTGCGCGTACAAGTGGCTGGTACCGCACAGGTACTCCACGCTGGTGCGGGCCATTCTACATGGCTTTCGGTGTCCCGACGGCTTCGGTCTGACCAGCATTAGTGATCAGAAAATTGCCTGCTGGAAGAACTTCTGGAACTTCGCGAACATCGGCTAGTTATTTAAACCGCGTAGTACCTACGCATCAATCATCACAAAACAAAATAAACATCACTGCCATGATCCCCCTTACTCGTGTTCAAGTGTCACCTTATTTATTCTCTGCTGAATGTGAGCACTCCGTGAAATCGCGTGGAAGTATTGAACAGTGAGGCGTGATCAGTTTGTCAATATTTAGCGAAAATAGCACAGTGAAGTACTCTAATAAGTCCTTTCTGTGTCCGACATATTGCATCGGGAGACGCCAGGGAAGCGCAGAAGCAGTAGAAAAGAAAAATGATAAAGGAAAGAGTGGAAGCTTAACCAGGGCTGACCCCAGGATGGTATGCTTCCCCAGGCAAGGAAAAGTTAGGAATGGGGACAAGGAAGGAATAGGAAGGGAAGGAAATTCAAGGATTTTAACTCAGCTAGGAGGAGAGGTATGCTACCTTAAACAGGGTAAAAAGGTGGAAGACTATAAAATTGAAGAAAAAGAGGAAAAAAGAACAAGTACAAAGTCACGTCACAGTCATCATAACAGAGTAAACTTATAATCACTGGTGCAAGTCTGTTGCGTTCAAGAAGCTGAGCACCACCTTCATTGCCTTCATGCGCGATGGCCTCTCGTGTCGACATTGCAAAATAATTTCCGCTGTCATCGGTCTCCGATCTATCCGAGCTAGAGTGGCTGCTAGAGGTGTTCTCCGCACAATGTACAAAAAAGTCAGTGTTGCCAGTGGCGTAACTTAAAGGGCCAAAGGGGATTTGCCCTTAAAGGGCCAATGAACAGGCTGCGAAACGCGCAGGAAAAGCTTGTCCATTTTTCCTGCGCGTGACCAACCACCTTCCACGCGCAGTGACGTTAACTCGACGATCAGTGACGTTGACTTCGTTACTCTTTTTTAAAACCTGGTTTTGACCAATCGAAGTGCTGCTTGCTGCGTCACGTCGCCGATCGTCGAGTTGACGTCACCGCGCGTGGAAGTAGGCTGGTCCCACGCAGAGAAAATGCACGAGCTATTCCTGCGCGTTTCGGAGCCTCTTGACTGGCCCTCTAACCTCAGAAACAGATAATCAGGCTGAAATCTTTGCAGAATCGGAGCAGCCATTTTGTTCCCTTTTTGTATCTAACACGCAGTCCCACGTTACCAAGGTCCTGTAGACGGTGAAACCGTTCTCGTCCTGATGGTGGGTATATGAAGTTTATTGATTGATTGATTGATTGATTTGTGGGGTTTAACGTCCCAAAAGCACTATTTGATTATGAGAGACGCCGTAGTGGAGGGCTCCGGAAATTTTGACCACCTGGGGTTCTTTAACGTGCACCCAAATCTGCGTACACGGGCCTACAACATTTCCGCCTCCTACGGAAATGATTGATTGATTTGTGGGGTTTAACTTCCGAAAACCACCATATGATTATGAGAGACGCCGTAGTGGAGGGCTCCGGAAATTTTGACCACCTGGGGTTCTTTAACATGCACCCAAATCTGAGCACACGGGCCTCGACATTTCCGCCTCCATCGGAAATGCAGCCGCCGCAGCCGGGAGTATATGAAGTTTATGTATAATGTTTCAATAATACGCGTAACATAACAAAAGGTGCCTAAGAGGTTAAATTGTGTGCCCTTTTCATGCAAAATGAGAGGGCGCGGCGCCACGCCGAAGAGGCACTCGTTTGAACGCGTCCGTGTGATCAGGCCGTAATACTCGCGTTCCAAAACAGACAGGTGCCTACAGTGAAGAACGAGACAAGGCAGATATCACAAAGTATGAACAATCAGTGCGATGAAAAACACAAAGCGCCTATCTCTTCCATACAATCCCATCAGCTCACTCACGCGTGACCACGTGAGTGAGCTGATGGGATTGTATGGAAGAGATAGGCGCTTCTTGATAATTAGGACGCATCACAGTTGAGCAGAGAGAACGAATAGGCTATGAATTGAGCAAATGAAGACAACTGCAGATATCCTATCAGTGCATAGTGAGTATTGGCTGAGTTTCCTCTGAAAATATGGTACTTTGATTTTTGATAGTGTGTAGAGCACTAAGTGGCTTTTCATCACCGGGCGAGGGCTTGTAGGTCCGACTCCCAGGTCATTCAAACACAAAACTTTTGTTCGGGATTTTTATTTGTAATCTGACTATGTACGTTTTAATAACGTCTCAACTATGAAAGAAATGTGAGTGAGATAACCTTAAAGAAGACATGTGCTTTCGTGGTATAAAATTGCAAATGGAGGCTGTGCAACAATTGTAGAGACATTTGTGCGCCCAGTAACTACAACAGAATCGTTCAAACAAGGCTAGCCAAGACGTACAATTCTTCCCACTGCCACATAAGGGCACGCGATCGAGCGTACGCAACCTCATTCCCTGCCCGGGCCAAAGAACGCGTGAGAGATGAGAGCTGCCGCGCGCTCAATGCGCCATCTTGCTGATAATGCAGAAAACACGATAGCTGCCCCCCGAGATGCCCGCCAACAGCGGTCAGTGGTAGATAGGAATGACTTACCGTTTGAACATTGAAGGAGGTGCCTCTCTGTGGCTCAGTGGTTAGCGCCTCGCATTCACGACGCGGAGGTCCCACGTTCGATTCCACGAGCCCGAGTCTTTTAAAGACGAAAGTGTTTCTTTGGGACCTTCAACAACAAATTTTGGTCTGTCTGTCTATACATCTGTCTGTTTGTCCGCGCATAACGATACCTCAAATAGCATCAAACGGCTGACCCCACCCGCAGCGCCCGATAATATTGCTTTAGGTTTATCGTTCATAAATGCGCGATTGTCCATTAAAAAGCAATTATTGCACATATCTGAGGCACCATAACAACACGTTGATGTTTTGTATGTCTGTCTTTATACTAGAAGAGGCACACACAAGTAACTTTATGGACTGTAGCATTTATCGCGCTGCGCTGACAGTGCAACGTGATGCTCAAAAAGGTGTTTGCAACGCTTTGCTACGTCGACATGGCGGTGGCACCTGCCCATCGTTTTGCGTTCTATACCTTATCACCTCCGAGTCTGGCGCGCATCTTTCTCCCCGCGCACGCATGCCTTCGTTTTCGAAGATAACTGCCAGATGGCGCTCGTGTCTAACGTGCCTCGATGCGCTCGTTCGCCTCCGCTCATACGTTAATTCTATTTTGCGCCGTTTCCCGCAGCACGCACAGGATTACGCAAGGCATCATTGATTCATGGTCAATCAGCTGACACCACCACCCTTCGCACTGCGGCGAAAATGAGGTAGAGAACATTAAGCAGTTCCTATCATTTGAGAAAGTACTTTATGGCCCGATTCATTTGACGAACAACAGTTCATCCGGTAAATGAGGCATGGGGAGCACGTCCATGCGTCCTATCTTTTCCTATGCAAGTTCACGGATTGACCCTGCTGCCACAGCCACCTTTGGTTGCATGGCGCGCCATCTATGGTTCATGGGCATTGCGAACAGTGCCTTTCATTACAGCTTTGGTACTGATCAGCGTTGCCGGATGCTACTACGCAAACAATAATATACCCCAAACTTCTCGAAGACATATAAACAAGCGAAAAGAAAACCAAAGCCCACTGTCTCAAAGCCCACTGTCTTCGAGTGTAAATGCCTTTTCTCAAGCCAGTACACCAAACGTTTCTTTGTTTTTCTTTGTGCTTCATAATTCGTGGTTATTAACCTATTGCTTGTACCAGCATGACTTAAAATAATGTTCAACACTGGTACTGGTCAGTGGACGAACGATCAGTGGACAATGTATCAGTGGACGAACGATGTTGTTCGATTAAAAGCCTACGGTTGTAATAACGGGGTTACTTATTGAAAAAAGGACTACGTTGGACACGGCTATTAAAAGCTATCCTAATTGTTGGCACATAATTTTTTCTCTACAGTTACCGTTTTGCTTTTTAACAACGCAGGAAATCCTCTCACGTGTCGTGGCTGCGCGTACAAGTGGCTGGTACCGCACAGGTACTCCACGCTGGTGCGGGCCATTCTACATGGCTTTCGGTGTCCCGACGGCTTCGGTCTGACCAGCATTAGTGATCAGAAAATTGCCTGCTGGAAGAACTTCTGGAACTTCGCGAACATCGGCTAGTTATTTAAACCGCGTAGTACCTACGCATCAATCATCACAAAACAAATAAACATCACTGCCATGATCCCCCTTACTCGTGTTCAAGTGTCACCTTATTTATTCTCTGCTGAATGTGAGCACTCCGTGAAATCGCGTGGAAGTATTGAACAGTGAGGCGTGATCAGTTTGTCAATATTTAGCGAAAATAGCACAGTGAAGTACTCTAATAAGTCCTTTCTGTGTCCGACATATTGCATCGGGAGACGCCAGGGAAGCGCAGAAGCAGTAGAAAAGAAAAATGATAAAGGAAAGAGTGGAAGCTTAACCAGGGCTGACCCCAGGATGGTATGCTTCCCCAGGCAAGGAAAAGTTAGGGATGGAGACAAGGAAGGAATAGGAAGGGAAGGAAATTCAAGGATTTTAACTCAGCTAGGAGGAGAGGTATGCTACCTTAAACAGGGTAAAAAGGTGGAAGACTATAAAATTGAAGAAAAAGAGGAAAAAAGAACAAGTACAAAGTCACGTCACAGTCATCATAACAGAGTAAACTTATAATCACTGGTGCAAGTCTGTTGCGTTCAAGAAGCTGAGCACCACCTTCATTGCCTTCATGCGCGATGGCCTCTCGTGTCGACATTGCAAAATAATTTCCGCTGTCATCGGTCTCCGATCTATCCGAGCTAGAGTGGCTGCTAGAGGTGTTCTCCGCACAATGTACAAAAAAGTCAGTGTTGCCAGTGGCGTAACTTAAAGGGCCAAAGGGGATTTGCCCTTAAAGGGCCAATGAACAGGCTGCGAAACGCGCAGGAAAAGCTTGTCCATTTTTCCTGCGCGTGACCAACCACCTTCCACGCGCAGTGACGTTAACTCGACGATCAGTGACGTTGACTTCGTTACTCTTTTTTAAAACCTGGTTTTGACCAATCGAAGTGCTGCTTGCTGCGTCACGTCGCCGATCGTCGAGTTGACGTCACCGCGCGTGGAAGTAGGCTGGTCCCACGCAGAGAAAATGCACGAGCTATTCCTGCGCGTTTCGGAGCCTCTTGACTGGCCCTCTAACCTCAGAAACAGATAATCAGGCTGAAATCTTTGCAGAATCGGAGCAGCCATTTTGTTCCCTTTTTGTATCTAACACGCAGTCCCACGTTACCAAGGTCCTGTAGACGGTGAAACCGTTCTCGTCCTGATGGTGGGTATATGAAGTTTATTGATTGATTGATTGATTGATTTGTGGGGTTTAACGTCCCAAAAGCACTATTTGATTATGAGAGACGCCGTAGTGGAGGGCTCCGGAAATTTTGACCACCTGGGGTTCTTTAACGTGCACCCAAATCTGCGTACACGGGCCTACAACATTTCCGCCTCCTACGGAAATGATTGATTGATTTGTGGGGTTTAACTTCCGAAAACCACCATATGATTATGAGAGACGCCGTAGTGGAGGGCTCCGGAAATTTTGACCACCTGGGGTTCTTTAACATGCACCCAAATCTGAGCACACGGGCCTCGACATTTCCGCCTCCATCGGAAATGCAGCCGCCGCAGCCGGGAGTATATGAAGTTTATGTATAATGTTTCAATAATACGCGTAACATAACAAAAGGTGCCTAAGAGGTTAAATTGTGTGCCCTTTTCATGCAAAATGAGAGGGCGCGGCGCCACGCCGAAGAGGCACTCGTTTGAACGCGTCCGTGTGATCAGGCCGTAATACTCGCGTTCCAAAACAGACAGGTGCCTACAGTGAAGAACGAGACAAGGCAGATATCACAAAGTATGAACAATCAGTGCGATGAAAAACACAAAGCGCCTATCTCTTCCATACAATCCCATCAGCTCACTCACGCGTGACCACGTGAGTGAGCTGATGGGATTGTATGGAAGAGATAGGCGCTTCTTGATAATTAGGACGCATCACAGTTGAGCAGAGAGAACGAATAGGCTATGAATTGAGCAAATGAAGACAACTGCAGATATCCTATCAGTGCATAGTGAGTATTGGCTGAGTTTCCTCTGAAAAATATGGTACTTTGATTTTTTGATAGTGTGTAGAGCACTAAGTGGCTTTTCATCACCGGGCGAGGGCTTGTAGGTCCGACTCCCAGGTCATTCAAACACAAAACTTTTGTTCGGGATTTTTATTTGTAATCTGACTATGTACGTTTTAATAACGTCTCAACTATGAAAGAAATGTGAGTGAGATAACCTTAAAGAAGACATGTGCTTTCGTGGTATAAAATTGCAAATGGAGGCTGTGCAACAATTGTAGAGACATTTGTGCGCCCAGTAACTACAACAGAATCGTTCAAACAAGGCTAGCCAAGACGTACAATTCTTCCCACTGCCACATAAGGGCACGCGATCGAGCGTACGCAACCTCATTCCCTGCCCGGGCCAAAGAACGCGTGAGAGATGAGAGCTGCCGCGCGCTCAATGCGCCATCTTGCTGATAATGCAGAAAACACGATAGCTGCCCCCCCCCCCCCCCCGAGATGCCCGCCAACAGCGGTCAGTGGTAGATAGGAATGACTTACCGTTTGAACATTGAAGGAGGTGCCTCTCAGTGGTAATAAAGAAAAAAAAAACTTTGTGGCTCAGTGGTTAGCGCCTCGCATTCACGACGCGGAGGTCCCACGTTCGATTCCACGAGCCCGAGTCTTTTAAAGACGAAAGTGTTTCTTTGGGACCTTCAACAACAAATTTTGGTCTGTCTGTCTATACATCTGTCTGTTTGTCCGCGCATAACGATACCTCAAATAGCATCAAACGGCTGACCCCACCCGCAGCGCCCGATAATATTGCTTTAGGTTTATCGTTCATAAATGCGCGATTGTCCATTAAAAAGCAATTATTGCACATATCTGAGGCACCATAACAACACGTTGATGTTTTGTATGTCTGTCTTTATACTAGAAGAGGCACACACAAGTAACTTTATGGACTGTAGCATTTATCGCGCTGCGCTGACAGTGCAACGTGATGCTCAAAAAGGTGTTTGCAACGCTTTGCTACGTCGACATGGCGGTGGCACCTGCCCATCGTTTTGCGTTCTATACCTTATCACCTCCGAGTCTGGCGCGCATCTTTCTCCCCGCGCACGCATGCCTTCGTTTTCGAAGATAACTGCCAGATGGCGCTCGTGTCTAACGTGCCTCGATGCGCTCGTTCGCCTCCGCTCATACGTTAATTCTATTTTGCGCCGTTTCCCGCAGCACGCACAGGATTACGCAAGGCATCATTGATTCATGGTCAATCAGCTGACACCACCACCCTTCGCACTGCGGCGAAAATGAGGTAGAGAACATTAAGCAGTTCCTATCATTTGAGAAAGTACTTTATGGCCCGATTCATTTGACGAACAACAGTTCATCCGGTAAATGAGGCATGGGGAGCACGTCCATGCGTCCTATCTTTTCCTATGCAAGTTCACGGATTGACCCTGCTGCCACAGCCACCTTTGGTTGCATGGCGCGCCATCTATGGTTCATGGGCATTGCGAACAGTGCCTTTCATTACAGCTTTGGTACTGATCAGCGTTGCCGGATGCTACTACGCAAAGAAGCGAATTCTAATCACGAAACCCCAAACGAAGCGTAAATGTTAAAAACTTTTACATTCTTGAGCAAAATATATTCAAATACGGTAAGTAAATGTCATTCCTAAACAAAATGAATTTTGAGCGAATATCTAATTGCTTTCCACGTCGAACGTATGTGCAACTCAAGCGAAAGCACATAGCCACTTTTCAACGCCATCTGGTAGTCTCCATTCAGTTGAAGACACGTTTGCCAGCGCTTCATTAACGTTACTTGTCGATTCCCGCAACGTATACTTGACTTCACCAGTCAACCATACAGACCGTGATACTTGGGTTGGAAAGGCGTGAAGGGTGGGGTTGCGCGACGCAGTATCTGTTCCCCAGGTGAGGACACCGCAAACGTGACACTTAGAAGGGATGGTGGATAAAAGATAGGGGAAGAAATCAAGTGGAGTAGGTGGCTTGCATAAACACAGCACTGGCAGGAGAAAAAAAGAACACAGGGTCCTCGCCGTTGGTTCCAGGCTTAGTCGGTGTGTTTCAGGAGTGGTCGGTCAATTTGGCAATTTCAATGAAGACGTGCGCACGGAGAGGTAGCTGGGGGCCGCCCTCGAACTATCGAGTCACGTAAAAGGGAGAGCTGCAAAATGTGACCTTTTGCATTGACGTAGTAAGACGGTGGTCACTGGGACAAACTCTCGCCCCCCTTGGTGGCGAACCCTGCGCCCTCCAATGCACTCGGCTACTCTCAGTCATCAACAAGCGTGCCTTTAGTTAACGACGAACGTGCATTCCTGAAAGTGGTCAGCGCTATACTAACTATATTTCTGGGAAAAATGAAAATGACCTTCCCCGCCACCCCACCCCCTCGCCGAAAAAAACAAACAAACATGACAAGCGACTGGAAAATTTTACAAGCGAACCGGCCAAACGAAGAAGCCAAAATCCTCTTTTTATAGGCAGAACCCGAAACTGTGGCACTCACAATACTGATTTTTTCACCTGTCACGAAGTGGTGCCGTCATGCGTTGTAATAATATGAGTGACGGCGAACAATAGGAGCCAATATCTTTTCGTGCCAGGTAACGTTGTCTTTATCGGCTAATCTCACGTGCTTCCTCACGAGCCCGCTACAAAGCCTCGCTCTTTCTCCCCTCCTGCTATTGTATACAGATAAACAGGGGGACATGGATACCTCTTAAGGTACCTGCACTTCTCAGGACATACGAGCACACAAAAAACTGCACAATAAGAGACAAAAAAAGAGAGGAACTAGTGGCGCATCCGTGGGATAAAAGCTGACGATAGTTCATCAGCCGCGTAGCGTGCCATTAGTTAGAAAAGTCCACTTAAAGCAGTGTTTCAGCAGCGAAAGTTGAGGTGCATCGAAACGACAACCCGCAATGGGTGAGTGACTTGATCATGCCAAAGTGTTTGAGTTTAGGTGTGACTCAATAGAATACTGAAGTCACCGATTCATGTCAATGTAAACCCGGAACTGTAAAAAAAAAAAAAGAAGAGCGGGAGTGGAAGTTGTAATTTATTGGCACCAAATGTGAGGACTGCGTCAATATGAAAAATTCGCCTAGTTGGAATGCTTGCATGATTGACGCTGCACCGCAGACAAAGACGAAAGACTAAATAAAAAGCGTAGCCTTTCGTGCGAAGCTCAGTTAAAGATTTCTCTTCGTTCTGCTTACGTGAACGCTACGTCAGTTCTAAAAAAAAGATAGTTGTTCAAAGGACAGTAATGTACTTGTACGGTAATGTGCGAAAATACACAGCCGATGAAGCCGATATGCAATAGGCTAATATCATAATCCACATTAGCACGTCTCTGTCTTCCATATCCATCCAACAACTGGCACGCAGCTGCCATGCTTCAAGTGGAGACAAGGACCTAGCTGCGAATGCTGATTCTTAATAACTATGCCTGTTTATGTGAAGATAGTCGAACCTGCATTTCCCACGGCTTTGAGCAAGCAATCTGTGCTTAGATACGCAGTTTGCAGTGAGCGACTAGCCGCAATCAGTAGGGCAGACTGCGTAATAGCAACTGTAGCTTTACAGGTATAAAAATACGATAAGGCAAACACTGCACACGGGAAAATAAATTGCCTTTGTGAAATGCATCTCCACGAAGCGATTCTTCTCAAACCCTTGGAGCATACGAGGGAATTGCTATAGACTGTTTTCTTGTCACATTTAATGTCTAATCATACCTCTGCTAAGTAGGCGGAGTTTTACCTCCAATTTAGGAAAAACAATTCACTTCCTTATTTTTGGTATAAACCCTTGCTTCTAAGGTAAGGTGTACAGCGAATAGTGTTCACGAAATTTACTGCGAAACGAACAGGTGCATCAGTACACACCATAAGGAGCGTTACTATATTATTGACCACCACATGCATTCTGATTGATAGATTCAGAAGTGAAGTTGAGAGGACGGTGTTTTGATATCCCGAATTTCTTGAATAAACATTTGCAGCATTCATTTTTGTGACGTTGACATTTTGATACCTGGCGGAAGGGGTGAGGTCTGAGCTTTTAGGTTGATTAATTAAAAAAAAATTCAAGCAACCTCTGGTTTTTGGCACACGTCGACATTCATAAATTTTTGGTCGGGCATTTCTGGTTGCTATGACGCCCATCTGTCAGCCCCTGAAGCATAACCACTGAGAACGAGATTCGCACGTTGAGAGTGGAAGCTATGAAACTTGACCTATAAGCACTCGTACTGGCGTTAGAGATCTCAAAGGCCACAAAGATAACTGTTCTGACTCATTAGGTAACCAGGGTGCGGTAAGCATGGCACGCTAGTAGACAGCTTAACGTGTGACTGAATCGCATCGTAGTAAAAGAGCAAAAACTCAAGAGATCGTTTTGCTTTGATATACAAAACATTATTGAGAACTAGTAGTTCGTTAGTTCTGTTAGTTCTATTTAATAAGTCGCACTGTTGTGTGAGACAATAGTGTGGGCTGTCTATCCACTAGTGTTGCGCTCTCAGTTTCCACTTACTTGGTCCTTAAGACACTCATTTAAAACAGATTAATCGATGCGGTTGGACGTCTATTGAAAGCGGTGGATGGCAAAGCGGACCATGTGGGCGATGAACGGAATTTCCAATGCCGCCTGCACTGAGAAGAAGCCTTGCTTGGAGCTATCACGCTATAAATTTCTTCGCAACCAATTTAACAGCGTAGCTGTCTAAGCTAGGCGAAACTCAGTTGTCATGGCGCATTAGCTGCTTGAGAGATGAGAAACCACGTTGAGAAGAGGGGCGTCCAGTCTTGCTATGCCAAGGCACTCAAAAGCAAAAGAGGTATAGTACTGGATAGCAAGAAGTGGAAAACACAAGTGGGGAAGTAGAATAGTCATGTAAAAGTGATGAGGAAGGAATATGGTAAAGCATGACTGGTGCGTTTATTCTGGTAAACTGTAGCATGTCATAGGCTTGTGTAGTATAGTAAAGCAAGTGGATGAAAATGAAAGTGAGGGTAACGGGGACTTATGTAAGTGAGTAAGAGTGTATAGCATAGTCATGCACAGTACAGCATACCAAGGGGTGGAAAAGGGAAGCGCGTGTAAAGAAAAGCAGACGTCAACTTCGGTGTTTTCCCAGTCTTAGCGCCACTGCCGCGCAGTTGGCCCCATTTTTTTTCCTAATGTTCAAATATAATCTGCCGAGCAAAATCGTAAATGTAAGTGCAGACAAGAAAAAGTGATTGGTGAGTTTCTTGGTTAGGTCATTTTAAGGTACCAGAGAAATTAACTCTACGATGAATGACGCGGAGTAAGTGCACAGATAATTTCTAACGCGGGGGGTTCATTTACGTGCCCTGAAGTTGAACAACCCAGGAGGCTCCGTAATTTCACTCCATCTAAATCCGACCGCCGTGGCCTGTATGAAGCTCGCTAATTTCGAGTCCGAGGTCGACTACCTCAGCAACGTCGCCACGTCGGGAGCTGCCTATCGTTTCAAAGAATGAAAGCATGGTGTTACTTGTAAAACAATACATCCCCGAATATTCTTGTATCAGGATAATTACGTGAAAGCAAGCAATTTTTATGCAATGGCTAGAATATTGAGTGGTAGCCCAGTGCCTTGACCGTTTCTGGAAAGGATGATGGCATGATTGACCTGCTAATAATTAAAAGCCGCTGCGGTAGCTTAGTACGTAGAGTGTCACGCTCCAGGGCACGAGTATGAATCCTGGTGATTTTGACCGCATTTAGATGGGGGCCAAATACAAACATCAATGTACCTATATTTAGATGAATGTTAAACAACCTCCTGAGACAATAATTTTTGGAGCCTACAACTACAAGACCCTTCTTATGATAAACCTTCTTGTGGTTCCTGGACACTAAACCATATTGATTGTTAGTAATAATATTATTATGTATCTAAAATTGTATCAGAGCTGGTGGCCCCGAAAAAGGTTAGTCGAACACAAACTACACCGTAAGTTTGTACACACTTTCTATCAAATGAAACCTTCATGGCTTCATAAAAACTTGTCTTTGTCCGGGATCAAAATGCGAACCAACGCCGTTCACGGGCGGTCGCTTCTAAATAATCTTCTAAATTTCTTCGACAATGTTTCCTCAGTCAAGAAACTTCCCTTTGTGATAATTCGTACGAATTTTTTTTTTTTTGCAGCTGTGCGCTGAAACCAGGTGGTTGTAAATTTTTCCATACCAAACGCAGTGTTGTTACACATACTGAATTCCCTTACGAATGAAATACGTGGTTCTAAGGCGGTCCTGAAGGAAAACAGTTGAGAGATCTTAACAGAGAGGGTGTGAAGACTTGAAACAGTGGAACTGATGGTGATCATGATTATAATAACCTATACGTGTGGCTCACACCCACTATGGAGGAATGGCCAAAGATCAAATAATTAGATAGTTTGAACTGACTAAATACATCAAGAAATTCTGAACCCGAGGGCTCATACTTGATCAATATAACAGAACAAAAATGGAGCTTATCCCCAAGTCTGAAAAACACGCAATTCTTGCCAACGTTCTGCGCCAAATGGCTTATTTCGCGCGTCAGAAAGTTGATGAAACGCGCCTTCCTCATACATATCAACGAACATTTGGACCTAGTTGAAGCTTACGCAGACATCATCCTCTGGTTTTAAGCTCAAGACTGCACGCAGGGTGAAATGTTTCAACTTAAACACCAGATAATTGACAACAAGATTAGAACTACTTGGGCGATTTCAGGGTTAGACCTGAAGCGAGCCTTTGACACCGCAGTTCACGCAGCCATACTATGCAACAAAGCCACACTAAATTTAGGCAACCAAGCGTAAACCCACGTGAAAGATTTTCTCACAAACAGAAGTGTCTCCTTAACGCTGGGCAGACTCACGTTCGGTGACAGGAGCATTAGCAGCATCAGCACCCCACTAGGCCACGTCATATCGCCGACGCTCTTCAATCTTATTATGATCGGTTTCCCCGAACGCCATGTACTCAGGCGACATTACGATTCGGGTATGCGAAGGAAATGATGAGACATCGAGCAGCGGCTGCAGACTGCGGTTGAGGTAGTCGTACACTGCCTCGTAGGAACTGGTCTTGTCTGTTCGTTAGAAAAATCTCAACTTTCCTTATACCGCCCGACGCTGAAGGAAGTCCTTCCAAGTGTTCCATTCGGCATGCCGAGTACGAAGAAATTTGCGTCCGCACCAAAGATGGCCAAGAAATTCCTAGTGTCAAGCAGATCTAGGTGCTCGGGCTCATAATTGAATCAAATGGTGCCAACGAAGCAACGATAAGGAATCTGGATACTAAAGTCGTAAACACGACGGGGCTCATCAGAAAAATCACGAATATACATCGGGGCATGAAGGAGGCCAGTGTCGTCCTACTCATTCATTTCTTCATGATTAGTCACATTTCATACGAGGCCACTCATCACAATTGGTACACTGCTGAAAAGACTAAGCTGTAAGCCATCAGTAGGAGAACACAAAAGATGCCACTTCGCCTTCCAGACAGCACAAGCATGGAACATCTACTGCAGTTGGGCATGCACAATATGTTTGAAGAGTTAAAACACCAAACCTCACCACTAGAGGGAATAACCAGGATGCGAATAGGCAGGCGCATCCTGGACAAACCCGGGATAGCCAATCACATGCAGCACGGCGATCAAAAAAAATCAATGCCCAGCCCGGTCGGAGAGAAGCTCCGTGTGGCTAAAGTACCCAAGAACATGCACCCTGTACTAAATGAGGGTGGAAAAGAGAGCAGAGCGCGGTCTCAACTTGAAACCTTTGGTAGGGAAAAAAGAGAGCTGTTCGTAGACTTGGCAGAATACGTGGACCTACGTGCCTTCGCAGCGGCAGTCCTCAATACTG
Source organism: Rhipicephalus microplus (assembly GCF_013339725.1). NCBI lineage: Eukaryota > Metazoa > Arthropoda > Arachnida > Ixodida > Ixodidae > Rhipicephalus > Rhipicephalus microplus. Next base: position 125,732,801 of record NC_051167.1, on the reverse strand, counting down.
ACAAACAACTGGTCAGCTCGTGTAGTGTACGCAGTAGACACCTTGAGGTAGCGGAAGAAGCCCGATAGCCCGAGCCATAGTTTGCCCCACTAGCCAATACATTCTGTGTGATTCACACACAGCGGTCAGAAATAATTTAGCACAATGGAGAATTTCGCCAGAGGCCGCGGCTATCCTTAATGCCAACGCAAAGTATATAACCTCCGAAGAGATTGATTGATATATAGGGCTTAACGTCCCAAAACCACCATACGATTATGAGAGACGCCGTTGTAGAGGGCTCCGCAAATTTAGACCACCTGGTGTTCTTTAACGTCCACCCAAGCACATGGGCCTACAGCATTTGCACCTACATCGAAAATACAGCCGCCACAGCCGGAATTCAATCCCGTGACCTGCGGGTCAGCAGCCGAGTACCTTGGCCACTTGACAACCGCGGCGATATGTTATATGGTTCCCGGCTCCCACGCCCCTCCACATCTCCGTGCCCAACCCGTAGCGCGAGGTCTCCTATTGTGCGCCCGAGCAGAAAGGTCGTCTTCAAGTTATCGACATACCGCGGAAGGTTGGACAGACAGGGATAGAATGACCCAGTACGGGGACATTGGGAACTTTGATAATAAAAATTGGCAGATCGCGCGTACAGTCGGAATTGGTGACATGCGAAGCACAAATGAAAAGGTTGATATGTCACTTTAAAATCAGCGCAACCTTTTGAGGCCGATGTAAATTATGCCGTACAAGACTTGCATATCATGATTATTATATCTGCGACTGTCATTTACCTTCGTCATCTAATCACGTCACTTGATACCAAATTCGGTATATGTGAAGCTAAAGAAACGACCGCGAGTGCATGATGAAGAGCCCAATATACTCCGACGTACGGTTGACACGCGCGCACGCTGGGCGCAGCGACGCTACGCTAGCAAAACACGAGCGCTCTATAGTCTGACGCCAGGTGCGATCGGCGCGACCACCATCCGTCGGCGCAGCCCCGCGGCAACGGGCGCGAAACGCAACATGCTGCATTTCGCGCCGATTACGTTATCTAGCTCTACCAAGACAGCACTACGTCTGCCTCCCTTCATGACGGAGGGACGCCGGGCACCCTCAAACGCACATCTGTCAAAGCAACGCAGAGGGGCGCGCACCTGCGAGTATATATATGGCAGGCAGATCTGCGCCTGGCGTGGCATCGCCGGTGTGACTCGAGGAAACGACTGCCGGCGTGCACGCGCGCTGGGTCAGGTCGAAGTGTATTGGCGCCTTGAGTATGGCATATAGTAATGTTCCTACATGAGACGCATCTCATAATTATCATGTTTACACCAGTCACATACCTTCGTCATGCATTCACGTGACTTAATACAAAGTTTGGCATATGTAAAGCTGGCGCATCATGAGTGAGGCATGTAGTCTTGTTCGTACATGACACGCATGTCATATTGATCATGTTTGAACTTATCATTTAGCTATGTCGTTCGTTCACATAACGTAATATCAAATTTGGTACATGTGAAGCTGGCGAAACGGCCACGAGCGCATCATGAGCGTAGCATGTAGCAATCTTGGTATATGACACGCATCTCACGTTTATCATGTTTGCACCAGTCACATACATTCGTCAACCATTCACGTCCCGTAATACAAACTTGGTATATGTAAAGCTAGAAAAACGGCTGAGAGCCCATCATGAGCGTGGCTTGTAGTGATGTTGTTACATGACACGCACCTGATGAATATTATGTTTCACCAGTCACATATCTTCGTCCTCAATAGGCGTACCGTATTACCAAATTTGGTATATGCGAAGCTAGCGAAACGGCAGCGAGCGCATCGTAAGTGTGGCATGTAGTCATGCTGTTACATGACACGCATGTCATGATTTTCATGTTAGGGTCGGTCACCTGTGTTCGCGATGCAGTCATGTCTTACCATACCAGTTTTGAAACACGTCAGGTGAGCGAAACCACTGCAAGAGCAGCAAGATAATAAAATGTAAATCATGACACTTATGACAGTCACGTCATGATTTTCACGTTATGACTAGCCATGTATGGTCGTCATACAGTTATGTTATGGCATACCAAGTTTGGTATCGATATCACTGTCGAAACGGCCAGGAGAGATAAAAGTAAACAAACAGACAGACAGACAGAAAGACAGACAGACAGACAGACAGACAGACAGACAGACAGACACACAGACAGACACACAGACAGACAGACAGACACACAGACAGACACACAGACAGACAGACAGACAGACAGACAGACAGACAGACAGACAGACAGACAGACAGACAGACAGACAGACCCTAAGTCACCGAAGTTCGCTAGGAAATCCTTCGAATTTAAAATTTAGGGGTCTTTATCAGGCAACAAGCTTCGAACTAGATATATCTCAAGAGGTAGATAGGAGGCAACTACAAAATAAGTCAATCTCCCATTGCATCCTATTTAAGAGGATGTACCCAGATGTCTATCCAGATGATAAGCCCATATTGTGTGGCTTGACTCGCGTATCACTAAGGCACATTCTCTGGTAATGTGCAGTTTTAGCAGAATAAAATTCAGTCTTTCAGATTGAGGCTGCATCGCGGTGAACGGCTGCGTTGCGCAGCTCCCAATTCCATCATCAACTGCGGGCCGTCCAGCAAGTCCGCAAGGCGGCGAGGAGACAAGGTCTCCGGTCCTCTTTAGCAGCGCCCTAGGCCCAGGCCACGAATCGGCCGGGGTTATTAATAAAGTTGTTACCACCACCACCGCCCCAACAAAGGCAAACACATATGCCCTACCGCCCTTCTTTCTCCTCTCATTCTCCTCACTTTCTCTTCAAAGCCCCTCGCTTTACTACACCATACCTAAGTATGGTATGCTTTGCCCTCTCCCATCTAAGATGATACGTGGGGTTTAACGTCCCCAAACCACGATATAATTACGAGAAAGGCCGTAGTGGAGGGCTCAGGAAATTTCGACCACCTGTGGTTCTTTAACGTGGACCCAAATCTGAGTACACGGGAACTACATAATTTTCACCTCCATCGAAAAATGCAGCCGACACAGCCGGGATTCGAATCCGCGACCTGCGGGTCACCAGCCGGGTACCTTAGCTACTGGACCACCGCGGCGGGGCACCCTCTTACATCTTCATTTCTCTTCCTCTCACCCTCAACTGCGTTTTCTACGCGGCCATACGCCAAGCTTAGACAGCCCTGCTGTTTGGAAACCTGGTGTGACTGGCCATAAAATACCTCGCTGTACTGACGTTCTACAAAACACTACTTGCTTTGCACGCAGGCCGGTGGAGCACTTCTCTAGCCATCCTTGCATGGGCGTGCGCGGGCCTTGCACAAGCTGGCTGTCCGAACGCCACAAGTTTGAGTCCGTGCACGTGCGACTACTACGGCATCAACTGCATGCGAGCCGAGCGTGCAGCGCAGCTGAGACGTGCTTTCAACAGCGTGAACGCGCAAAGCAGCGACCACCGATCATTGTGGATACAGAATACTCCAATCAAGTCCTTCAGGCCCGGAGTACTGGGATTTTTTAGATTCGAGAACGTTCACATTGAGAAAAACGCCAACCTGACTAACTTCACCTTGGGTTCCCTGCTGCTCATGAACAAGGTCGTCACCGTGCTCAGTTTGTATGGCAATGCCCTAGAGACGTTTGAGTATGACAGGTAAGTATACGAGGAGGCTTTCTTGTGCCTGTGTTCTGTTACATCTTCAGAAAATTTCACGGGGTATCTTACGTATTCCCCTAAGACGACTAGAAGGGCGAAAACCATTGTAATTTTCTTCTTGCTCGACGTATAGATTCTCCTCGGCCCCCTTTGAAAGTTTTTGGGACCTAGAGTGGTTTGGCGTTGCAAGCTTCTTGCACGTCGCCTATTCTCTCGCTGCAACCATGGTCCTCTTTTTAAGTGATGGATTCGTGCAATAGCGCAGTAACTTGACGCCGTCGGGGTGTCACAAGTTTTGGTGCCTTCTAACGTTGTGATGATGCCACGTGGTGAGGTCACCACATGATGACCATGGCTTTTCGCATCACTCGTGTCAGCGCCAACGAGGCCAGCGATCACTTTACACATATAAAGAGGCACTTAAGGCTTCCGTCTTAAGAGATCGGCTTAAAGAACACTGAAACAAATAATGCGTTCGCGGCTGAACATAACGTGTGCCAGGCGGGCACTTCTCAAGTTTGAAGAGGGTGTAGAAAATGTTGATAGGTCTTATGCCAGCAAAAAGGAATACCAGTTCACCCTGCGCAGATCTGGATAGGTGGATGTGGTGTCGATCACAGTGGAGGTGCAACTACAATATCAAATTAGGCTTGTTGCACAAGGTCGGACTGGGGTGTGCGCATTGGTTGCGCCGCTTAAAACGAGTGTTTAAAGCTTCCTGAATGCAATGTATTGGTGCCTCCATAAATGTGCCATATGGCACGGTTTTATTCTTACATTTAGCATTGTATTTCTCTCTCTCTCTCTCTCTCTCTCTCACACACACACATTTGCGCCCCTTGAAGAACTTGAGAAGCACAATTTGTTGGGTGACTTGGTAACTCATTTAAACGATGGTCAACGAAAAAAAAAAAAACAATAGCACAGGTGCACGAATTCAGAACACAGCTGACGCTATCAATTGAGAATTTATAGCAACAAGAGACTTATATAAGTGGTTATGTGAACATTTGTTGATGAAACGGGTAGATGAGCAGACAAAAGTTGTCTTAATGACGGGCTTCCAGGAAATCTAACTTCGCAACAAGTAACGCGACCGTGGGTTTCGCGACAGATGCATCATCTGCTTTGTTGATGAACTATGCTTCTGCTATTTCACGTGCTACCATATTCTTGAATCTATATTTGATTGTCGTATCGCCAAAAAAGGGTGCGCAGCCGCATTCACTACTACGTCTAGAAGGATTTGAACGCGGATGTCCTTTCAGTGAAGCCTGGTGATGCATTAGCGTGTCATTTACACAACGTCAATTTTGTCCAACATGAAGCTTGTCACTCGAAAGTGCGATGTCGTACACCACACCAATGGCGCAATCAATGGCACTGTGCCTGACTTGGCACATAACCTCGCCTTGCTCCTCACCCTCGATTGTCTTCGGTGCAGCTATGGAACGCTGCCAGAATGGTGCCCTCTCTGAGGGCTATCGTTTTTTTTTTTTGGTGCACCACCAGTTAGAGTTTGATGAACAACGCAGGCTGCGGAGCTTCACATCGCTGGAGAGCCTCGACCTTGGCGGCAACAAGCTGAGAAAAGTGCCGCCAAATGCGTTCAAAAGCATCCGCCTGCAGAGGCTTTCGCTGAGGGGAAACCCGATCACTGAGATCGGGGCAGCTGCCTTCTTTGGCCTCACCAACCTCACCGAGCTTCTCCTGAGCCAAACGAGGCTTATGAAACTGGGAGGACACTCGCTGTCTTTTATTCGCGCAAACCCGCACCTCAAGGTAAGCAATTCTTTCGGGGTGCTGGTGCGTTCTCGAGCATGGAAGGAAGAAAAATAGGAGGAAAAGAATGGCAGGGAGGTTAACCAGCCTATGGGCAGCCGGTCTGCTACCCTTCGCACGGGAGGGGGAGGGGGGAGATGAACACAATGCGAGAAAGACGCAAGAGCTATAAGCACATATTGTATTGTAGCAAGCGATGTTTATTTAGAGAAAGACGGAAGCGCTTGCCTGAGCGATAGCATGCTCTAGCCTGCTGCTCTACACTGGAGGAGCGGAAAGAAGAGGAGAAAGAGCGATGGACGATAGTGGTCAGTCATAGATATAAAAATATACGGGCTTTTCAAACTGACAAAATGTTATAGCCGTGCATATAGCCCAGTTGCTTTTAAGAAGGTATTACCCCTCCTACGACCTAAGTTGGACTCTTGGTGTCAGGCCCAGGGCCTAACCCAGTATTATCACGCAATGTTCTATGTATTGCAGTGAAACTATCATTTCAGGTAGTCGGTAACAATGCATTGTGTGTGCGAAAATTTTTAGTCCTTGCTCTCTAGTGCGCCCCATTTTTCATGCTTAGGAAACACATGCAATGTATCACAGCTGGACGTGGTATTTTTCATCAGGGAGAACGAAGCTTAACTATGCACCCGCCCTTCTTAAACTACTAATAAAAAGCGCCAAGTAATTTGAAACAACGTACTCATAACCGCATAAAAAAATTGGCGAGTTTCTGAGGCAGATAACATGGTCATGCTTTACTCAATCTAAAAAAATCATAAGAAATCACATCATGCAAGGTAAAACCATGAACGTACTTCATGACCATAGTGGACTTAGCGCAAGTCACCTTAGTCTCTGCACTGTCGGCCCCTAACTAGGTAAAACTCTCAGCGTCATTAATAAATTTGCCTAAGACGACTAATAGGCGAAAGGAATCCTTTCATACACATGTAGTTGTCCAACACTGACCATCCCCGGCTCCGCTTCTAAATCTTTCTACACCGAACGTGGAACGTCACTGCCTCCGTGATCGGTGCACCCTTTACCGAGTGACTATGTCCTGTGATGACGTCATTATTACACATCGTAGTGAATCCACGATGACCTCCTAGTGATGTCTTGTGGAGAGGTCATCACGTGATTTTTTCGTTTGCATGAGTCACGATCTTGCCGACAGTCAATTGTCACGTTTCATGAGGCGTCTAAGGCTCTCACCTTACAACAAATCTATAGGAACAGAAAATAAAGAAGTCTTCAATTGTATCACAATAAATGCGAAGCAGCTTATGGCGAGGGCTGTGTCGGTCAAACACTTCCTCCCATGGCGTTCACCCCTCCGCTGCGCAAGCGTGGTCCCTAACCCCCTCCTCTCTTAGGCTCCTCCCTCTCTCCCGAGTCGGCGGTGAAGGCAACGATATGTTTATACAGTAGTGCGACGTTCTAGTGCGGATTCGCGTCTCCTCTCTCGTCTGCATCTCTTCTCTTACACTCTCCCTCTCTCTCCCGTGTCAGTGGTGAAGGCAACAAAACTTGAACGTCAGACTTTTTTTTTTTTTGCATAGAATTCGGACATGACTTTCTAAGGGCGTTGACGAAGCACGCACTAACTATTCCTTTTTTTATTAGTTTTGAGCAAGCGTAATGAATAGAAAGTCGTGATTTTCCGCTCATAGTTTCAAAAAATCAATATACATGTTCACTATAGAGGCATGGCTTGAAGTCTAAAAAAAACCTTTGAGAACTCCTTCAAGATTTGTTGTCATCGCTGTGCATGCGTCGCCTTTCTTTGACCACATCTCCTTTTGCAGTGTGGTTCATCTAATGTTTACAAAGCGAGACATCAATTACTGTAAAGAAAAGCAACAAACGAACGCAAAATAAACTAGAAAAGGTATAGTGTTCGAAAATATTTGTATGTAAAGGCCACTAACTAAACAACTACAGTGCAACAGAAAATGAAAACGCCTGACAAATGTTTATTTAACGTAAAGACTGTATGCAAAAAAAAAAAGAAAAATCGTGGCATATGCTTTAAGTGTCTGATGAAGAGTGGGCGAAGCAGTGGGATAATTCGGTGTTACCGTAAATAACCCGTGATATTCACAAATCATGTATGAAAATGATGCTAAGCGGTTTACAGTTATATACGATATTTATTGGTCATAACTGGTATGTTGAGTTTCGCCTCGTTTTGTTTTGCCTTCTTTATTACTGCTTTGTGCTATCAGATATAGCCTGAAGTTGGCAAAAACGAGGTCTGGACGTGTTCTCCTGGTGCTCTTTAGTTGTTTTTTGTCATACAAAATGGATCGTAGAGCACTTCAAGACGTCATATACCGCACAGGCTAGTCATTGTCCGTGATCATCAACGTCTTCAGCATCATCGGGTCGCCATGGCATATAGCGCGTACCTTTCACGTGCTGTGCCATGATCGTAGAAAGAGAATGTATCGTCTGGGACGCGCTTGTTCTTCATCGTCATTAGCATCATCGTTATCGCCAGCGTCGGCTACGGCGTACAACGCCAACGCCAACATCAAATGACAAGCCTCGACATTAAAGAACTTCTAGCCCAAAAAATAATACAGGTCAGCGAAAATCGAAGAAAATGTCGATTTATTCTCGCACCTACGTTTGTCGTCAACAGATTGACCTCTCGCGTTCTGCGATCAAGACCATCGAAAGCACCGCCTTCGACGCAGCGATGCCCCTGGAGGTGGACCTGTCCCACAACAAGCTCACCGAGCTGCCGAGGAAGCCCTTCGAAGGACTGATCATCCGCATGATTTCGAACGCACGGGGACGGGAACTTACACCGGTCATCAAAGTCGAAGGTAATTCATCTTTGCCCACTGGCTAACCTTGAACTGTTAAGAAGTGTGGAATTTTGATCATCGTCGAATGCACCGACAAGCGTGTAATGGCCTCTTCATTAACTCTGGAGCAATTTAACGTGAGATTGCCCTTTCATCGTATCGCGTGTCAAGCTGATGCCACACAGTTTGTTCGTTATACTCACGTAAGCACGATTGTCTATTGAACGTCGAGACAAATTTGGGCAACACAGCTCGAATAAAGATAGGAAGAGACGAGAAGACAATAGGATCGACCTAGCAACTGAAGCAGCTTGCTGACGCGAGAAATATAGCGTTACCTTTTCTGATATCCAGCCTTCCTTTTGTTTGCACAGTGTTGTATGTACAGTCAAACACAATTACATAAAACTTGGCTGAACCCAATTATTATTTGTACGAACGATTCTCGAAAAAAAACGCAATATTTTAGCTTCAATGAAAAAAAACGTAGGTCTACGTCCAACAACAACAATAAATGGATCACTCTGTGAACCGAACATCGTGAGATGCCAAAAGCCCCAAACACTGGTTTTCCCTCGTAAGGGGTTGTTTTTGTTTCACGGAAAGCCACTACCCTGGATACATTTAGGAAAATGGCCCGTATAAATAGAAGGACCGTATCCATACCGCATATCTCGCCTACAACACGCCATGGCCTCTAACTTCGCAAACAACAAACAGTTCAAAGAGAAGAACTAATAAAAAATTGGCAGATTCCAGGTACAGGTGGAATCTATGGTATGCGAAGCACGAATGATGAAAGCTGATATGTAAATTTAAAACCAATAAAACGTTATGAGGCGGACGTAAGTTACGCCATACATGACTTCCATCTCATAATTATCATGTTCGGAAGGGGCATTCACCTTCATCGTCTATCCACATCACGCGATACCTAATTTGGTACGTGTAGAGCTAGCGAAACGGCCGTGGGCACGCTATGAGCATATAACCTAGTCATGTTTTACATAACCCGCATATCTCTATTGTTATGTTTCCATCAGTCACATATCTTCGTCGCCCATTCACGTCCCGTAATACCAAATTTGGTATATGTGAAGCTAGCGAAATGAGCGCGATAGATAAATACATAGATAAATAGATAACTATATAGATAAATAGATAAATATAAATATATTGATAAATCGATAAATAAATAAATAGATAGATAGATAGATAGATAGATAGATAGATAGATAGATAGATAGATAGATAGATAGATAGATAGATAGATAGATAGATAGATAGATAGATAGATAGATAGATAGATAGATAGATAGATAGAATGCCACCTTAAACGTAGTACACATCCTGCGCTGGCTCGTCAATGAGCCTTCCTACAGAAATGGGCTCACCAAGAAACGCCCCGTGAACCCTCCGAGCAAGCTCCTCTAACATCATTGACTTTGTTTGATATGGCGGGGATATTTATGGGTGAAGCTCTTCAGGGTCGACCGATGTCCCCTGTCCGTCCGTGTAACACGCTATGGATATCCATATTCATATGGATAGCCATATGGACATGCATATGCGTATGGATATATAATAATGAGGAATTCAACATGAGTATGTCCGCATTGTCCACATGAGTATGTCCACATGAGTGTGTCCGCATTGTCTACACGAGTATGTCCGCAACAACAACATGTCCGCATTGCATTGTGATTAATTAGCGACTTTGTATATACTGTACGCAGGTGTTGTCACGCCTTTGCATGATCGAGTTGGCAATTTTGCGGGTGTTAATGATAACCCGGAGCTTCGCCCACTCGTCATCATTCACTTCCAGAATACGCTGCGATCCTTTTACACTTCATTCTTCTTCTAACGTACTTCTTTTCTTAACATTCCAGGCAATCCTCTGACTTGCATGGGCTGCTCGTACGTGTGGATCATCGAGTCTAGGAAGCGGAAACGTGTACGCATTATCGAAGGATTCAAATGTCCCGATGGTCTGAATGCGACCAGCCTCACCCGTCAGAGAATCAAGTGCAAGCCTCCTGGGAGCATCGCCACCATCGGCTAAGTTATGCAAAACGCGCACACATGACGTCACTTGAAAATTAAATGAAAATTGCCCGGAACCATTTCCGACATAGAAAACAGAAAAAAAAGTCATATTCGCCCAAGAACCACAGCGCACCTGTCTTTTACATGCGTGAATCATTCGCACTAGTTGGTTCTCGTTGAACCGAGAACTTTTTCGTGCGTGCGAATATTGTTAGCACTGTTGTACACTGCATGCACCGGCCTGGCTTAATATCTTCCTTCCTTGCTTCTTTTCTTTGTCTCCTTTCGTTCTTCTCTTTTGCTCTTGATTCCTTGCTCTTTTTTTTTCTTGCTAACTTTTCTAATCCTTTCTTTTTATCCTATTTTTTTTCTTCTTTCTTTACTTTCCTCCTTTCATTTTTTCTTGCATGGGTTGACATCATGTTCTCATCTAGCTTGCAAAAAATGGTATTCTTACGCACGTTCTTAGCAGCCAACACTTTTGTTGCTACCGGTCACAAGTATGGTCATTCCTGAAATAATTAAATTCAACAATGAAAAACGTCAAGGAAATCTCGCAACGTAAAACTCCAAGCGATGTCAACAAAAGATCAGATTTCTATATAGTTGTAAATGTGTAAAGAAAGTTACTTCGCATGTGCTTGCCCATTGATTGTTCGTGCAATGACATAAACGTCGAAATCGTGCGCTTTTGAAGTCAGCCACTTTTGAAATCATCAACTGTGTCCCTACTGCAAAAAAAAAATAAGAAACACTACTCCGTATCAGCGTAAATTGAAACTGACACAATGAGATCTACAACTCAAAGGGCATGCTCATCAACGGTTTTTGTTATTGTCGGCCCCGTTTTCCGGAACTTGTCGTAGAACTACCTGAGCAACAGAATCGAAAGTTGGGCTAGTTGAATATGCATGGTTTATTCGTGCGCTTGAACTGACAGTTATACCTGAGCAACTCAACGCGACGCGTGAACAGCGCGAGTCGTAAAACATCATGGTGCAGAAACACACAAACACACACAAAAAAAAACGATCACCCAGGAACAGACAAGCAGAGATCGCCAGCGCACGGATCGCGAAGCCAGACAGGTAACTTTTTCACGCATTTCGAAACCAGCCAGCTGGCAAAAAACACGCAACACCAACAACACCTACCAACAGTTGTTTTCTTTCATCGCGAAACAGATAGCGGGAAAGCCGCTGTCCCTCCAAAGCATCTTGATCGTATTCCGCATTTATATCGCGTGCAAGCGAGTGAACCTGCGATGCTGCATCGGCTCTTGATAATGAAACGAATTTCTTGACCCCACCTTCATGGGTATTCCTGGAAGAATTGACCGCATTTTCGTTGCCGTTCATGCTGCAGTGACATGAAAGACACTGGATTTCTGATGGGTTTCTCTTCATGCACGAACTAGTTGTTCTTGTACACGAAGACGTAAAGGGGACTACGAATACTGCAAAGTTGACTTGGAGTTTGTGATTATGCCTCATTTTTGTGTGGACTAGTTGTATCCGGCGAAGCGCACTGCGAAGTCCCGCTAGCTTCAGAGCAGTCAATGTGGTCGCAATAGACGTTCAGAAATGAAATGTTTCGCCTTGTGCTCTGAAAAAGAATATGTACAACCTAGACTGACCATACCTTGATGGGTAGAATTTGTTTTCTTTAACTGCGCTCTGTGTCTCTCTCGCCAATAGAGCGAGTCAGTTTACTTGGAGCTGGATAAGTAGCTTGCATATGTACGCGGGTACAAAAGTTTTTTTTGAACGGGAAATGGGAGCGATGCCATATAAAACACACTACTTTTCAACTCGTGTGCCGCAGCCAGGACTCGCGAGCAACTGCAGAGTATTAGCCTGCTGAATCAACGTGGTCAAAGAAAACAGGTGACTATGACGTCATCATAACTTGATGCAGCGTGCTCAGGGAAGTATAGGAGTCCCCAAGAGTCCCCCATCGAGGGTGTCAAAGCACAATGGGGTCAATTGTTCACGCAAACTTCAAAATATTTTAAGTACATTCCAACCTATATCCGCTGTTTGCAGATATACGTACGTGGACGGGTGTCGATTCTGCGGGAGGTCTCGTAGATATGTGGTTATCAGTGGCAGCTCAAGCAAAGATTGCACACTGCGAGCAGTGTGACTCAGGCTCCTGTCATGCTGGTACACGAGACAACCATCCTTGAACGGCCCATTCAAGACATAAGGAAGCAATTCTTTCTCTATTATAAGGGAATACGTGGAGGCTGAAAGGTTCTCATCGATAAGAACCAGTGGTGCAAGTCCTTCCCTGGTCATGGCGGCCCAGCCACTCACAGAGCATCGGCCTCTGGCAAAGGCCGACTTCGTGTACTGTGGTGAATACCTGGTGAGGAAGGAAATGCTGGATTGGTTACACGGATTTATAAGAACGACAATGGCACATAGTCACTTTATCCCCCGAACAATTTCGTCTTACTTGAAGATCCATGTAATCAAATTATAATTATGCGAGATCGCCAAGATGGTGCGAAATATTCGACATGTTGATAAGGCACCCTCAGTGCGTTCCAGAAGACTTTGCAAACTGAACTGTATTTTTCTAAGGTAATGAGGTACAATATACAAACATTGGCTAAGGTGCTTAAGTTTGGCGAGCTGCTCACGATAAGAAGTAACACAGCTTAAAGAGAATCAAAGCTAAGCAACGTTTTACAGCAAGTTCGAAGACAATAAAGTGCTGGGCTTTACTTGCCTTAACCACAACGTAAGTAAGGCGCACTGTAGTGGGTGACCTGCCATTAATTTTTACCAGCTGTGGTTACTTACCTTGTGCACTACTCTTTCTACACATTCAATGATAAATAGTACAAGGATGACAATATAGTAGAAGACAAATCGCAAATGTTACCTCGAGTTCACTGGACACCATACTCGCCGTTCCTGATTCCAGCTACTTAAAAACGTTGATTCATCGCTGAACACGACTTCTCCCCACTCTCCTGATCCCCATGTCTGCACAGAACGCGCAAACTGCAGTCGCATGGATCTGTGCCTGTCCGTGACGAGGGGCTTCTGGGCCGCGACGCAGTTGGCAAGTTCTGCTTCTGCCTACCTCCTACGGATAGTCCAGACGGACGCGTTGAGATGCAATGCATCTTTTATGCATTTCGCTGTTATATAAGGATCAGCTACTACGGCGGTGATAATTAGCCTGTCCACTTCGTCATCTGTGCATCTTGACCTTCCAGCATGGTCTCTGTCACTGATCCCCCCTGTTTGTCGGTACGCTTGGATGGCACGACTCGCCGCATTTCTTGACCTTTGAAGAAGCCGGCAGATGACCCGCTGAGGAAAGCCTTGGATGCTTAACTCTACGATGCGTCTCCTTCCATCAGCTGGTACTCGTGGCGACATTTTTGAAGACGAATGTGGGGGCCTTGAAACCCCCGATCTTATACTCTTTCGATAATGGTACTGTCCAATAGCTGTCAAATAGCTGGGCTGTGCCGCGATATGCCGCCATTCAACATTTGCTGTAAGAGATAATGCTTATCGTCACCAAGCCCGAAAGACCACGAAACAACGCAAAGAATCGACAAAAATGACAAAATGGTACTTTGCCTACGTCGCAAGCACGCGTGAACCTTCTGAGTGTCCACTTTTTCTGAGAGAGTTATAATAAAGAATCACATTTCCACGCATTGAGTAATGTGTACAAAAGGAGCGGTGTGCCGCCATGCGAGGTATTTGGTGGAACAGCTTAAGGAATTAACTTTTGTTTCCTTGTGGGGCCTCCAACATTTGAGCACTTCGAATTGAAATGTGCTCGCCTGTAATTCACTGGACTATTTTACAAATTAACGTGACCAGAATACCAGAATACACGCTGATGCTCGAGCGCCGGATGTTAATGGAGGCAGTCTCAATTCCCGACTACTTCGCGTTCGAGAATGTTCCGTGCATATGTCATGGGTAGAGTTCTATTGAAATACTGAAAGCGGTAACGCCCCTTTCAACCTTTGTGATTTTTTCTGGTTTCCGGAAAAAAACATTCCCAGATACCCCCAAATATGAAAAGACTCGAAAGTGAAAGCCTATGACTTCTCTTGCACGTCTCAATCCGCATTAATTCACGCTTACTTGTCTTAATTTACTGTAATGCATCCAAATGATGGGTTTACTTCAATCGGGGTTGATGGTTCGAGTAGTAGAAGACGACACATGAACATCTGAAATTCGAATCCTAGAAACTCTTGGGTCGAGGCTCGACTCCTACCAATAATACGTGCGGGCTCTCGACGTGACAGAACCACAATATAGAGAGAGAAATAAATTTTAATATATAGATATGACATAGAGCTCCATCGAAGTAACGTCTTGGGAATTTTAGCTCATTCGGGGTTCCTCAACGTCCACTCAGTGTACTAGTTTCAAGTATCTCTCCTCTGTCGAAATACGGCATGCGCGACTAGACTTGAAGATGCGTCTTTCGGGTCAGCAGCTGAGCATCGAAACCACTGCACCACCGCAGCGGCCTTCGAAAGCACTGCACCACCGCAGGGGCCTTAATAAAGGATTTATCCTTAATAAACCGAGTTTGTTTTCACCTTCCTTCCTCGGCTCTTTTCTGCAGCTGTTGGACGTTTGGTGGTTTGATGCATGTTCATAGACACATGATATTTGGACCGAGTATTACTACGTGCGTTAGTTCGGCGAATGAGAGTGCAAAAGGCAACATTGTGGGCTGAGCTTATTGAATGCCTAACTCGACATTCAAATTGTGATCACGCCGCGGATCGCCTAGGAGTGACGTGCACTATGTGCACCACGCCGAAACCCGCAAATGATGTGCTGTCGTTGCATTAGCGCTCGGCTTTTTTCATTGTCTTCACAGCGACTACAGAAGTGACACCTTGCACCATCCGAATCGTTTCGAGATGCCCGCCCTTGAAACAAGCGGAAGGGCAGGCTGCCGGGTGATATGGGTCGAGCGTGTGCAGTACGCTCTCCCGTACAGAGCCGTGCATCCGCCAGAAGGCGCAGCGACGCGCCTCAGCACGCGCTCGCGTGGTCTCTAAAATTATGCACTCGACTGTACTCCACACACACGTGAACCTTATTTTAAGTGCGCTTGCATACTTCGCAGGAACCGCAGCAAGACTTCTCGCGAGCTCTTGGAGGCAGGCTTCAGTAAAATTACTTTTGGGTGTCTTGCTTTCTTGCCTCTAAAACACATCGTGAACTTGTGGAACACCGCTGGGGAGAGTTCTGTAAACTTTGATCGTTCGGTATTCTTTAATGAGTGAATAAATAAAGTGTACGAGACTCTTGTAATTTGGCCTTCATCGAAAGTGCGGTCACCATGGTCAGAATTCCACTCCGTGACCTACGCGTCAACGATCAAGCGCCATAAATGCTTGAACACCGTGTCGATGCACGCTTCTTTTGAAAGAAGAGATCAACGTGTACGAGCCATATATCTCTGTAACGCTCAGTAATACTGAGACGCATTAGCTTGAAGCACACATTAAAAAGACGGTCGCTTGTTTAATCCCGGCCATGGTAGGACCGAACCCGTCGGTGGAAGCAAAATGTGAGTTGCTGGTGTACTGTGCCATAGAGTTCTCTAAACTTAACTAGAGGGGACTCTGGCGCTGCGATCGTTCAGATACCATGGGAATGATGGGTAGTACACACATTTGCCTAGGCTTCTTACTTGCGGACGGCGAATCATACTTGCGGCTTCGTTTATTGCTGTGTTTCGGTTTTGTATTGAAAGAAAGATTGAACCCTTTTGAACTTCGTGACCCGATTGGGAAAGGTAAGTCTAAAAAATTAAGATGGTGAAGCGCAACCGCTGAACATTTGCTAAAATTTGTGTTCTGAGAAACCAGCTCCAAACCACATGAACACGCACGGAGCCAAAAGCAGGCCAGAAATACGAGTATTAAAGAAATGCGTGTACTACCAATCATTCCCACGCTCGCTGAAGCGCCGTACGTTGCAGCTCCCATAGATACTAGCGCCAGAGTTCTCTCTATAATGCATATTAGGAAACTATGTACTGTGCAATGCACGTGCATGTTAAAGAACACAAGATGGCGGAAGTTTTTTGAGCGCTACACTATGCCGCAGTTGATAATCATATTGCAGTTCAGGCACGTAAAATTCCAGATATTGTTACGTTTAGTATTACTTTAAAGGGACACTAAAATGAGAAATACTTCATTTAGATTGACAAACTGCCTTCTCAGGACTGTAATGTCGCATGTTTTACAATTATCAGTTTATTTTTAACGAAGAAAATTCAAGCAGATTTTTTTTCAAATATCGCACCGAAATGTTCGCGTGTGACGTCAAAAATTTCAAAATGTATTGAAAGTTCTGATGAAATTTTGTAAAACTTTGAAATCTAGGTCTATGTCACCAAGAGATGACAATGTATATACTTCATTTTCATCTGTTAGAAGCTATACCTAGAACCCAGAAGACGTCTTCAATATCTATAACGTCACTGAGGTTTCGTGCGGGGTCTCAACGTCTCTTTTTTTTTAGGCGTCGTGTCGCGGTGAAATGGTGTTTTTGGCATCCTGGAATTGTACTTTACGAAGGAGCGAAAGATAATTTTGCTCGTTAGAGTCAGTTTAAAAGACAAAAGACGCATGAACATTGTTCGACACCCCTTGGCTCCCTGCTGTGACAATGACTCTTTCATAGTTATCACAATTCTAGGTGGCTGCCCCACGCACCACAGCGTCATGCCCTTTCGTCTCGTTACGTAGAGGTAGCGCGAGGGGTGTGATTAGCAAATGCCCCCCCCCTCTCTCTCCATACATATCATTGCCTACTCCTCAGCGGTGACAGGGTTCACGGACATGAGGAACAATGGAATGCTATAACGTATCTCGAGAAGATACGATTGCGCTGATGCGTGTGCAGCTGCCTAACCTCTGAAAGAACACGCTCCCATTCACATCAACCTCGATATCACCAGAACGTGCATTCGCATATGAAAAAAAAAAACAACGAACTCCTCAATCACAAGTGCACAGTAATTGTCGTGTCTATCGCTGACAAAAAAAAAGAGAGAGAGACTGACGATAATAGATCTGCAATGTACATCGTCAGTCATCAGCATTGTCGATGCATTTGAAGCCGTCTCACCAGCAGCGACGGATTTCTACTTATCGAAGATCGTTAGACTGGTGCGGGTATCGTAACGTCGTACAGCAATATGGGTGAGTGGCACGATCTCACGAGCGCTTCAAGTGAGGAGCGCTAACGGAGGCCGGAATGTCGTATGCTGAAGAACAGTATGAGGTTGGAATAGCTTGTAATTCATCTCCAACAATCAGCATCGAACGGAGGTGCCGCAGAATGGTCTGTGTTCCCTCTTAGTCCCTGGTCTGTACTGCGATGGTTGTTGAACGTGTATGCTGTCGTCGACTCATGTAGCTTTGCGTAACGCTGGCGAAACCTCGTGTAGCATAGCTATTCGTAGAATGATACTCTTCCTCTTATTCTTAGGGCGCCTTGATGATGATATCAAGTGCAGGGTGTTTTAGGGGCCTAGGAGGCCGTCTAATAGTGTCGTTGCTAGGCGTAAGGTGGGCAACAGAAAAAAGAAAGGGAAGCAAGCCAGAAATTGAAAGAGAGGAAAAAAGGGATAAAGTAGGTACAAAAATAGAAATTATCTGAAATGAAGAGAAGAAAATGCAGAAAAAAAACTCGAAAATAGAAAAGCAAGAAAAAGAGAGGAAAAGAAAGAGAAAGCTGAAGAGAAGAAAAAAAAGTCGGCCCAGCTCCTGACTCGCTTCGCCCCACTACTGGGAACCAGCATCAACGTTTTTGAGGCCGAGTGGTGCACCTCGTTCACTACATGCGTACCTTGACACTGTTAACGAGGTGAAAGCGTGAAATAAACTAGGTGGTCTAGAATGGAAAAACTACAGGTGCCTACTTGCAAATGAGGCTTGCTGAAAAAAAATATACACAAAAGAAACAGTGGTGCCGAAGGTCAGGATCTGCCCATGCGATGGTCCTCATTCCTCCCCCACGCCCCTAAAACGAGAGTTCAATAGAGGGGAGTAAGCAAGATCGCCCACATAGGGTAAGGTTAAAGTGGCCACAGCAGCAAACCCGGGGTGTACCTCAGGGGTCAGTACTTTCCCCGGTTTTATTCAACATATTGCTTAGTACCATCCCCGTTCATCCAGAAGTGAAAACCTATGTTTATGCCGATGACATTGCTTTCTTTTCTATGGCACATGACTTCCACTGTCTCTACACTATCTTGCAAACATATCTTGATAAAATAGAACATTGGTTGGATGGATTGATGTTGAACCTGAATACCGGTAAATGTGCTATTCTCGTTTTTCCAATCAAAGATCCCGTGCACATATCTATTAATTACAAGCTTCAAGATATCCCACAAGTACAATCATTGAAATATCTTGGAGTTATGTATAATGAGCATCTAAATTGGCGCCCTCACATTGAATACATCGCGACAAAAGCAGTACGCGCGATGGGTGTATTGCGGAGGTTGAGCAATTGTAGATCAGGTATGAGAAGAAAGGCACTTTTGATTATATATAAAATGTATGTCCGACCTGTGTTGGAGTTTGGCTGCATTCTTTTTTCTGGTGCGCCAGCCTACAAACTTCGGCCGCTCCTTCTGTTGGAAAGAGAGGCTTTACGGCTCTGCTTAGGACTTCCAAAGTATACTGCAAATGCAGTGTTATACCTTGAAGCACGAATACCAACCTTATTATGTCGCTTTAACATTCTTACTGTGCAGACCTTTTTACGACTATATGAAGCACCGTTTAACCCTGAACAAATTATTTTTATTTCCAATCCTGACCTATTCTTCTCCGTGCATTGGCCCAGATTTACCAAACCACAAATAGTATTTGTTCAATCGTTACTTGAGCCTCTAAATGTACACGTTCGTGATCTGATTCCTTTAACTGAGCAACAAAATTCTCCAGAAATCGTTTACCATGATATCTTCCCAACTCACGCAAAGCTATTGCCTACAGGCATTTTAAATGGTTTATTGCAGGACCATTTAAGTACTCTGCCAACAAATGTCATTATAGCAACGGACGCATCTCAATCACTTGAAAAATCAGGCGTTGGAATATATTGCCCCGCACTTGATTGGTCATTTTCACTTCGCTTACCGGACTTTCTTCCTGTCTTTCTGGCTGAATTCATGGCAATAATGTTAGCTTTGCGAAAGGTAAATATTTCCATTCCAGTTGTAGCAGTCATAACTGATTCATTATCAGTGTGCTCTTCTCTGTCCGCATCTGGTCACTCACCTATAGTGAAACTTTTTAAATCGTTGATCCCCTGTCATCTCCGAAGTATTCATTTAATCTGGACACCAGGGCACAAAGGTTTGTTGTTAAACGAAATAGCTGATTCTCTTGCGAAGGCATCCCTTTCGACACCAATTATTCCTATTTTCCCTCATACAGTATACATTACGGTGGCGCGATTTCGCACACTTAAAATCAGGCAAAATTTATCTGACCCTGCACTGACGGCTTCTCCAGAGTACAAACACTTGTTATTTCCCTGGCGCAGTGAACTGACTAAATCAAGGATGATGGAAGTTGTCATCACGAAATTTCGTTGCCGCGTTACCTCCCTCAATTTTTACTTGCATAGATCAGGCATATTGAATTCCCCTATGTGCATTTACTGTAATCAAGAGGAAACGATCAGTCATTTTTTATTACATTGTCGCCGTTTAGATTCATTCAGGCAAAGCATACTAGCACCACCTCTTCAAAGACTCGGCTTGCAACTATCACAACCTGATCTTCTTTCGTTTGGAGCCTCTACACTAGGTTTCAG
This sequence comes from Rhipicephalus microplus, assembly GCF_013339725.1. Classification (NCBI taxonomy): domain Eukaryota; kingdom Metazoa; phylum Arthropoda; class Arachnida; order Ixodida; family Ixodidae; genus Rhipicephalus; species Rhipicephalus microplus. Next base: position 125,712,607 of record NC_051167.1, on the reverse strand, counting down.
CCACAGGGATGTTTTATTCGCCGTTCAAGAATACATCACTGCGACTAAACGATTTTCTTGCTAAATTGCTGTCTCACTATTTTTATTAATTTTTTTCTGCAAACGTGATATTGGTATTTCAAATCAAAATTAAGTTACAAAAAAAAATTGCAGGAATGAAGCAATGCTGAAAGTTTAGGGCAAATTCACCCTATAATCGGCCAATCCCCTTCTTTGGGTACGAGCCATTTGCACAGGGAAACAACAACAACAACAACAGCGGCGTACCTGTGACTAAAGAAAAAAACATGATTTTGCGCTTAGAGTCGCAGATTGCTTGCTCGCGTAGGAACGTTTAGCGCTCTTTCCTCATTATTATTGCAACACCAATTAGCGCTAACTATTATAATCTACCTCAAAGAAATCTGAAATAGCAATGTGGTAAACTGTAGTGCATGATAATGGCGTAAACAATGCATTCACGGATTCATCCAGGATGCCATAGAATAATACTAATGCGATTGCTACAATGCACTCACGCCGTAATCGAGGTAAGTGATTTGAGGTGTATCTATAACTTATGAAAACTGCGGTGACATAAAGCTCAATACAAGAACACGTCAAAATTGTGGCGTTTTAGTTTTTAAAGGGACACTAAAGAGTAAACCAATTTTTCGTGTAATAGTAAAGTACAGTTTCACAAGCCAGAAAACACCACTCTTACCGCACGAAAAGTGAGGTGGTGACACCACCTTGAGATTACCGTATCAAACACTATGACTTAAAATTTTATGATGGCGTGGGCTGGGCCCTAATCAGGTTCTAATCAATAAAAAGGAAGTATATTTTAATCTGTGGTTCCCATAAACTTAGCAGGTGAAGCTTCGGAAAAACTTCATACAGCCAATGCCACGAAAAAAGCGAAAATACATTTCGGAAAGTTCTTACGTCACGTGAGGAGATCATGGCGCAAAATTTGAAAATGAAACTTCAGCCTTCGCTTCCGGCGCTAATAATGAAGCAATGATAGTGATACATTCGACAACATAATTCTCAGAATAAAGTTCATCAATTTAAACCAAGTCATTGTTTCTGCTTAGTATAACTTTAAGTGCATAAGCATTTACATACCTGCTTAATGAGCAAACTGACGATCCTTCTCTCTTTCCCTTAGCAAATGTAGGAAACGGACTAAACCTTCCCGGAGGGAGCTGGGTTTGAACTCAGCGCCGTGCTCCGAAGGGAAGTGCTTTCACTGCTGGGCTACTCACCTGCGCTTGCCCAATGGCTATATCTGAACCACCTGAGTGCATTGTAGCTGCGGTGAAAAACACTTGTAAAAAGAGAAGGAGTGAAGGAGTTCTGTAACTGCCACGTTTAATATTATGGTCGGGAAAGAGAAGCCCTTTCAATGAACTAGAAGCTAAATTGTTATGGCAAATTTTCGCCATCAGAAAAAGCAAAAATTCGATGTGAAACTCGCGTTTATTTCGTCACCCAACATGCCTTTTGTTAGGACGTTCGGGGAGCTGACTAAAGATAGAAATACGATAGATACGTCATGCTGATACCATCCGGAAACAGTCTTCAAGACACCAGGTTGTTATCATGCTTTCCTGTGCTGTCTGATTGTGTGTAATAGTTCGACATCATTTCCATGACGGGAAGACGTCGTCAAAATTTTGGTAATCCTCAGCATGAAGCAATTATGTGTTAAGCCTCAATGCGCCTTTACCATCTTTCTTATCATTGCGATTAGCAGAATGCCATGATGTGCAACAACTTCTCAGTGTCATTGGTACCTCAAACCACCCTGTTTATTGTTCTTGAAATTAGTGAACATGCTAATACCACCTAATGGCACTCGCAGGTAAATGGAACATTCCTCTCCTGATTTTGGCTTCGGCGTGCGTGAGCCACGTTCTAGCAAACTGTCCGGACCCGGCTCGACTCAGTCCGTGTACGTGCGACCACTTCGGCGTCAACTGCATGCGCGCCCGAAACACGACTCAGTTGACACAAGCCTTCAAGAGCGGCGACGCCATGACCAGCGAGCACAAAGAGTTGTGGATTCAGAAGACTCCGATTACGTCCTTCCCTAGCGGCGTACTAGGAGAGTTCAAGTTTGAGAAGGTTCACGTTGAGTCGAACGTCAACATGACCTCATTGAGCTTGGATGCTTTGATGCAGTTTAGAGAGCTTTTAAGACTGCTCAGTGTCTACCGAAACGCTCTTCGGACGTTCGAGTTTGATAAGTAAGTACAAAAAGATACACTATTATTGCGAAAATTTAGCGTATAACAGTTTTTAGACCGCAAGAATTTTTTTTTTATTCTAGGGAGGGTGCAGAAGGGAGAAATCACGTCGTTAAAATAGCTAAAACGAATTTTACCGTACAGTCTGACATCTGCACACACACAAAATGCAACCCTCACAGGCCAGAGTGACACTTGCAGAACACCATGTGAGTGAGTGAATTAGTGAATTAGCGAGCGAGTGAGTGAGTGAGTGAGTGAAATAGTGAATTAGTGAGATAATGTATGAGTGAATGAAATAGTGAAATAGAAAATGAGTGAGTAAATTAGTAAGTGATTGAATCATTCAGTGAGTGAAAGAGTAAGTGAGTGAGTGAGTTAGTGAATGAGTGAGTGTGTGAGTGAGTGAATGAGTGAGTGAGTGAATGAGTGAGTGAATGAGTGAGTGAGTGAATGAGTGAGTGTGTGAGTGAGTGAATGAGTGCGTGAGTGAGTGAATAAATTAGGGAGTGAATAAATCAATGACTGAATGAATCAGGGACTGAATGAATCAGGGACTGAATGAATCAGGGACTGAATGAATCAGGGACTGAATGAATCAGGGACTGAATGAATCAGGGACTGAATGAATCAGGGACTGATTGAATCAGGGACTGAATGATTCGGACTGAATGAATCAGGGACTGAATAAATTAGTGACTGAATAAATTAGTGACTGAATAAATCAGTGACTGAATGAATTAGCGAGCAAGTGATTGAGTGGGTGAGTGAATAAACTAGTGAGTGAATAAATTAGTGAGTGAATAAATCAGTGACTGAATGAATCAGGGACTGAATGAATCAGGGACTGAATAATTCGGAATGAATGAATCAGTGACTGAGTGAATGAGCGAGCGAGCAAGTGAGTGAGTGAGTGAGTGAAAAAAATAGTGAGTGAAAAAATCAGTGACTGAATGAATGAGCGAGCGAGCAAGTGAGTGAGTGAGTGAGTGAGTGCGTAAGCGTGTGCGCGTGAGTGTGTGTAACTTGAGCCATTGGTGGATAGAAAATTCGCCGGTCTGCTAGTCACCTGGCTCTTGTAAATGGCTAGAAAGTACCACTAAATAAATGGTGTTCGCCTAACAATGATGCCTAGACGAACGACTCTTGAAATTTTTGCAGGTTGAAACGCTTCCCATTCCTGGATACTCTCAATTTGGGCGGGAACCAAATAGCTATGATTCCTGCTAACGCATTCAGCAGTGCCAGCCTGCAGAGGCTTGTGCTATCGCACAACCCGATCACGTTCATTGGGCAAAACGCCTTCTTCGCAATCGTCAATCTCAAGGAGCTGCTCCTCAGCCATACCAGGCTCACCACGTTGGGTTCACACTCTATGGCTATAAGCAGCCCGTACCCGATGCTTAAGGTAAGCAAGCCGCCGTCACAGCGGTGGGATGAAGCTGCAGAGACACTAAGAAAGTTAAATTCACGAACATCTTTTTATAGCATGAAGCCACAAGGAAATTCTTATGGATTTATCAGAAGGAAATCTTCTTTAGAGCCGAAAACTGAGCCCGTCCAGGACCGAACCCGGCACCAACACATTTTTAGGGCAGTTGCTCTATTACTTGAAATAGCTAGCAATTGACAACTACACAATTACAATGCACAACTACAAGAACACGGATAGAAAATATTGAAGATTGGTTTTTCAAAATACTACGAGGCAGTGGAAAAATCAATGCTAATTCCCATTGCTTTCGGTCTCTTTCACGGATTTACGTTGAATGCCTATTTACGATGATTTACGTCGATACCTTAACCGTACCTCACCAGTCAGACCTAATACTTGTTACTGGCTTCTTTGAGACCTTGCTAGCTTTGGCGATATTTTTCAATTGCTTTCTTCCGTCCTAGTAGCCCTCTTTCACTTTGCTTCGTTAAAGTGTGCGGTACGAGGCAAGTGCTAAGTACATGTAAAATAATAGAAAACAACGTGTGTCAAAACTGCTTTCTATCATTTTTGTTTTTCTTCCAGATTCACATCTCCTCTAGTGCAATCAGCAGCATCCATCCGAACGCGTTCGGCTTAACCACTCCTCAAGTACTTAATCTTTCGCACAACAATCTCACCACGCTGGAACGGTTTCCCTTCGACGCGCTCATTCACCGCATGTTGAGGAATGCCAGCCGCTTGAGCAAGCCGCCAATACTGGGCGTCGAAGGTGACCCTTTGTCATTCTACATATGCACTGTCTGATAGGAGAATTAAATTTATTGCTTTTGTTTTTATTTATTTATTTATTTATTTATTCATTTATTTATGTTCACTGGCACAGGAACATACGGGTTGATTGGTTTCATGAGCTTTTTCTTGATATTTGACCAGAGTTGAAAGGTTCAAAACGATCATTTCATTCTGCAGTGGGTCAGGAACTGTATAATACAGGTCTCACTATAGGGGTCAGGGTGGTTCTTAACATTAAGATAAGGACAGAGGGAAAAAACTGGAACAAACATCACGTATGAAGACAATCACAGGCGACCCAAAACGTACTTTCGCCTGCCTAGCTAGTGTTACAAGGCAAGAGCTTCAGTGTTTGCTGACCCATGTCATAACACAGAATCTTGGCGACAGGCTATAGCTTGAAAAAATGTGCATTTAAGAAAGTTAGTAGTTCTAAAAAAGCAACGCTGTGTTTATTAACTGTTGGGGTGTAACATGCCAAAAACATCATATTATTCTTAGAGACACCGTGGTATAGGGCTCCGGAAATATCGACCATCTGGAGTTCTTTAATGCAACACTCTTCCGTGCACGTATACACCGCATCATATGGAAGGAATAAAACGAGATGCAAGGGCAGGTTCAAAATAAAAAAAAAATCAAAGCATATTCACGGAGTGCATGATGATGAGTGGGGCAAGGCATCTATCGGTCCGTCCGTGCTTCCGTTCGTCCGAGCGTTCATCCATCTGTCCTTCCGTACGTCCGTGCGTACGTTCGTCTGTGCGTCCGTCCGTCCATGCGTCCGTCCATTAGTGTGTTCATCCGTCCATGCGTCCATCCGTGCGTTTGTCCGTTCATTCATTCGTTTATCCGTCCATGCGTCAACGTATCTGTCTGCCTCTCCGTCCGTCCGTATGTTCATTCATCCGTCTATTTAATGAACACTCCAAGTACCGTCATCTCGCATCTTTTCATCATATATTCATCATATAGAAGTACCGCCATTCATCGGACATCCCAAGGACTAAACGAGAGGTGGCACGGCCGGACTTGAGGCATGGCAAGTGCGCATTTTCTTACGGCCAGCACTTCATGTCTAGTTTGCACCTTTCACCACTGCTAGTTCATGGCACTGCGGCCCGACCCTCGCTATGCCTTGCTAAAACCAAGGAGTAAACGCCTAGCGAGTATAACGTGGCAACCCTTCCTGATCAGATAGTGCGCAAAGTGCTTCCTTCTGATACTACTTTTTTTTTTAAGGGGAGGAGCTCCTTAAGACGTGGGTCTGTACATTCTCTTAGGTATGTAGTAGCAGTAGTAGTAGGTAGCCACCCGCATATCAGTGGCACATACCCGTCCTCGGGCACATATCCGCATGTCCACATTTTGCGAAAAACGTAGCACGGTGTCATTACCACGTTCTTGGTGTTAACAAAGCGCTGACCGCAGATATGAGGTGCTAGCTCTCGTTTAGTACTTAGATTGTCCGCTGGATGCCGGCACTTGTATATGATGAATATATGATAAAGAGAAGCGAGATGGCAGTACTTGAAGTGTTCACTATATGGACGGACGGACGGACGGACGCATGGACGGACGAACAAACAAGCAAACGGACAGACGGTCAAACACATGGACGGATGGGCGAACGGACGCACGGACGCACACACAGACGCATACACAGACGGACGCACGGACGAATTGACGAACGCTTCGCCCCTCATCATTATTCATTCCGTGAATATGCTGCGATTTTTTTTAGTAAGCATCAAATTCAAGGCAAATATTATTGGAGGTTAAGTCACCGATACTCGTCTGTGTAGGTTATTTCATCAGAAGCAACTATCTCTTTATTAATGATTAACGTGCACGGGTTTCCTCCTCAATTCAAATGAGTGCGTGCGTGCCGCTTCTCTAGTCCAGCCGTCAAGGTGGCTGCTACTACTACATACATCGCAGACGCACGAACCACGCCTTAAGGAGCTTCGCCCCTAAAATCTGTGTATACCAAGCCTAGAGGGTATGTGCGAAGCAGCTGCTACGATGAGATAGCCACGCGTTGTATGCTATAGTCGGCTATAACATACTATTATAAGGTAGTTTTAAAGGGAAGTGAGTCTGCAGAAGAGTGATGCAAGCGTAAAGAGCAGAGCATTGAAGATAGTGGGAAAAGGAGACATCAGGGTGAGACATAGCATAGAGATGTAAAGTATAGTGTATATATGAACATTTTAGGCGTATCTGAGGTGTAATAATGATGGTAACTGACCTTGTGTATGGAACTTGTGCACATATGATGTTCTTAGTTGTATTTTGACCGTGTTGAGATGTTTGGCTCTACCGCCAATTCGCACTGTAAGTTCTGCTGTCTTGCATTTTGTGAACTTATTGATTATCTTACGACATGTTTTTTTTTCTTCTAAGTGAGAAGAAGTAGCCACCACAATGGCACCAACCTCACCTGTTTCATCATTTCAGTAAATAAAGTGTAGAAAGCGGAGGGAAATGGAATTGAGGTTGAGGAGGAATGACGCGGGGTGAGGAGGAGGGACTCGAGGACGGCGGGACTCGAAAACGCAATTCTGAATACTAGATTACGTGCATTGGTCGGCAAAAGCCAGTGGAGCCCTTGACCTAAGGCGCTGACCAGTTAGCTGCTAAGTTTCTTATCTCTAGGAATGTACTGAAGTCGTGCGCTGGATTTTTTGCGGGATCTTGAAGTAAGTAGTATACCGAGAACCACCTGGAGTGTGCACCTTCTCTTAAACAAATTCGTCAACACAACCAGCAGTGACAAAACCATGCACTTTGAAAAATGAAATCGGAGCTTTGATTCATGGCAAGTGCGTATTTGCACTAAGCTGGTTTGAAGGTTCACACGTGATCAATCAGGAAGATTCAACATTATTCGTGATTACATACTGTAACTTCATATTGAAGCACGGAGCCTGTGTTTTCTCACACTTTTCACCCAAAAATCTCTAGTAAGATAAAACTTCAGCCGCTTCTGATACTGAATGTAACCGTGATCAGAGCAATCGTGCAGTAGCAATTGTTTTTTTTTACAAAACAGCTATTCAGGCAGCGATGCACTATCTTTGTGACATGGCGCCCTCGTTGGAAGACGTGAATTTTGGCATTCCTGTTTACAATTGGCAAGGGAGAGACCGCGAACACCCAGCTAATTATATATTGAACATTTTTGTTGATAAAAGGTTGTTAATATTACTTCCACGACAACATCTTGCTACAGATGATCACTTTTGGTAAGGCATTACAATGATTACCAAGACCTTGAAGCTTTTAGTATGAATTATGAATTTTTCAGCATGTTTATGATTGCTTGCCGCCAGCAGATGACCCTGACATGTAGTTTCGATGCATTGTTCAAATCGTTTTCCCAATACGTTTAACCTGACTTACTGTATCACATTTAGATAATGATTGGTATTGTAATAACAATCATTCGTTATAAAATGCACCATGCACTTTTTTTCTGTACCCTTTATTTTCTTTAAACAGAGTCTAGAGATGGTTCAAGTAAAAATAGGCAAACTTCTCGCATTTATACAAAATCCATCAAATTACTTGTTGCAAAGAGCTATAGAGATTTCTTTCAATCATAACCAAACACCAAAGGGTTTACAGCCAAATGTGGTTATATTATGCTCAGCTAAATCAAATTATTATTTATATGGAACCATTTCCGAACGCAACAATGTTTCGTTGTCAATCCACTGGGATATTTGCTGCTACATTAAAGAAAAATTGTTTGGACGCTTCACATATAAAAAATCAGACAGTATCAAACATCTGACTGTTCTCATTGAAGGGTACTTTCACGCATGCATTTAGGAAAGAAAGAGATGTGATGAGAGGGGCCGTTTTGGTGCTCCATTTTCTCGCCTACAACTAGCCCCTGCTTAACCTCCCCCCCCCCCCCCTGACCTTGTGAAAGGCAAGCCATGTAGAAATAAAAATGCCCGTGCTGCCTGGAGAATACTTCTTTGCATATTTTCGGAGCAATTTAGTGAAGCCAACATGCGCCCAGAAATCAGCCTCAGAAATACAATACATTTCTTAGAACTTTAGTATCGAAATATACGTAAATCAAGCTGTTTCCGTTTTTTGGAGGACTTCATATATGCAGCTTCGACTATATATCGCTTTCCGCTCTCTCTTAACGTTCTTCGCTATTTTCTTCAACATTGCAGGAAATCCCTTTACCTGCCGAGGCTGCTCCTACGAATGGCTGATATGGCACAGACTGAGCTGGCAGATACAGAGGCTCGTTTACGGTTTCCGATGTCCGGACGGCTCGGGTTTGCCCACCCTTAATTTTCGGCAAATCGCTTGCCAGTGGACTTCGAGGAACTTCGCAAACCTTGGCTAGCGTAATAAAGGTCGTACAATCGCGTCGTGTGCAAGCTTGTAACGAGAAAGGCCTGTCGAGAACAATGCCATAAGAATAACAAACTAAGAAATAAAAAAATTCACCAGCCCTCAACTTATGCAGAAGATGGGAACTAGAGCAAGTCTACATTTGTGTGTCACACGTACATTTTTTTTTCGACGAAGAATCGGAGTGGCCTCGCTGCGGTGGTCTAGTGGCTAAGGTACTCGGCTGCTGACCCGCTGGGCGCGGGTTCGAATCCCGGCTGCAGCGGCTGCATTTTCGGTGGAGGCGGAAATGTTGTAGGCCCGTGTGCTCAGATTTGGGTGCACGTTAAAGAACCCCAGGTGGTCTAAATTTCCGGAGCCCTCCACTACGGCGTCTCTCATAATCATATAGTGGTTTTGGGACGTTAAACCCCACATATCAATCAAGAATCGCAGTGACCAATGCAACAATATATAAACGACTTTTTGGAAAAGCCTTTTTTCACGGTGGAGAATGAGCAGCAGGTTCGCGTACTTATACGGTGATCTAATCACATATTTGAAGCTACGCACATGCACTGGCAGAACATCACCACATTACTTGTTTAACGTGTGCGCAGTGGTTCAATAAAAAAAAAAGATTACAGATGACGCCATAGAAAGAATTCCTTTGCCGCGAGATTTTTGGAAGCATCTTCCCAGTTTATGGCATGGCCTCTTGATACCACATGTTGGCGACCCCCGCTCTAACTTCTTGACGTTTGTGAGGCTGTTTCCAAGTTTCCGCGCAGCTACATGTGAAATCTGTACGTCGTGGAAACGCAAAGTTCCGGCAAAACTGCTTCCATGACCTGCATCTAGAACCTTCGCTTATTCAAAGGACAGCGCACTTGCTAAACAATAGCTGTGTCAGTCTTCTGCCAGTGTATGCGAGTTGCCTCAAACATGCGATCGGACGACCTTATAAGTGAGCGAACTTGCTGGTCATGCTCTATTGGGAACAATGATTCCGTGCGGGAGCCGAAAAGCCTTTATATATTTTATTGCGATAGCAATTATATGAACACTCTCAGCTAAATCTTGCCACCGGCGTTGACGTCTGCGTCGCTCACCATGTATGTATACGTATTTATATACGTAAAAATGCAAGAAAAAAACCCCGAAAAGCCACTTCGACGCGCGGTATCGAACGTGGGACATCTGCGTTGTGAAAACGAGACGTTACCACTAAGCCACCCCAAAGCACGTCCTCCTTTGCTTCAACGGCAAGCTGTTTATATCTACCACTTACCATTGCTCACGAGAACCTTGGGGGAAAATTGTGTTTCGAGCATTACTAGCATGATGGCGTTTACCTTGGTCGGCGCTGTTTTGTCTTTGTCAACAGTCATTCACTGGCCACGTAGTATTCTGCCAAAATCTTGACTTCATATTTTTCGCCCTTTCTATCTATCCTACTTACCTTCCTTTTTTTTATTTCTTTTTTCCGTTCATCTTATGCGATACGGCCTAGTAGCTGTCTTTCCCTCCGTGCCGGGAATCACACCTTCAACCACGTGCTTAGCAGCGCAACACTTTAGTGGACGCAAGCAGCGAACGACAGCTAAGCATTCATACCCGGGCAACATTAGGATGAACAGCATGAAAAGGCAAGCAACCTCGGTAAAAGGCCACTTTGACTTATAAGGAACAGCCGATATTCGGCAAGGTCACAATTTGTAGGCATCGCTTGTTGATAAATGTCGTGTACAAATAAAAATGTGACCAGCGCACCTTTGGGGGTCCCATTTTAGTACGGTCATCGGATGCGAATCTTTCGCGTACGCAGCCGTCGCTGAAAACTTTGAGTTTGAGATGAGGTCCTGGCATAGAAAAAGTGGTTATAGATATGTTTAACAACCATGTAGTTGAGACAACTGCTGCTTCGTTGCTTCCCTTGTTTCCCCTAGCACGCCGTGCTCGCTGTAGATGGGTGTCTTGGAGCACGTTAACGGCTTCTTTACTGCCTGGACAACTCCGGGACTTTATGTGGCGCCTGGGATGGGGTATGCTTCCCACTCTCGACAGCCTAGAAAGGTTTAGAATGGTTCAGTCAGCCACATGCCCGAACTGCTCTCTTCAGGGAAAAAAAAAAACAGCATTTTCTGAGGCATTGTGTCATTGCTCGCGTTATTTGGAGAGCCGTACATGCTGGATTTCGCTGCCTAAGAGTAAATCGCTTCGTTTCTTTTAGGCGTCGTGCGCGAGGGCGCTTCGCTTGTCTTCTGATTGTTGCTGGTTCTTTCTGCCTCTAGCGCAACCGCAGCGAGGCGGTTCCAGCGGTCCGCCGCCACCGCTGCGCGCTCTTCCCGATCCCAGAGCGATTGTACTCGGAGCTTCTGTCTGTTTTGTCGGAGGAGTTCTTCTTCCTCTGTGAAGAGGAATTCCTTCGGCACTGGTCTTGCGCTTTTGTGTTGGTCTATGACGAATTGAGCGAAACTTGTCTTTCAGCCGGTCTGGTATTGGTAATTTGAGTGATATCTGGGGTTTAACGTCCCAAAACCACTATATGATTATGAGAGACGCCGTAGTGGAGGGCTCCGGAAATTTAGACCACCTGGGGTTCTTTAACGTGCACCCAAATCTGAGCACACGGGCCTACAACATTTCCGCCTCCATCGGAAATGCAGCCGCCGCAGCCGGGATTTGAACCCGCGCCCTGCGGGTCACCAGCCGAGTACCTTAGCCACTAGACCACCGCGGCGGGGCGGTCTGGTATTGGTAGGCTGATGTGCCGATGCGATGGCAGAAATGACATGCCAATATGTATACATGCGAAATGTAAATATTCATGCCTTATTTGTGCCTCTTGTTTACCTTGCAATATTCATATATGTACCTACATGTCCTTTTCTGAAACATTTTTGTGTGGCTGTGTTTCTGCGAACCATCGAATGTACATGTTCTATGCATGTCATTTCATATTCATGTTCATGCAATTGAAGTGTCTTTTGTCATCATCGTTATGTATGTCTGAGAAGAAAATGTTCAGGTGAAATGGTATTGACGTCTGTGACAAATTTCTCTAAACAGGTCAAGCAGCAGAATAGTTGGCCGCGTCATGGCACAGGCTAGCTCTGTCCCAAGGTATGGAAATTTGTTCTAAACACACTGATTTTCACACGGCCTTATAAAATGCAAGGGCCACGGGACGGCTTCTTGCTCTCTCATGAGTTCCAAGCACTCGAAATCATCAACACATTTTTCTAAACACACTGTCCAACAGACGGTCTTCCGTATCGACGGGTACTCCTGCCATCTCGTTGGGCTTGCTAGGGAAACGCTCCATAGTTTGTCATGTTGCTTTATAGGCACAATTTTAGAGGCGAAGCGCCTTAAGCCGTGGTTCGTGTGTCCTCAATGTATATAATAATATAAGGTAGCCACCTCTCGTTTAGTCCTTGGAATTTTCCATATGCTCCGATTTTTCTTTTTGTCGATGCGGCCTCATGAAGTGTGAGGCCCACGGGTTGGCTTTCAGCTCTCTCATAGCGGAGTACCAAGCACTCTAAATTGTTAACCACTTTTTCCTAACACACAGTGAACTTATTGAAAACACAGTGCGCATATTCACAGTCACGATTCCCTCTAGAAAGAACTTTTTAGTGGGCTGCATATTTAACCGTACTGAATAACACCAATCCACCTAAAGGACTGATAGATTCTCATTACAAGAAGAAATTCCCTCGCGGGACGATGCATCAAGTGCTTCAAAAGAGCACAAACAGACGTTTAAGAAGTCTAAAGCATCGCATCTTGCGTCGCATTATAATAAGTGGGGCTGCTTTGCTGTGTTTCTAGACATCGAAACCTTGTCCAGCCTTAAGTGCACAATGACCCGTGAAAGGGTCGAAACTTTTCGCATGTGAAATGTCGGAGACGGGTGCACCACTCAAGTATCGATACCGTTAACTGTGAGTTAACATGTCTGCTTTGTTAAGTTACCTGCATCGAGAACGCTTCATCATTCAAGGCTACACCAACCGATTACGTCTTCAGCCTATCGTAGCTTAGTTTGCTTCAATATCTATTTTCATTATTATGTCGCATTTTGTTTTTGTACACCCCCCTTCCTGTATTGCCTTCATGTGCTCTGATGGTAAAATAAATATTATGTAAGGGCTACAGCTGCCCATTTTTTTATGCCGAACACGCGAGCATGAACCGCCAATTGATAGGTGCCATATAGGGAAGCACGGCGATAAAATGAACAAGAACACACACATGTGCCTGATGAACCGTGATGTGCAACCACCTTCTGCAAGGCTGTTCAGGGAACCAGACACCTGGAATCGGCCCTTATTGACTCTTAAACAGCTGAAGCACGAAAAGGTAATAACGGACAAAGAAAACAACGAGGACAAGCGCTATAATGAAATAAGCACACTTTGCTTAATGACTCATTGGTCTACTTGTGAATTCGGGTAAAAAAAAAAAATGGGCGGCAGTTCCAAATGATGTTCTTCCTTCTGCGCATGTGTGCTGTGTTGGGCTTTATTTTTCTTTGTATTTTTCAGAATCAACACTGCAAAGGCGGCATCAGCGCTAGTACTATGCTTTCTCTTTCTTTCTGTTTTAGCGACACATCGAACAAAATAAACTTTTTCATTACTATACTTTAATAATAAAAATCAATCTTCCGAGAAAGAATGAAGTATAAACTAGACACGACACTACGTTTTCAATTTAACCCAGACAACAGCACCGATATGTGCAAGCGAAGGCGCAAACTTTGAATCACTGTCTGCTAGATATCATTATTGAGACAAAAAAAAAAAAAACGAGGCCTCAGACTTACCTTTCTTTCTTTCACGACGAATGAAAGCGACGCACCGTGAAGCAGACCACCAGTGTCCGACTGTTTGCAAGGTAGGCTGCCGTCGAGTAGAAACGAGCTGCCTTGTATACTCGCACTGGCCCCGCCGCGGTGGTCTAGTGGCTAAGGTACTCGGCTGCTGACCCGCAGGGCGCGGGTTCGAATCCCGGCTGCGGCGGCTGCATTTCCGATGGAGGCGGAAATGTTGTAGGCCCGTGTGCTCAGATTTGGGTGCACATTAAAGAAGCCCAGGTGGTCTAAATTTCTGGAGTCCTCCACTACGGCGTCTCTCATAATTATATAATGGTTTTGGGACGTTAAACCCCACATATCAATGTATACTCGCACTGTTATTCAGTCCCAGTGTACTAAACGTAGCGTAGCAAACGGGCCGTAGTTCTCCCCTCCGCTTGCCTCTGTTCACCAAGAAACAACAGTGCTCCCGGTGAAGACGAGCGGCGCGATGCACTGAAGCGCGGAAACACATGTAATGCCAGATCGAGAGAGCGAAGGAATGGCGAACTAGAGGGCTTCACATGAACGTCAGTGAACTAGCCGGCGCCGCTATAGTTATTTAGCCACCACACTCGCAAAGAAAAAACGCTTCCACCACGGGCTAAAGCAAAACACCACTTTGAATCCTCGCGTTACCTGAACTGCAGAACCGTGCTACGTTCCCGATGCGTGAGCAGGACAGGCGTCGCTTGTGTCGAGGGTAAGCATGTCCGGCCAAGCACATGCGTATACCGCATTACGAACCGTCATGCCCAGGTGCTCGGTGCGACATGCTGTCGGTAAGTGAGATAAGCGTGATTCACCGCTGCCCCATTTTCCCTGCGCAGCAATAGCTCTCTGCAAAAAACGGCCGCGTGACGCCACAGATGAGTCGTACCGATATCAGCCTACCAAGCTCCGTTCAAATGCCGATGTGTCCTGCACAACCTGCCTCGGTAGAGGGCGGCGGGTTGAGCATGAACACAGAAAGTGGTAGGAAGGACTATCAGATGAATATCAAGCTGAATATCACGCGGTAGACAATGCCATGGCACTGACCAAAAACACTGCGCCTGTACTTACCTACCCAATAAATGATCCACACACAAAAAAATCTTTTCGGCGTTCAGGCGTTTTTTTTAAAGACGATAGTCTTTTTTGGAAACTTTCGACAGAAACGTTTTGGTCTGTCTGTCGGTACATTTGTCTGTTTGTCCGCCCTAAAGACATCTCAAACGGCACCAAACGGCCAACCCCATTCGCAGCGTCCACCAATATTGCTCAAGGTTTAGCGTTCGTTTGTGAAATTGTCAATTAAAAAGCAATTATTGCGCATATTTCAGGCGCCATAACAACTCTTCGAAGTTTTGTATATCTGCCTTAATACTAGAAGAGGCACACACAAGTAACTCTAAGGAATGTAGCGTTTATCGCGCTGCGCTGACAGTGAAACGCGATGCTCAAAAAGGTGTTTCTAACAATTTGCTACGACGTCAAGGTGGTGGGCCCTGCCCGTCACTTTGCGTTCTACACCTTATCACCTCCGAGACTGGCGCGCATCTTTATCCGCCGGCGGCACGCCTTCATTTTCGCAGATAACTGCCAAATGGCGCTTGTGTCAACCGTGCCTCGATGAGCTCGTTCGCCTCCGCTACACGTTCGCGGCACTCCAAAAGGCAGTGCATCCGAGGTAGCTAAGTTCTTCGTCGAAAATATCGTCCTACGTCACGGCGCCTCGGAGGTTCTTATCTCCGACAGAGGAACGGCATTCACTGCCGACTTAACTCAAGCGATCTTGGCATACAGCCAAACAAACCACCGCCGGACGACAGCGTACCACCCACAGACCAACGGCCTCACCAACCGGCTTAACAAGACGATCGCCGACATGCTGTCAATGTACGTCGATGTCGAACACAAGACCTGGGACGCCATTCTTCCGTATGTGACCTTTGCATACAACACGGCGGTGCAGGAGACGACGCAGATATCTCCATACAAATTGGCCTACGAAAGGAGCCCGGCAACGACGCTCGATGCCATGTTACCCAACGTCACCGACGAAGAAAACCTCGATGTGATCGAGTACCTTCAACGTGCCGAAGAAGCCCGACAACTTGTGCGTCTCCGTATCAAGAATCAACAGACGACCGACAGCCACCGTTACAACCTTCGACGACGCTTCGTGGAATACCAGCCCGGTGAACGTGTTTGGGTGTGGACGCCGATACGCCGACGTGGACTAAGTGAAAAGCTTCTGCGACGGTACTTCGGACCGTACAGGGTGGTTCGACGTCTCGGCCCACTTGTTTACGAGGTTTTCCCCGACGGCATCACGAACTCTCAACGACGCCGATCGTGACCTGAAGTCGTCCATGTCGCGCGCCTCAATCCGTTTCATGCGCGTTAACAAACTGAAACAGTTTTTTGTATTATTGTTGTATCGTGATTTATTCATTGTACTTTCTTGCATTATTATTGTACATTCATCTTTAGTTAAAGCATCGGGACGATGCCTTTTTTTCAGAGGGGTGCAATGCCACGTTCCATTTCCCAAGTTTTTGTTATCGTCCCAAAACACCACACGATTCTCAGCGCAAACTGTGCCTGCAGTTTTCGAGAAGGTTCCGGACTGTAGTAGATCATTTCGATAAGATCACGCCCACTGTGCGAACGGTACAGATTGTTCTGGAACCTACGCCACCGCCAGCGATAACGCTAGAACATTCGACGGCAAGAGTATAAATGCCGACGCGCTTCGCCGCTTGTCAGTTGTTGATCGAAGGCCGACGCTGCGTTCGCCGCTATCAGTCCGAGACTGCTATCTGTGCAAGACTGCAGCTGTGATTAGACTTTCCCTTTACCGGGCACAGGTTCGCCCAAATAAACAGTTAAATCCCAACACGAAGTTTCCTGTCTTCGGCCACGTCACGACCCCGTGACCAGATGACAGATGTCGCGACCAGATGTCACGGGGTCGTGACGTGGCCGAAGACAGGAAACTTCATGTTGGGATTCAACTGTTTATTTGGGCGAACCTGTGCCCGGTAAAGGGAAAGTCTAATTACAGCAGCAGTCTTGCACAGATAGCAGTCTCGGACTGATAGCGGCGAACGCCGCGTCGGCCTTCGATCAACTTGTCTCTTCATGGCCTCACGTTCTCGCGTCGAAAGCTATGGGAGGGGCTTGGTTCCTCTGAGCAGGTTCCGCAGAATCGGCGAGGGCGAAAGCACTGGTGGCTTCGACAATTTCTTCGATGTATGCGACCGTTGTTCCTTTGTTCACATGTTTGTACTCATTGCTGAAATTCGTGAGCATAACCGTTGCTTTGCTTCCCCGCAGCTCTGCAATTCCTCTTGCGACGCAAATATTTCGGGTGACCAACAGATGCTGACTTCCTTCAATGACGCCTTCCAAGTCAGGTGATTTAGGAGCGCCGACTGAAATAATTACGCTTGAGCGAGGCGGAATGGTGACTTGTGGTGTTCTTCCTTCTATGATGTTCTTCCATGAATATGATGTGCTTCCTTCTGCGCATGTGTGCTGTGTTGGGCTTTATTTTTCTTTGTATTTTTCAGAATCAACACTGCAAAGGCGGCATAAGCGCAAGTACTATGCTTTCTCTTTCTTTCTGTTTTAGCGACACATCGAACACAATAAACTTCTTCATTACTATACTTTAATAATGACAATAAAACTTTCGAGAAAGAATGAATGAAGTAAAAACTAGACACGACACTACGTTTTCAATTTAACCCAGACAACAGCCCCGATAAGTGCAAGCGAAAGCGCAAACTTTGAATCACTGTCTGCTAGATATCATTATTGAGACAAAAAAAAAACGAGGCGTCAGACTTACCTTTCTTTCTTTCACAACGAATGAAAGCGACGCACCGTGAAGCAGACCACCAGTGTCCGACTGTTTGCAAGGTAGGCTGCCGTCGAGTAAAAACAAGCTGCCTTGTAGACTCGCACTGTTATTCAGTCCCAGTGTACTAAACGTAGCGTAGCAAAAGGGCCATAGTTCTCCCCTCCGCTTGCCTCTGTTCATTAAGAATTCACAGTGTTCCCGCAGAAGACGAGCGGCGCGATGCACTGAAATGCGGAAACACATGTAATGGCAGACCGAGAGAGTGAAGGAATGGCGAACTCGAGGGCTTCACATGAACGTCAGCCGGCACCGCTATAGTTATTTAGCCACCGCACTCGCAAGGAAAAACGCTTCCACCACGAGCTAAAGCAAAGCACCACTTTTAATCCTCGCGTTACCTAAACTGCAGAACCGAGCTACGTTCCCGATACGTGAGCAGTACAGGCGTCGCTTGTGTCGAGGGTAAGCATGTCCGGCCAAGCACATGCGTATACCGCATTACGCACCGTCATGCCCAGGTGCTCGGTGCGACCCGCTGTCGGTAAGTGAGATAAGCGTGATTCACCGCTGCCCCATCTTTCCTGCGCAACGATAGCTCGCTGCAAAAACGGCCGCGTGACGTCAAAGATGGGTCGCACCGATATCAGCCTACCAAACCCCGTTCAAATGCCGATGTGTCCCGCAGAACCCGCCTCGGTAGAGGGCGGCGGGTTGAGCATGAACACAGAAAGTGGTGGGAAGGACTATCGGCTGAATATCAAGCAGTCACGCAGTAAAGAATGACATGGTACTGACCAAACAATGCGCCTGTACCTACTTACCCAATAAGTGATCCACACCGGAAAAAAAGCTTTTCAGCGTTTAGGCAGTTTTTTCCTGTCTTTTTTTTCTGAAAGGTGAAAGCTTCAGGAGCCTCATTCAGTGAAGAAATTGACCGTCGGTGCCTAAAACGAGTGATACTAAAAATCACGTGTTACCAAATGAAGCCAACAAATTGGCCCGGATCTACATGTTACACAGTAAATGTCGTCGAAAGACGATAGTCTTCCGTCTGGAGAGAGTGAACAAAACGTTTATTTGATGTTCTTCGCAAGAAAATTGATGAATGGTATTCTCAGGCACTGCGTCAGAGTGCCTCGAGCGTGTGGCGGAGGTGAGCGAGCATGTCTAGGCACGTTAGACACAAGTCAGACACGGAGAAAGATGCGCGCCAGTCTCGAAGGTGATAAGGTGTAGAACGAAAAGCGACGGGCAGGTGTCACCACCGTGACTAAACGAGAAGCGGCACACGCACACTTTCTTAAGGCTTCTGCTTCGGGTCTACTACCCACCTTTAACCACCTCGAGTTCATGGTATATACTAGTTCAGTGTATGCATGGCACTGCGGCTCGACGCTCGCTAAACCTTTCTAAAACTTAGGAGGTTACACCCAGCGAGTATAACGTAGCAACCCTTTCTTGTCAGATAGTGCTCAATTCACATGCCAATGGCTGCTAATGGGGATCGCAGCGTGCGCGTTAACTAAATGCCGAAGGCTCCTGTTTCTCATTCCCCATTGGCAGCCATTGGCATGTAAATTTAGCGCTATTTTTATTGTTCAACAACGCACAGAAGAAATCTCTCAACGGCACCACCTTGGAGGTAAAAATATTATACTTGTTACATATATACTACAACGCATACGAGGGACGAGTGGGTGCCGTTATAAGGAGCTTCGCCCCTAAAAGAATTGACACACGCCCCGCCGCTGTAGTCTAGTGGCTAAGGTACTCGGCTGCTGACATGTAGGTAGCGGGATCAAATCCCGGCTGCAGCGACTGCGTTTCCGATGGAGGTGGAAATGTTGTAGGCCCGCCTGCTCAGATTTGCATGCACGTTAAAGAACCCCAGGTGGTCGAAATTTTCGGAGCCCTCCATTACGGCATCTCTCATACTCATATGGTGGTTTTGGGACGTTAAATCCCACAGATCGATCAATAAAGAATTGAAACATGCAATGTCACCATGGCGTGAATTGTGTGACGTCGCATTATGAAGTAATCACATTACATTCTTGGTTGTTCGAAAGTGGGCCAATTACGGAAGCAACGCATGAGGCGCGCAAACGTTACAATGTCTCCGATCCTGGAGGCAGTACAAAAACCATTTCCGGAGCCCTCCCCTACGGCGTCTTTCATAATCATATGGTGGTTTTGGGATGTTGAACCCCACTTATCACTCAAATCAATTAAGTATGGTTCAAATTTCTGAACTACTTGAATACTACACACAGCCGCCCAATTCTGACTATCATCCGCATCGGCAACATTTTTTTCTGTCAGTGCCGCATGATCAAATGAAGTGGAAAAGAAGTGTTTTGCGGACATGAACGCTTTTATCAACCTTTTTCCATCTTAAATCAGACGTGTGGTGAAGATACACTGAAACATATTGTTGCTCGTGCAGAATACCTTGAGGTTCGGGCGACTGTACCATCCTATCCTGGTTTTGGCGGGTGAAACCTAACAATTATTTATTAACATCATTTACCTAACCTGCTTATGTGTCGTATTTCTTCATGCCAGGAAAAAACATGCCAAAAGCATTGGAGCGGTTGTTTTGCATCATTTAGCCACATTGTTGAAGAGAAACATTTAGGAGCTTGCAATTTCGTTATTTAAGTTTGGACGACACATCGGTACTGATCCCTCAACTCCTAGAAAATCAGTCCCCAGCCTGTACAACAAAAATAGATCTTTGCTAAGCGCCACGGCATTTACAACCCGTACAGTGCCAAGTCAAGGCCCACTTTTTCCGGTTGCCAGTCTAAGCCAGTACCGTCACGATGGTTTTTCCCACAACCAGGTACACGCCGTCTTCTTTCGCGCTCGCTACGATGTCGTGCAAATGTAATGACTGACGTAATACTTTTTCGTCGTGTTTTCTTTTTTCTTCTATGATAACGACACATAGAAGGAGCCCCGGTAGTGTGGCTTTTCCAATTTCCCAGCGCTGTGTTCTTAGAAAGTGGCGCTTATATAAAGACGGTAGCTACGCGGCGCGTTGTCCCAGAACGTCTTCAGTCAATATAAGTGCTGTGAATCCTGATCATAAAGAGAGTAAGCAGCATCGCGTAATGTTCAAGGGCAATGTCTTGGAGTGAATTAGGGGAACGTTCGGTACGCTTTCATATTTTCAGCAGCTGAGTAGCAGCAACACATAGGAAAACGTGGACAGGCAAATACACACACATGGAGATGTGTGCTGCGTATTATTGTCTGTTTCTCCATGTTATCCTAAATTTCACGCTGTTGTCAAGATAATGAGCAAGCAGCTAGCCTGCCAGTAGCACCTAAGCAACTTTATTTCAACTGGCAGCACTACTTTGCTTCTCAGTGCGTGCGTCTTGAACCACCTGTGTGCTACCTAAAGGAACGCTAGGAAACACTAAGTGAGTACTTTTCTCCGCTTGTGACTGTAGTTTTCCTCCGGACATGGATCATATCGACTGAAGGGAATTGACCGAATAGACGCCCAGATGGTCAACATTCCCGCATTGCGTAAGTCGAAGGTACGCTAGTAATATCTCGCTACTTGATAATGATCATTATCCTAATCGTTATCTTTTCAATCCCCATTATCATAAGCTGTTCTTACTATGTGAGTGCTACCATCTTGTCCAGAATCCTCTTCATATGAACGTTTACGGCTAATAAACCTGTTGCGTCACACAGGGTATGCAGCGTTTACATAGCATTAAAAACAATAAATTACTTTTAATTGTTACGATAAGGTGCTGCTTTGCTTAGGACGCTATACTTCGTATTTGTTTTTGTTTTCTGTATAACGAGAAAAAAATGCTTGTTTGAAGAGAGTTAAGTTTGTTTGCATATGCAATGAGTAGTCGCTTTTACAGAACTGCCGGTTCGTGGTCCAGCTTCCTTAAAAGTTCGTTATCATGGAAGACCTGACCAATCCAGATAGAGTACTTCAGATAGTAAATTAATTCATAATCAATTGTTCTTGACCAAAAAATGAGATTTTCTCACGATATTGCAAGAGGTATCGTAAAATAAAACTAAAATACAAAAGTTAGGAAAGGCCCCCCTATTTATTCATAACGATAGTTCTGAAGGAAACTATTAAAGTTGAGGAAAAAACCTGTCGTTTATTCATAACAGCATTCTAGAACATAGATGGTTTTAGCCTATCGATACAGATGATCATGTAATGTACGTTTCTCATGATATTGATAGCGTGAAATAGCTTCGTTTCTGCAGTGCAGGTTAGAGCGGCACCCGACATGGTGAATAAAGTTGGAGCTGTCTTGATTCTCACGTGCCTCGCGAGGTGCCTTCTCGGCGAGTGCTCCGGGACCGCATCGCAGGACACTTCCAGCGAACGGTGCGCCCCGAGACCGGAATCTTACAGCATCGACAACAGGGCGAGCTGCACGTTCACGAGAATCATCGACATCGACTCGCGCCGCATACCACCGGAAATAGCTTCCGTGAAGTGTAAGTGTCCGGGAAGCATCTGCAGCGACGGCGGTGACTTCCGGTGTCACGAGGTCAAGCAGACGGTCAAAGTGTCTTATCCTAGGAACGGTGCTTGCGGATCTCGGTCAGCTACTTTGGTGAACAAGACGCTGGAAGTTACGACAGCTTGCGTCTGTGCATCGAGTCGCTCGCTAAGCGCGGCAGAAGATGGCTTGTCAAGAACGCTGTTTCATCCGTCAACCCATAAAGTTTCAAGATCTACTTTTGGTAGATAACCTTGGTACCCAAGCTCACAAAGACGTCTTGAGCTAAAAGCTTTCATCGTAAAATACTTCAGCCACCTATGATACTCTGCTTATAATTATTGAAGCCACCGGTACAATGGTAACGCAGTTACGGAAGAACTTTTGTAAATTTGGTCAATGACAAGCTTATCTGTGTTTCTGTGCTGTCCACTCGACGTTTTTTTGACACATAGTCACACATTTTAACTGCCTCATATTTAGATGATTGCCAAAGGTGTAAATTTGGTGAAAGTGGACATGTGCCCACAATCATGCTGTATAGGCCTCTTTTTATGACACTAAAGCGGCAACCATTACACGACCAACTACGACAGCTCAATAAGATATACCAGATTCCGCAAGTCGGGTAGGAATATAGAGGGGCTACAGTGCCCTTGCTGAACTCATGTCACCTGCAGTAGTACTGATGCAGTAATCACCAATACACTATTGACTTATCGGCAGTCAATTGTTTCAGACAAGCAAACGGGATCTTTTATTGAGGTTATTCTTTCTTTAGTGTTGCCCCATTTTTTTGCCTGGATATGGACGCTTCAATATCGTTTTTGCGTGCAGCAACTGAGAAAAAAAGAAAGAGCCAACGAACGAAAAAAAGAAAGAAAGAGCCAACGTACGAAAGAAAGAAACAAAAAAAGAAAGAAAGAAAGAAAGAAAGAAGCAGGAAGTCAAACAAGAACACACCAGCCATCACTTCTCTCCCCCCACCTCCGATTTCCCAACAGGGCAATAGGTGCTCAATTCATTTTTTTCTCCTAGTGCATGTTTCACAGCCAGCCCAAGCCAGCCAATCTTATAGACAAGTGAGAACACGTGCGGCGTGTTTACGTTCGGGGCGCGAAAGAAACCTGACACGACAGCGGGAAGTCGATGGCAGGCGGGGCTCATCTTCCCGAACGAAAGAATTACGACTACACGAGCAGAGAGGGAGAAATGAACAATAAACACGTTCTGAAACGGAACACAGACCGCGTCGGTCGTATACACCGCGTACATCGCAAAGGGCTTCAAGGTAAACAACTTCGACTGATCTCTGTCTGACAGGGTAAAAATTATACGAAATAAAACAAAGTACAGCCAGGTTTATTGAACCAGAACCAACGTACTCGAGTTGATCACACAAGAAAATTGCATTTGAAATCGTGCATGGTAGATATTATGGCATCTGGCCATTGCGTGCTGGAGGTGGCCAAGATTGACGTGGACGCACGAAATACGGGGTTATATATCATTTTTACATGGATAGCACTTGGCCGAGTGAATGCAGAGGTGGATGGTTTCGTGCGACTGCAACCCGTACGCTGTGGCCTACGGCCAGGACAAGACGAATCGTCTCGTCATGATTGTCTCTCTTATAACACCTTACACCGCGTCGCCTTTAGCGAATCATGAGCCGGGGCGTTGATGTCATGTTCATTCATTCGGCACGTCCAAAAAGGTGGCGTCACTTTCGGCCAACGGTATATCCACGGACGTGTCGTCGAGGGATTGTGCTCCTTTGCGGCGTTGATCCAACGTTGTGCAAGCGCTTACCTGGAGGTAGTAATGTATTCTTGCATCATGTTGCAACGTGGCGGAGCCACTGTGCAACAGGATGCAAGAATACATTTTGGCGAAAGTGAAACTTGAACTACACCTGCTTTGGAGCGCGTCGCTCAGAGGATGATTCTTGCCGCACATAGGCACGCCTTAGCTGAATTTTCAAATGGGTTGCCAGCTGCATCGAGCAAAATGAATGATGTCATGAAACAAGTGATAAAAGGGGACGCTACCGAGCGTATATGTATAAAGAGCAACACGCTTTTCTATAACGCCACAGCATCGCACTTGGCACTGCTCGGGCGACATGTATAGATGACACATGATTTCAGATGAACTCCATCCAAGCCACACAGACATGCCTGTCTTGCATTTTTAAAGTGAAGCATTTCCGAGCGAACTTCGGTGACTTTGCGCGTATCTATCTATCTATCTATCTATCTATCTATCTATCTATCTATCTATCTATCTATCTATCTATCTATCTATCTATCTATCTATCTATCTATCTATCCGCCTACGACTTTTAGCTCTCCTTGCCGTTTCAATAATGGTATCCATACCAAACTTGGTATGGCATAACATGACTGTGTGAACAACATATTTGATTAGTCATTATATGAAAATCATGATATAGACGCCATGAATGACAAGATTTACATTTCACGGTCCTGCAGCTCTTGAGGTGGTTTCCTTCACACGGCCTGTTTCAAAACTGATATGGTATGACATGATTGCATGGCGAACACGAGCAAGAGACCGTAACATGAAAATCATGGCATGCGTGTCATGTAACAACATGCCTACATGCCAAGCTCATAATGCGCTCGCGGGCGTTTCGCTTTGTGACTGGATGACGAAGGCATGTGACTGGTGCGAACATGATAATCATGAGATGCATGTCATGTAACAACATGATTACATGCCAAGCTCATGACGCGCTCGCGGGCGTTTTGCTAGCGTCACATATACCAAATTTGGTATTACGGGACGTGAATGGATGACGAATGCTTGTGACTGGTGCAAACATGATGAACATGAGATGCGTGTCATGTAATAACATGACAACATGCTACGCCCATGATGCGCTAGCGGTCATTTTAATGGCTTCACATGTACCAAACTTGGCTTTACATGACGCGAACGGACGAAATAGGTAAATGACATATACAAACGTAATAATCACGACATGCGTGTCAGGTAACAACATGACTACATGGCACACTCATGACGCGCTCGTGGCCATTTGGCTAGCTTTACATGTGTTGATTGATATGCGGGGTTTAACGTCCCAAAACCACTATATGATTATGAGATACGCCGTAGTGGAGGGCTCCGGAAATTTAGACCACCTGGGGTTCTTTAACGTGCACCCAAATCTGAGCACACGGGCCTACGACATTTCCGCCTCCATCGTAAATGCAGCCGCCGCAGCCGGGATTCGAACCCGCGCCCTGCGGGTCAGCAGCCGAGTACCTTAGCCACTAGACCACCGCGGCGGGGCAGCTTTACATGTGTTAAATTTGGTATCGCGTAGCTTCAATGGATGACGAAGGTATGTGACTGGTGCAAACATGATAATCATGAGATGCGTGTCATGCGAGAACATGACTACGTGCAACAGTCAAGGCGCCAATACATTTCGACGTGACGTGGTGCGCGTGCTCACCGGCATTTATTTCGTCGGGTCACGCCAGCGTTGCCACGCCAGGCACTGGTCCTCCCATATCCTCGCAGGCGCGCGCCGCGCTGCGTTGCTTTGACGCATGCGCGTTTCATCGTGTCCGGCGTTCCTCGGCCACGAAAACAGGGAGACGCAGTGTTGTCTGGGTAACACATCGGCGCGAAATGCAGCATGTCGCATTTCGCGCCGGTGGCCGTGGGGCCACGCCGACGGACGCTGGTCGCGCCTGGCGTCAGACTATAGAGCGCCCGCTTTTGCTAACGTAGTGTCGCTGTGCCCATGGAGCGTGCGTGCGCGTCAACGCTACATTGGAGTATATTGGACCCTTCATGATGCGCTTGCGGCGCTTTGGCTAGCTCCACATATACCAAATTTGGTGCTACGTGATGTCAATAGATGACAAAGTATATGACTGGTGCAAACATGATAATCCTGACATGTGGGTCATGTAAGAACTTGACAACATACCACGCTCATAGCTCGCCCGTGGTCGTTTTGCTAGCTCCACATATACTGAATTTGGTATCACGTGACGTGAAAAGATGACGTAGGTGAACGACACATTCGAACATGATAATTATGACACGAAAGTCATGCACAGCATCATTTACCTCCACCTCGTAACGTTTTGCAGATTTTAAAGTGACATATTTAAAGTGACAGATTTTCAGTAGCACATTTTAAAGTGACATTCGTGCTTCGCATATGATTGGTTCCCACGGTACGTGGAATCTGCCAGTATTTTTTCCCTCGTTTGTCGCCGTAGCCAGAACAAATACTGGCCTTCAGAGGTGCTGTCAGTTTTGTAGCGCTGAAGAACAAAAAAAAAACAAAAAACACGGTTCATATTTCTACAAAACACTGCCGGAGGAATGGCACGTTATCTGAGAATTACCTTGCAGCATCGCTTCCATCACGTGGAGGGCCCACTGATTCCCTTTGTTTTACTTTTCTTTCTTTCGTTCTTTTATCTTTCTTTTTTTGTGTGCAGTGCCACACTCCCACCAACGCTTCTAACAGCCGAAACAGTCGTAGGCGCTGCAATGAACAAGCTGGGAAATTGCAACGAACGGGTCGCACTATGGGCTGCGAATGATTAGATTTCGCTAATCTCGGACAGCGTGTTATCTGAGGATGTCACCCAAGCAGTAGCGAGCACGACACTCCAACGTTCTAGCCGAGTGGGTTGACCACTGCACACAGCTCTAAATATCAGTGAAGTCAACGCCGAGACAGAGAGGGTGAAAAGAACGACGAAAGAGGGGTCCGAACTCCTTCAGAGGATGCTAACGCTGGCGCCTTGCCTGAAATCAACCCCACAAGAAGATAGCGAACCGATCTCGAATCGCTACGTTTTAAAGAAATCTATTAAAATCGTGTTGCTGGGCTGAGTAAGGGAGTCAAACAACTTTATTTAGGCAACTTTTTTAGGCAACAATAGACGCCGAAATTTTCCTTCATAGTCTTCCCAGCTGAATCAGTGGTTACATTTATCTAAATGCCTACTTTAGTCTTCAGTTATGAATTATTGCCAATGAATTCAATTTTTGTTTCATCCTAAAACACAATTATTTCTTTAAACTCATTTATTTTTAAAATATTTGTTTTAGTTCCTCGTCACATTTTCTTTTCTTACCTTTCCTAATGCACTTTTTTACGGCCAAAGTTATAATACGCTCTTTCTTGAAAGCAGGAAATGTTCCCAATGAGTTTTGCGCTAACGAAGTGTCCATTATGGGCACGTACAGAAAGCACCTCTTCGCGATGCGTTCGCAAAGCGTACAAATGGATGGTATGTGTTCTCGTCTTCGTCCGTTCCTAATATCCTTGCTCTAGCGCGTATGATTTGCTGGGAATAATCCCGCAGTGGAGTTTTCTAGATGGAACTCTTTCACGGAACGCCGTGGATGCCATAGCTGGACAAGGTCACTGTCAAAGCAACGGAACGTGATCATGCAATCATGCGTAAATAACGCATAGCTTGCGTCGTTGTGTGTTAATTTGGCCCTGCATAAATATTGGGTTACCGCAGACACGACAACAACCGCTGTGTAAGCGCTGTGGCCTTGGCACGTCAACGACGTTTCGTGTTTCGCGCCATACGCGATCGCATGCCGTTCCTCCTCATCCACGACAGACACCCTCGTTCATCTCTCCGCGCCCGCACTCCTCTCCACACATTCCCCAAGGCGACGATTGCATAACAACGCGTAGAGGTTCCACGAAGTTTGCAGCACATGGCGCGTTAAGCGCAGCGGAGATCATTTTGAAGCGCCAAATTGGCTGCATAGCCCCATTCAAAGATTCAGAAGGTTTAGTTCGTTATTTGAAGCATCGGGCAACAGCATCCGGGCGCTGTTACGATAACTGTTTGCTTGCCGAGTGCGTTGTGAGTGACCCCTTTAAAAGGCGACGCTACGAGCCCTTGATAAACCAGTACGCCGTGACAGCGGGCAAGGTTTGTGTGGAGCAAACTTTACTTACTTGTTCGCCAGTGGCTTCAACCCTAACCCTACCATACAAACTGCTTGGATTGCCTCTACGTGTCCCCAGAGGATTGCTGGTCATTTATTTACCCGAATCGACGGACTCTACACCATCCGGGTCAGAGACGGATCGACTCCATCCATCCACCGAGGTGTCAGGTGCCCTCAGCGGCTATATTTATCAATCCTTTAATCAGCGTAAGGACAGAAGGCACTCGAACCGGACACCATGAACATGGTGATGCCCTCGTTTGTCTTCTTGATCGGTTGTGCCCTGCTACATAGTGGCTCCGCCGACGTCACCATTGAGACGCTCGGACTGCGGAGGTCCTCCGTGGAGGCTTGCACGCCGGACGGGGAGTCCCAGAGCATCGGAGACCGTTCAAGCTGCACGTTCACGCGATTCGTCGACTACGACTCCAACCGATTCCCGTCCCGGATACCTACAGTCAGCTGTAAGTGCCCCGGGTCACTGTGCAGCCCCCTTGGCGACTTCCGGTGCCACGAGATCAAGGAGGAACTCCAGGTCATGCTCAGAGGCAGAGATGGTGTGTTGAGAAATGACACCATGGAAGTGACCGTGTCGTGCGTATGCGCGTTGCGTCGCAGCGGTGAAGCTGCTACCACCGGCTTTAGAATTATAAATTTTGACAAGAACAGGAAGAATGCGGGGCAACCATTTGGAACCGGTCTCAGGTCGGTTCGTTAAAATGTGAAATCTTTTGTCGACTTATACCGCAAGGGCCTGTTAAATGAATGCTTAGGACTCTGAGTTGGTCTTTCGTGTATTTTTTTTCTGTCCCGTCTTTGTACGTGTCTAAGCCTATACCTTTGCCTGAACTTCGGTGCTTTCTGATGAATCATTTCTGCTGCACTTAGCACATTGCAGGTCAAGCGTACCGCGGAATGCTTCACGAGGTATTGCATCTCTACGATTATTTTTCACAGCAACTTTTGTTTTCCCAATGATGCTGCTCTCTGAACCAGTTGGCTCGACATATGCGAGTGAAGGGTACGAAGCAATAAACACACAAAAGCAGAAACGCCAGCTCATTTCTTATCAATGAGACCTTGTGTTCATGTTTATTATCTCTTATATTGCGTTTTAAATTTATGTTTCTAAATCACTTAATCTGCCGATATTGGTGTGCAGAAAAATTCTTATTTTAACGTGAAATTGGAGTCTTCGTTGGCAGATTAAGTGGAAAAGCTACGTAAAGTGTATTCCTAACCAGTGCTGTGCCGTATTCTTGAATGCAGTATGTGTTTGCTAGTTAAAACAAAGTGAACAAAATGCACTATCAAAATCAGGTGTTTTAATTACTGCATAGGCCATACTTCAGTTCACATATGTGTTTTGTTTAGGTAATGAAAAACAATGAAGAGTTTTATACTTGCGTACAGCGTTCATCAATAACTGAAGCTCCAGTACCTTGTCGTGGACTTCGAAATAATGATCTGTAAGCTCTATTCAGTGAAATAACTGTTTGTGTAGAATTAAACTAGAACTAAAAAAAACCAATGGTTACCTAGTGTGTGTATTTTGATCGTGGAATTTATGTATATAGCTTTTTCACCTCAAGACTCATGGCACGACCTTTACATGCCTAATGACTTTCGACTTGGAATGAACCATTTGAAACTCTGTAACGGTATACCATTCTATCTCTTGCTCAGTAGACGTTAAAGGGCTTGCGATAAGATTTAGTTATAATGCATCGATTTGATGTAAGGTATTATCCAGTGTTTTAAGTGTACCCGCTTAATAGTACGCTATTCAAGAAAGTCTACGAAACATCGGCACCTGCCTTTGTATTTGATAATCTTTTCCATTACAATTCCTTTTATCGGCTTTCGGCAAATGAACAAAATATTGGACACCCCTTGCCAATTTCGTTCTACATGGAAAGTAGCTATGTCTATCTTCTTTCTCGTTAAAACAAGAACTGTTAGTGAGATTTTTTTCAACTGTGCTAAAAAAACGTACATTTGTTCCCTTCAGATGACTCTCAGTGGTGAAATTGGAATTGGTCTCCTATCAAAAGTTTAAAACCGTACATATGCTGCGAATAAACAAACCACTTTACTTTTAGTTCCGACTATTCAAAATAAAAAAAAGTTTCCAAAAAGATTTATTTCTCGAATGCCGCCAACATTTGGGACGCTTTACTCGAATCGGCCGTCATCGTCTTCAGCTTCATTGTGGTTGTGCCACTTATTGTCTTCTGTCCTAAACAGTCCCGAGGGCTTGCTCGATCCGCTTCGGCTCATGGCGCAGACGCAAGACGTCGTCACGTCTATCGTCTTGTTGAAGAAGGCTGTCGGGGACTTGGAGCTACGGTACGACACCTGGATCGGGTCCTTGACTTCTACGCAGCGAAAGTCACCGCGAGAGCTGCAGAGATTTCCGGGGCACTTACATTTCACGGTCGGAATGGCCGGTGGTATCCTGTGTTGGTCGATGTCGACGATCTTGGAGAAAGTGCAAGTTGAACGACCACCCACGCCGAAAGACTGCGGCTGCGGCTCGCAGACTCCCGTGGCTCCTTTGAATGACGCCGATCCCGACTTCACATTGATTGATAGCACAATAGATGAGAGCAGAAGCAGTGTCACAGTCAGCGAATGAAACATGTTGCCAGGTGGGTGTAGTCAACTGCAGAACATATACACCTGGAGATGGCTAGGGAATATAAACCTCTACCTCTCCTCAGTAAGCCCGTTATAGTAGAATAAAACAGGAAAGAAGTGGACAGAACAGAACAGGCCAAATCAAAATACAAGGGACAGGACTCAACAACAACAAAAAATAACAGTGAGTAACCAAACAGAAGCGATCAGAACATAACAGACAGGATAAGATCAGATGAAATGAGAGCAGATTAGAATAAAACAGTTAATGGAAGAGAACAGGTGAGATAAGCATATGCAAAAAAAAAACAAATCAGATAACGAAGTGAGAGAACAAAACAGGAAAGGACAGGACCGAACAGAGCAGAACAGGACAGACCAGATCAGGACAGTACAGAAGAGAATCAGTCGATAGGCATAGCTTGCAGTATTCCCGAGTGCGTACACCACTGTGACATTTTTTTTTCCGATGCTGCAGTGCTTTGTTAGCTTAGCAGTCAATCACTACGAAGAATCCTTGAGAACGGTGTTTCAGGCGTTCAGGTCTCACGAGGTACCACGTCACACTTGGCATACACGGAGACACTTACGCGGGCGACTTGCGAGGTTGCGGCACACTGCTTTCACCAAATGGCTACACTCACTAGATGTTGAGCAACACGATTTCACGGACGATCCAGGGATCTATGTGCCCGCCCGTAACGAGAAAACGTCAAGGACAATCGTGTAGCCTCCACTCGCGTCGCGCGACTTTTATACGCGGCTGCTCGGCGGCCACACGTGAAAGTCGAGGGGAATTCTCTCATGTCTAAAACCTGTATTTGACGACGCTTGGGTTTCCGGAAAGGGGATTACGCTCGTCTCGCTACACCTATCCCGTTTGTTTTATTTGTGTGTCGCTGGGCTGCAAATATATACGGTGAAAACTTAATATTATTTAGTGGTTTTTTTTTTTTTTGCTGAGGCTTGCTTGGTGGTTGCTTTGCGTCATAACTGGCGATGCACGTGAGAGGCCAACCTAGAATTCGTTGAAAATTAAATCCGGATTGATGACAGAATGACAGATGAGTTTAATATTACCTTCAAGTCTCATTCTTGATTCTTTCGAATAAAGGACAGTCAGATCAGATTGCTTCGTAGCGTTGCGCTTTATGGCATCTCCGAAGGCTTTTTTTGTCGCCGAACCAAGAAACGGTTTTACGTTTCGTCCCGTTGTAACATATATACATGTGACACTGTGAAAATATGTTGGCATCCTTGACTCATGGAGTCAAATAACTTTCGCATAACCTTATGCGTGCAGTATGTAACTGGAGTTATTGATGTAGCCCCCCTCTTCTTTGGCGAAAAAAGAGCCACCATACCTGACTGCTTATTGCAACCTAAAACTGGAAGTTAGAGCGATAAACAATGCAGGCAGTGTTTTTGGCGCTACGCTGTACACTTCCACTTGCTTGTTTCTGTCATTACTCTTCAACTCGGCAAATGTGGTAGCCCATTTTTGAGGCAAACGCAGGTGACCCATATTTTTTCGTGATACATCGCAGGAATATACAATATACGAACGTGATACGTGTGCGTTGCGGTCTGCGCATGCGCGCTGCACGAAACGTGGCGTCCTTACGTACCCAGTGCCACCACGTACAATACGTACGCAGTAATAAACTCTCTATTTCTGGCCCCTATTCTTATGTGGCTGACGCCTTTAACAAAGGCGCAATAGCCCGGTACGCTTAAGTAGGTTAGAAGCGTGGCAGTTCGTGCTAGTTGGTATGATAT
This sequence comes from Rhipicephalus microplus, assembly GCF_013339725.1. Lineage (NCBI taxonomy): Eukaryota > Metazoa > Arthropoda > Arachnida > Ixodida > Ixodidae > Rhipicephalus > Rhipicephalus microplus. The sequence goes on along the minus strand of NC_051167.1, from coordinate 125,680,161 downwards.
GATGATAGTTATAGCGCGAGAATAAAACGTTCCTTTGTCGTCGTTCTGTTGTCGCGCTATAACTACCGGCTTGAGTAGCATTGCAACAGCATTGCCTTCGCTTACGCGGCTTTACCCACCTGACAGGCAATGCTCTGCAAGCTGTGCGTTGAGAGAGATTACAGCAGGTTGCAACACATGCGGCGTTTTCTGAATGGGGACATCTAAGTGCCAAAGAGCGTCACTTCAAAGCACCATTACATAGTTTAGCGTAAAGAGAAAGCTCTTACGTCATCCCAACAACAGCCGATTTGGTGGCTTAGCTCTTCGTGGCTGCCAGCATCTGTAACAGTTATGGCGAAAATTGAGAAACAAAAATCAAATATCGAACAGTTTCAAAACTCAGCTATGACAGTCTTCAATTCTATCACACAGACACGCCGGTGTTGAAATGCCTTTTGAAGAAAGAAACAAAAAAGTTCCTACGCAGGCGTCATGTTGAGAAAAAATATCGAAATAAATTGTGGTATAAAAGTAAAATGATAACAGGGCGTAAAACAACAGAAGTTGTGGAATGAGTGGGCCATTTCAAGCTTCTCACCAGTTATGAAGGGCTCCGACAAAATTCTTCATCGTCCACAGTCTCAACGAAAGACACATCGAAAGACACACAATAACCTAGATATGTGTAGCAGGTACCTCAAATCTCCCCAGAATAATGAATAAAGGCACTGTTGGAGCATTTCAACTGCGCAACAATTGTGATTGTCATGGCATAGCAGGTACCTTGTCAATGTAGTTGTAGCAGTCACCCCAAGAAATTCCGCAATGCAATCTAGACAGGACGCTTTTTTTTTTGGTTTCGCTCTGACTTAGCGGCGTGTTCCACGCAGATCTGGCTTCTTTCTTGTTATTTATATAATAAAATTGTTGGAAAAAATAGTCAGGTGCGAAAATTGGGGTAGAAATATTGTAAAAAACGAAGCATATGTTAATTTTTTGGTACTGCACTGCACTGCAACTCGAGAGATTAAATTCTGGTTGGTCAGTATTTACGAATTAGAATAGGTAATACTTCAAAAAAACGATAATCATAGAATTCTTACATCATAAGCATCAGCAAGGTTTTGAAAACCAGTGCTACGATCTGAATTTTCTCAGAGAACGGTTACATGACCTTGAGATAGCTTCGAAAAGTAGCGCGTGGACAATTCGGTACACGCTCCGACACACTTGAATAATCCTTTCAACACATGATTGCACGTACACGTCTAGTTCTAACTTGACCATTTCAGAAATAACGCCTAAATTATTTACACTCACGTTGAACAAAGTGTCGGGAAACCCCTCAATGTTTTTCGTATTGCTCTCGCATTCCGGAACAGACGTTCCGCATCGTCACTAAATTTTTTTTTTGTCTTTTGGTAGCAGTGAAGCCAGGAAATGGAAATTTGATAATCGCATGTGAATACGCATTGTATGTGCGTTCGTTTTTATTCTCTCTTTTTTGTGTAATTCCTTTTCTCGGATACATAGAAATGCTGACTGTTGGCCTGCCTTTTTGTTTGTGATGTTCATTTACATAATAATACGACGTCTTATACAAAATTATTTTATACCCATTCCTCGTGTAACGCTATGGCAAAGGCGCATAATAAACATTAAACGGTCATAACTATGACGATCTTCACTTTTCGAAGTCATCCATGAAACAAAATTTTAAAGGGGTTGTCTCCGTACTCTATAAAAATATTGATTTGATAATTTTTACAAATAAACTGCGAAACCATACATTTGAACATCTTGGTAGAATAGGTTATTTTTATATTAGCGTGCTGCGTATATCTTCTTCGCAGAACCTTTTGTAAACTTTGGAATATGTCTATGATGTAACATCTATACTGTTCACATCAATTTTTTTGTATGAACATCTTTACCGTTTTCCGGAAGACACCATGTGCTTTCTGTCTTTTACCGATGGCACACACACAAGTTGTCGTTGGACATATGACCTTGCTTCGAAGCGTCAATGAGTCATGGACCCGGTCCGTTACAGTAACGTTGTGCTTCACTTCGTGGCTGTGACAATGACTATCTTTTCTGTACCAACCACCTGGGAATTTGCACGTCACCCCGCGTGCAACACCGATGACACCTGAGTAGCGTGTCTGTCGAACTAAGTCGAACACATACACGTCAAACGGTTGCCGTTGTCTTTGGAGGTCCAGTTAGGTTCGCACGTGATCTTAGTGCACTTTTCTGGGATATCGACCAGAATAATTGTGTACGCCGAAAACACGGCGAATATGGCAAACCGCAGACGACGCACAGTGGAGCGTGATTTGAGGGTTGTCGCGTGAGCATTAACGACAAACTACAACAGCGCAATGTCTCAAAATACTTTTTCCAGAATAGGCTGGTATCAGGCGAGCTGCACTCACACTTTTTTGCTGTTGCTTACGGTTCGATGACTCTAGTTTAAGGAAGCTACACATTAACAAGCACCAGCTTTAACACATCTTTCTCAGAAATTTTGTAACTGCCAGTGGGTATAGGAGGCCAAAAATGCACTTGATCGTAACGAATGTAAAATTTGAATTCAGAGAAATGGTGTAGAATTCGTCGTTGGGGCGGTTTTCGCCGCACGGAACAGCTCACGAAGAAGAGAAGAATGTGTAATCTTCATTTTGCTTGTCTCGAAACACCTCGCTAGGCTACCGTAGACTGCATAATTAAGCGTACTTTCTACAATAAGGACTACTACTACTAGGCAGTTCGACGCGTGGAACAGGCTGGTTGCAGTCTCAGTAAAGTTGTTTCGTGCAAAGCAAGGAGACAGTGGTTTTACACAATGTCTTCGGGAACACTGGCCACAGCTTTTGAGGGATTACTTAACGTGTCACTGGGCAAACATATTTTTTGTAGATTTTGTTTTTACCACTCTCCATTCAATGGAACGGTGCTGTTTGCAGTATATAACTTACCCACTTGCAGGGCCACCCCGCTTTTGAGGGAATTCTAAGTCTCACAACACTGATCCCCAGTCTGTCCGAGGTACTTTTTGGCAATGCAATCTGGGAAGAAAAAGTGAAAAAGAATGGCTCGTTCAAGTGAATTTTCATGCGACAGAGGTAAGGTGGGAAAGAATGATTGCCGAAGGGCACCTTGACAAGTCGTCGCCTTGGTCAGCTCATGAGCAGACAGCCAAATGCTTGAAAAAATTGAAACTTTTTGCCCAAAGGGTCAGAAATGAGTCAGACTATGCCTTTTACGTAGTGTCCATAAAATAGAGAGAGAGAGAGAGGAAAAGAGAGAGAGGAGAAAAGAGAGAGAGGAAAAGAGAGAGAGAGAAATGTTTGGTGAAAGGCACGAAGATTGACCAAAAGAAAAATTTCTGGTTTGTTGCCCTTCTCTATAGAAGAAAAAATTGAATAAAAGGGTAAGGAAGGAAAGAGAAAGAATGAATGGTTAAAAGAAGAAAGAATAGCGCACACACTCAAGCGCAACAGTGTCATAGTCATTTTGAGAGCCCGGTTTACCACGAACGTCTCAACTGCTGTCTCCTTCTAACAGGTAACAAAACACTGTTACGCAAGGGTGAGGCAACATCAGCACTATGATAGTTGGCGGCGCACCCTAACGCTGTGCTGACGTGAGAGCGTCACCACATCACTGCTACCTCTTACAGTTGACAGCGTTTATGACTGGGTACCTGGAGCTATTAGCTGCCATGTAGCAAAACTCATGCCTCCGCTGACGAGCTACGCATACATACATATCGTGGCAATCGCAGCACCACAGCGCAACGACTCACTGATTAGTCGTTTGTGCAATTAGGCATCCTATAGCTATGAACATCATTCGGTACTACGTTGAATAGTAGAAAAGTATCTAACAAGAGGCGAAAGAAGCAGCGTATAGTGTTCGCACCTGCCACAGATGCGAAGGGAGCATGGTATAGCGTAATGCAGGTCCACTGAGGTTAAAAGTATCAAATGTTGGTTTCTATTCAATCAGCCTAACCTTATCTGCATTAATATGACAGTGACGTATCAATTGATTGGTTGATTGATTGATTGATTGATTGATTGATTGATTGATTGATTGATATGTAGGGTTTAAACATCCCAAAACCACCATATGATTATGAGAGACGCCGTAGTGGAGGCCTCCAAAAATTTCGACCACCGGGGGTTCCTCAACGTGCGCACAAATCTGAGCACACGGGCCAACAACATTTCCGCCTCCATAGGAAATGCAGCCGCCGCTACCGGGATTCGAACCCGCGACTCGCGGGTCAGCAGCCAAGTACCTTAGCCATTAGACCACCGCGGCGGGGCAGTTACGCGTCAATAGACCCGTGAATTTTTTAAAATATTTCGTTCCTTGAATAATTCTATCTGGCATGATCAAGATGTCAAGAAGCCAGTCTCTACAAACAATCTTTTACCTGAAATAAGTTCTTTTTTAGTGAAGGGTACCGTATAGTGATCATTTAAGATCTTTTATTCTGTAAAACGTTAGTTCCTACCTTCTTACGAAAATTCAATACTCTGTGTTCAGTAAATCTTAACAAAATAAACATAAGTACAAAAACCGAAAAATGAAAATATATCGTTGGTTGATTGATTGATATGAGGGGTTTAACGTCCCTAAACCACCATATGATTATGAGAGACGCCGTAGTGGAGGGCTCCGGAAATTCCGACCACCTGGGGTTCTTTAACGTGTACCCAAATCTGAGCACACGGGCCTACAACACTTCCGCCTCCATCGGAAAATGAAAATATATCGTGAAGTAATTTTGAGCTCTAATGCAAGCTACGTCTGCCTTTAAAAATTTCTTGCGAATTTGAAAGCCGTGGCCTTCGCTACCTCTGCCGTAAAGCCAAATTACGAGACTCCTTCTCAAAATCTCAACTTCAACTTAGAAATCTGAGCTTAGGGCGCATGTAACTCAGGGGCAGTCAAGGCAGGTGCTCCAGCGGCCTACATCCGCTCAAACGTGAATATGGCACAGGTTAAATAAAAAAGAGTATTTATTCGGTGAAAGAGCTGCATGTATAAATAAAAAATATGTACACAAGGCAGTATAGAACATTTTGCAATACAAGATGTAAAATAGCTTCCCCCTTCCCCCTTTTAGGTGAAGAAGTTAAAGTTAGAGCTGCATGTAACTTCAGGTGTCGCCGAGGCAGGTGCACCAGGGCCACTCAAACATAACTATAACACATGTAAAATCAAAGATAGTATTAGTTGGTGAAAAGGCTATATATAAGAATAAATAGGTGCACACAATAACATAGAACCCTTTCTAAATGTGTAAATTACCTACTGTGGTGGTCTAGTGGCTGAGGCACTCGGCTGCTGACCTGCATGTCATGGTATCGAATCCCAGCCATAGTGGTTGCATTTTTGATCGAGGCGAAAATGCTGTAGGCCCGTGAGCATAAATATAGGTGCACGTTAAAGGACCCCAGGTGGCCGAAATTTCCTGAGCCCTCCACTACACGGCGTCTCTTATAATCATATGGCTGTGTCGGGACGTTAAATACACACAATTATTATTCCAGTGTGTAAAACAGTGAGCAACAAGTACATAATTTGTAAGCGAAGACATTTAAGAATATAGTTTTGTTCCTGATGTATTAAAAGCGCGGATATTCTTGAACAACGGGTGTCACCAGGCTGTGCGATGACGCACGTCTTGCTAACGGTAACAGAAACGATAACAGCTGCATCTGCTTTTCGGTGGCGTAAACTATTGCGAAGAGAGCATATTGTTAGCACCAGGAACGTAAGGAAGTATTATAAAATCGTGGCACGTGAAGGCACGCAAGCAAGCATATTTCTTTATAATCATTTTTTTTTGTTTAGCAGGCGTGAATAGTAAGCCGAAAAACATTCATATTTCACAGATGTGAAGTCAGCAAATGTAAAATCAGATGATCTGCAAACCGATATACAACTTTCTAATCGTAATTTCTAATCAGATTTATTGCATAAAAAGTGAGTTAGACATATTAATTGGACAATTTTGTGAAAAAAGTGTGACATAATCATCTTAATCACCTCAGCAGCTTCAGTAGGACAAAGAACTGTCCCGTGTTTGGCCAATTAACGCCGACCTGTGATTGTTATTGACACGTTATACCTGCAAATTTGCTCTCATGTGTACAACGAACTTTCTGCCTACACCTCGTGCGCTGGCTTTCTCATGGAATACAGCAATTGCCCCTAATGATCAGCGGTTATACCCTGCCTAGGCGCTACGTACCCTGCTCATCTCCATTAACTCTTCTTGATTTCGTTTTGAATAACATGTCCTTAAGAGCGGTTTGTTTTCTGACCCATTGTGCTTTCCTGCTGTCTTTGAAGGTTAGACCTATCATTTCGTTTCCATTTGTCGCTGCGTTGTGCTGCTTTTAAGCATAATCTCTGCGTAAGCATCCAGGTTTTTGCTCCTTCAGTAAAGAGTGGCAAGACGCGGAGTGCATGGTGGGACTAACTCCATGGAGTGGTTAGCAACATGCCTTTCGTCGCGTCGTCATAGGGTGATTCAGTATAATTTTAAACACTGCCCAGAGATACCTGTGGCACCTTGTAAATAGTTTTATTCTGTAATCCTTTATATTAGGCTGTATTGAGCCAGTTCTGCCCTTGAATAAATCTATTTGGCACTTAAAATTTTCGTTCAAGCCAATCCTTCAGATGAAGAAGTTACAACGTGTCGAGAACTGTAAGTAGTCGTACGACACTAAACTTCGCTAGATGTCTAAAGAAAAATGGAGTACAATACTTGCACTTTGCTTGTATTCGTCCTATCCTGTTAAATAATCAGTGACCGCTGCCGCTGTACACTCAATGAATTAGATACAGCTGCAAATACTTCCAGCCAGTAATACTTGCCGGTGATTTAGCTGCACGTCCCGTAGAAATTACAGACTTAGCATCCAAAAACGCGACCACAGAAAAACAAGGACAGAATATGTGTGCTGCTAGTCTGCGCACGCCACTTGTCTATGTGTTGCATTTCCAGATAAGAATACAATCAATTTATGTCAGCATAAAGCGTACGTGAAGTACTGCAACGTGAAGAGCACAAAAACAGAAGATCGGTGTATATCTTGTTCATTTTTTTGCCTCCGTCAAGGGGCACACCTTCAGCTGTACGGTACAATGGCCTATCATCAACTAGCTCATCTTTCAAACCATGTTGAACTTCGTTTGGCATGAAGGTTTGATGCAAAAGTGGGCTGAGAGTCTAAGAGACGCTTGTAGAAAGGCTTCTGAAAACACTCCCCGGTTACGCCTCACTGGTCGACGAATGATTTTTGTGGAATCCGTTGACGACCGTTGGTATCCAGGCTAGCGTTCATGAAGGTTCAAGATGGCGCCGATAAACGTCTGATTTCCAAGGACAGCCGAGGGAAGAGAGGAACACTTAGTGCTAGCCTGCAGATATAAGACCAGCAGATTAAGGCGATGCCGGTTTGAAAACAACTTCAACTGCAAATGACATTGATTTGCTAGTAAACACACCGGCACGTTGACCAACGTGCCTGTTGGATGCAGTGTTGTAACTGTGAGGGGCCCAATCTGATGACGTCGTTCATGTTATCATATTGTCAGTGCTCGCGTATAAGCAAATGGTTGTGTAATACAACAGAAATATGATCACTCTTATGCTTTGTGCATCTGCTAAATTTTTACAGCGTGTGAGCTAAACTATGTTGTCTTCTTGGCTAACGACGTTATTTTTGTACACAGGGCATCCTCAAGTGTAAGGCCCAAGGAACGTCCTCATCCTCTCCTTTAGTACAGTACCAAGTATTCAAAATTGTTAACCAGTTTTCCTAAACACATGATGAAAAATCAGCAACAATAGAAAGAAAATTTGCGGCATAGTTTGTTGAACAAGTTCACTTCGTTTTTGAAACTGATACACATAATGGCGGGTAATGCAGTGAACTAAACCAGTAATATTGGTTCTCACGCAAGCGTTTAATTTCACGTAAACACTTGCGCTATCTGAATTCTAACAAAATTTGGTGGTTCAAGGAGCCGCGTGCCTGTATAACAATGTTATATTGGCTTACAAGCTACTGATAATCAATACGCTATTCGTTTGACCAAATTTTCTTATGCGGTCATGGCCGAGTACAATCGTACAGCTTCCGCCTTGGGCACCGTGCTGAAACTAACATTGATGTCTTCAACAAGAAGAAAGTGATAGCCTAAAATTACGAAAATTCTTTCAACATAGTATGCCCCTGCAGCCAATAGTTCGAAGGGTTGCCTTGTCGAAACGTTACCTTCAGTGACAATTGCCACTCATAAATAACAAATTCGCACACAAGTCGTGTGTGATAGAGCCGACATGTCGAGAAATGGACTTGTCATTTTCAATTCTGTCACAAAAGAAGTCTAAAAATAAACAAGTCTACCTGTCGAAACATCGGTTCCAGTACACAACCCCGCACACAATGAATTTCCCACCACAAGCTGCCATTCTTTCTCGTTTTTTTATTTTTACCCCTTTACATGATTTATGACGGACTTAAATTAGTGTTTCAAACCATATAATGATCTTATTCTCCGTTGGGCGTTTCAAAAGATAAATTTTGCCAATGAGCGTCGAAACAGTGGTCCTGCCTAAATCGATAACATTTTTTTCAATTCAGCTGCCCTCCCCCCCCCCCGCTTCCTTGTGCTAGTGTTCTGACTATTTACCAATGCACACTAATGCGCTGAAATGTACATGCAAGCCCAAAAGGAAAATAATACCGCGCATAGAATTTTTCCAGTAAGAATTGCGCACAGAAAGTTAGAAAACAACATCTACGTAGAAATACATTTGGGAGAAGCTGCAGTCTGGTTGCTTGACGGCTATCCGCTTATTCTTCGATATCCTAGACACCTTACTGTACGCTTTTGGCTCAACATGCGATGGTTGTCTCATCATGTCAATTAGCCAAGGACGGTAACTGAGGTTAATTTTCTCAAACAAGAAAAACGTCTATACAATCAAGCACATATTCATGCTCACTGCAAGAGCTAACGCAATTATTAATATGTATATGGCTGCTTGTTACAATAAAATAGTAACTCGCACTACAGAAAACACTCTGACCTTTTTGACTGCAGATTAGATAAGGCCCATCACAAAGGACTCATGCTTAGTTGTGACAAAACATGGCATTGATCAGCATAGAGCATTTTTGACACCACTGGTAACTCGTTCAATGCCATTCAAGGTGGCTGGCGTTGTACACCATTGAAGTGCTCTGGCTTCAGTCATGTCAGCGTATGCTTACGGAATCAATAGCAAGTGCCACAGCAATGCTCTACGAAGTACCCCACTGGGAATTGTTTTGTCTCAACAGATGTGAAAAGAATGCAAATTGATAAAGGAAAAAAAAGGAAATCACCAGGGCTGGCGTAAACCAAAACAACCAGGTAAATACACAAAAAATGACTTCGTCCGGCCACATGTTGTCGCCATTGCTTCAATTGAAACGCATTGTCATTAATTCATTCTGTTTTTATTCAAGACAGTTTTACAAATTGTCTTGAGAGACATGGTAACTTGATGAGCCCATGTCAACTATGGAGCAACCTCAAAAAGCTTAGCGTAGCCGCATTTGACAGCCCGTCTTGTGATGATTACCAGCGTAAACTACCCGTCACATTAAAAATTACCGGGCATTACATTCGGACAATCTGTCATAAACTGACTCATCAACTGACATCTCAACTCATCATAACCTGACTTATGGGTCATGCAGACTTCAATACCACAAAGTAATCCCGACACAAACGAACGCTACTAGAACTTCGCCGGCTTATTGGGATCACCACCTGTGGTTCTCTGGCCACCCCACACTGCTCCGGCCGACCTGCTGGCCACACACACGCAGGAAGTGGTCAGTTCCAGCGTCTTGTAGGTCAACTCGGACGATGCCCCTCGGTACGCAACGCGAAAGGTGCTCTTCACCTCTTGACAGCGGTAGTCACCCTTGTCACTACACAGACTGTCCGGGCAGTTGCACTTGGTCACTGGTAGCTCCGAAGGGATCCTAGAAGGGTCCACGTCCGCGGACACCTTGAACGGACAAGACGCACGGTCGGCAACGTCAGTCGCCTGAGGTGAGGGCGTGCAAGACCCCACAGCGGACGCACCCCGCAGTGCTGTCAGGCCTACCAACAGGGCGACGACTGTTGCAAATTCTCCGATGGACATTCTTGAGCAGATGAAGTCGCAGTTTACAGGCAGAGTCGCTACAAGGTTTTGTTTCCAGTTAGACTAGTTATCTGGGATTTCTAGAAAAGCAGAGAGAAGTCACAACTATCTTTCCGATTCAGCCGCTTGACGGGTTCTCGGCAATCACCACAAACTGTCAGGACGTTTGGATTGTTACTAACACCAACGCTATCACAACGCAAAAGCACACTCGGCCAGAGTCAAAACAAGCCTTTGTTTGCTGGTAAACGAAAGCAACAGCGTGTCCTTGAGGGCCACAAGGACGTCACAGCAACCTTCAAAACTGAGCAGCTTCACGGATTTCTCCGCTATCACCGTAAAGCGTTACTACGAGGAGTTTGCCACTAACATCACCAATATCACAAAACAGACGCCCTCCTAGCCCAGAGTTATCACAAGTCTTTGTTTCCAGGGACGCGAAAGTGCACAATGAGTCCTGGAACACCCGAGAAAAGCCACAGCTATGCTTGTGACTCAGCTGCTCCACATACTTCTCAGAAGTCACCTCAAACCACAGAGCACGAACCCCCCAATACGTTGGGCTTACCACTGGCACCCCTCAGTACGTTAGATTTATCACTGACACCAGCAATATCACGTCACAGAAGCACACCCGTACAGAAAGGTGCGACGCACGGTACTGCCGACTGGTCGTTGGTGCACCCCGATGTTTTCGCAGCACGGATTACACGTTTTTCACTCGCTCACATATCGCAACGGCGACCAAGAGAGCGGCAACGTTACATTCGCCCGACCTTGAAGGCGCCGCTTACTTGACCGGTCGGCAGTGGGAGAAGAGAAAAAGCGCGAACAACAACAGCCGTCTCTGCTTTGACGGCGGAGGTACAGTCGACGGTGAGTGAGCCACCGTTGAGCAACGCGACGTGCTTTGCACAGATGTTGCCCTGCCACGCGCACAACTGGTTTCCGTTGGCTTTGCGTGCGTGTGTGTGTGCGCATCTGTGCGCCCGTGTGAGCTTGTGTATGCATGGTATGTGTGCATGTTTGTGCGAGTGTGTGTGCGTTGTGTGTGGGTGTGTATGGCGTACGTATGTACATGTTGTGTGTGCGTGTGTGTGCTTCTCTTTCGCTCGCCGATCTACAGCAGACGCTGAAAAGGTTAACACTGGATATAGAGGTCTACGAGCGTCAGCCGGATGCGGTTAATTTATGGGTCACACGAGCTGTCAGAAAACCCCTTCTAAACTGTCACACTAGTTCTCAGAAACAACCAGTCGCAGGGTTGCGGTGTTTGTGCAAGTAAATTCGTGCTACATTTAGAAGCTTGTCACAGGATAGCCTCCGGTCAAAGCGTGGCATCAAAATTGTTTTTGTTGTTCAACTTGACCTGGTCAGAATAAACCCGCAGATGAGGAAATCGCCCTTGGTGTATATATAAACCCAAAATGAAGGGGGAATAACTCGCGCATTTTTTCAATCAAACCGCTCTTGTGGTTGCCGTGGCCACGTCATCAAAAACTTCTTAATCGCTTATGTCTTTTTAACCTTTTGTCTTCCCCCCTCCCCGCGCTTTGTTACTCTTAAGCGTATTACTCTTGTTTTGTGTGTTGCTTCTGCGTGTGTTACTGTTAATGACTATCGGTTACCATGCCTTCACGCTTCATGCCCTGCCCGTGTCCACTTTTTATTCTTGTTGATTTTTGGCTGAGATGCCATTACCACGGGTCTGTTTCCGCACTCAATCCGCTCTCCTGTCCCTCAAAGTGACCATGCAAACAAACTTTTAGCATGGTCACAAAACACTGCCTATGGTTGATTGATTGATTTGTGGGGTTTAACATCCCAAAACCACCATTTGATTATGAGAGACGCCGTAGTGGAGGGCTCCGGAAATTTTGACCACCTGGGGTTCTTTAACGTGCACCCAAATATGAGTACACGGACCTACAACATTTCCGCCTCCATCGGAAATGCAGCCGCCGCAGCCGGGAATCGAACCCGCGACCTGCGGGTCAGCAGCCGAGTACCTTAGCCACTAGACCACCGTGGCGGGGCACTGCCTATGGTAGTGGGGCCTCCTGAGAACACGCGAGTTAGAACATTATAACGCGAAACGCGGCCGGGCATTTAGAATGATTTCTTACAGTAAGCGAAGAAAGTATTTCTCTCTTATCTGGACAACTAATGCCACATAACGAAATTCACGGCAATTAGCTGGTTTGAGCATCGTGGCATGGCTTCTGTGATTGCGCACTGGCAAGTCCAACGGCTAGCCGTCTCGGAGGCCATGATCATGGCTACATTAAGTTTCTAAGGCAGCCACGGGAAACCGCCACGTGTCCACGTGTGGGCTTGCGATCACACCGAATATAAACCACTCATTCCAAAAAATAAGTCAAGTCAAGTCAATATCCTTGACTATGTGGCGCATACCCACGCGGGGGGATTGGCCAAGAACCGGATAGTTATCATGAATTTCTTATATTAATAACAGATTAAAATTAATCCATTTACGAGTCATAAAAGAAAGATGCAACAAGACAAATTCGATGGTTGAATTGTATTATTTACAAGAAATAAAATGTGCTAAAGACGCACGCGTGACGTTGATTTATTCCCCCGTGCACTTTCGTCCTTGCTTAGCTGCCGCGTGCTGACCGGGACGAGAAAAAAAAAAAGAGAAAGCGAATACAGCGGGTGAAAAATCTAATAATCAACTCGCTCTTGACGGATTCTAAAACCTTTTTTTTTCGATGGTACATTTGTGAGGCACTTATCTCGTGTAGTGAAGGCATCCGATGGTTCCATCAAAAAGTTTGAGAAAGTATTTGCAGCGCCACTTTAAAATTACAATATCATTTTTATTTGCATAGCCCATTGCGTTTCCCTCAATTTAAGTTGACCCATTCTCGCAATTCCGCATATATATTTTTGCATGAACAATATAAAATGATATCAATAACTTTAGAATACCTTCTACCTGTGTTCCGTCTCATTCTTATTTTATTAATTACTTCAGTATCATGGTTGAAATCTGCAACAGGTATACCTGCCCGTAGCAAACGTATTCCATTACAACTTCCAATGCCTCATTATCTCTCGCAAAGTGCTGTTCACTCCCGAGACTGCTGAAATTTAATTTTATGCAAATGAATTTTCAGACCGACTATTCTGCGTTTCTTGTTCGATTCCGTGATTAAGAGTAGCGAATTGTCCCCTGAGTTATTCATCAATGCAATTTAATCAACGATTGACAAGTTACTGTGGTACTGTCTGTTAACTCTCATACCCAATTGTATCCTGTTTGAAAATTTTCTGTAAGCAAGTATTGAGTAGAATTGGAGATATTTTATCACTTGACCTTTGCGCTGATTGGGAGCACACCATGAGAAACATTGAGCACATTATAGCACAAATATTTCTATTGCTTTTTTTCTGTTTTGTTTTAGACGATTCTCAAGGTTTAAAGTACGTTGCTTACAACTCGTTTTCTGGTGTTCGTCAAGTCACCATCTAGAAGGTTTAAAATTTTTTCTAAACTTTTTGTTACCATCACCTACAGCATGCAGACCACGAGGGATAGCATACAGACCATGAGAAATATTGAGAATGTTTATGAAATTGAATTGCATCTGAAAGTCTTTATTACACGTATGTGTGCGTTTTTTTCAGCCTCCATTCTGGGACAAAGTTACGGGGACGTAATATTTTCTCTACAATGAAAAAAACTAACATTGATTTCCATCCATTACACTATTATGCGTCACTTCATGAGCAGCCTATTTATAAAAATAACACCGCCAAAGCTCGGCAATTCAGACTTTGCTGATTCTAATTTACAAATAATTTGCACTGATGCTCTGGTCCCACTACATCACTGTGTATTCCTATGAGAAAGATTACCAATTACTTGAGTGCCTTAGCGTCCCTATCCATAACAGTTATTCGAAATTTATCCTCTGGCTTTAATCATTCATTAAAAAACAACACTCAGTCCTTTGTGATTAAAGTGTATTGCAAAATCAAGTCAAACTAAATTTACTAGAGATGCGAAGCATCATATTCTCCTAGTAGGTAAGCATTCGGGCACTGCTGCGGCGCTCTTGGGCATGATGTAAATAATGCTCATGGAGTCGCGAGAGCAGAAACGCATCCAATTGCAAATTGCTGATTGTTTTTATTTTCACTGCGTTAACTAGGTCATTTTTGCACGTATCTTGAAGCATAAATAACATCATATATCCCAGCATTGAGGCTTACGTTTCGCTGGAGCACATGCAGGTACTTCTTTCTGGCCTATTACTAGCTAATCAGTAAGTTTTTTTTTCACTTTTAGAGCTCCGTGAACCTAATTTATGGAATTCCCAACCACATACATGTAGAAGCGGCTGATTCGCAATTGCTAGAAAAGAGGTGGCTTCTTTCGACCCTTGCTGCGCAGCGTGGTGTCATTTTTGTTCATTTAGTTGGCCGCCCACAAATTGAAACTCCCCTTCATTCAAACAATTTTAAAGTCCCCTTCAAGTTGCAAATAACGAATTTTTTCTGTACGACTAGTACTACTACATCAACAAAAACGACTACTACCACTACTACTGCTAATAATAATAATAATAATAATAATAATAATAATAATGTAGTGAATAAGAAAGACGTTGACACCATCAGGCCAGCTATCATCAGCACAAGAAAAAGGCTCGAGATCGGTGATCGAGCACCGTCTTCTGGGTTCGCCTGCCTTCCTTTAGAGCTACCACCTGCTTGCTGAGTCCTTCAATAAACCCCCTTTACATTTGGTGGATCGTGCTGGGTAACTGCATCACTTACACCCTGGAACTCCGATCCCGCACCCTGCCGTCGACCATGCAAGTTGACGCTGCCCAACAGACAGCACCTCTCGCGGCTCCTACTTGCCCCGGCCCGGTTCACCAGCGAGACTCCCCGATCTTTTCCGGCGCCGAAGACCAGGACGTCGAGGACTGGCTATCGTCCTACGAAAAAGTCAGTGGACCAAACAGGTGGGATGACGCTGCTAAGTTGAGCACCGTCAACTTTTACTTGGCTAATGTGGCGAAACTGTGGTACACAAACCACGAATCCGAGTTCGAGAACTGGGCCACTTTCAAGCAGGCCATATCCTCGGTTTTCGGTCGCCCTGCCGTGCGGAAGTTGCGCGCCGAACAACGCCTGCGCTCACGGGCACAAGAACCTGGCGAAACGTTTACCGCCTATATTCAAGATATACTCGATCTCTGCAAGCGCGTCGATGCCGCAATGAGCGAAAGTGCCAAGATCCAGCACATTATGAAAGGTGTTGATGACGACGTCTTTCAAATGCTCCTGGCGAAGTCTCCTGGCACGGTGTCTGAAGTGGTAACTCTGTGCCAGAACTACGACGAATTGCGACGGCAACGAGCTCTCACCCGTCGTCCATTTCAGCCTAACCAACCACTCGCTGCACTGGACGTCGTACCTGACCACTCCCGCCTTCTAGCAATAATGAAAGACTTTGTGCGTGAGGAGGTCGCACGTCAGCTTTCCCTCCTGCCGTTTTGTCAGCGCCAAGAGCCTCCGCAGCAGCAGCAAGAGCAACCACCGACACCGTTAGCTCCCATGCTCCGACATGCACTTCAGGACCAGATTGCCGAGGCTATGCCAGTGCCCTTTCAGCAGCAAGTTGTCGCCGCGCCTCTTACTTATGCTGACGCAGTAAAGAGGCAGCAGCCACACCAGCCCTCGCCGTTCAATGGACTGCCGCATGTCACCGCTCCTACTCAGTCTTCCGTTGCCTGGGCTCCTCCCCTCGCTACCACAGCCTCGACTCAGCCGTATGCCGCGTGGGCGGTGCCCCTTGCTGCAAATGCCTGGCGAACGCGCGATAACCGCCCGATCAGTTTTGCGTGCGGCGGACCTGGCCATATCTCCCGATACTGCCGTCGTCGCGTGCCCGCCTACACAGACGTCCGACCACGAAGCAACTACATGGACCGACTACCTTTTGGTTATGAAAGCTCGGATCGTCAGTCAAACACGTCTTCCCGTGACTATCCAGCAACTTCGTCTCGTCGCTCACCTTCACCCAATCGACGCTCCTTGTCACCAATGCGTCCATGACCAGCCCCTCAAAATGAGGGAAACTAGCCGTCGCAGTTCAAGGGGCAAGAACTGCGCCATCGAAATCTTCAAGTCCTCGCACCTTGCCGTCAAATATCGTCGAAGTTTGTGTAGACGGCGCCCATGCATACGCTCTTGTGGATACCGGTACCGCTGTGTCTGTTATAGACGCCAAACTTTGCCGCAAGCTCCGAAAGGTGACCACGCCGCTTGATATGTTCTTACGTGCAGCAAATGGAGAACCTGTTCGACCTATAACCGCCTGCACTGCCCGACTCAAAATTGCGGAGGACCACTACATTGTTGAGTTTATCGTCCTTTCCTCGTGCTCTCATGACATCATACTTGGCTGGGATTTCCTATCCCGTAATCGTGCCGTTATAGATTGTGCCCGTTCCGAACTTGAACTGCTTCCGTTCTTCGACCAGCCCTACGACCACACTAATCAAGCCGCGCACAAGCTAGTTGTCAAAGAAGACACTGACATTCCACCGACAACAGCTCTTTTGCTCCCTGTGGTCTCCGACGGCATGCGTGATGAAGGAGCATTTTTCGAGCCATCAAGCCTCTTTCTAAGTCGGAAACCACTTCTGCTCCCTTATTCAGCCCTCTCAATTTCTAATGGAGCCAGTGCTCTCTGCCTTACCAATCCCTTTCTGCATACCATCAAACTGTTTAAAGGCGAGTCTCTTGGATGCGTACAGCCCATTGATAACGGACAAATTTTTATCGTGCCGCAAGAATCATCCCAAAGTGACCTCGCCGCCGTCAGTGCTCTTAACCACTCTCATCTACAGGCTTCAAAAGTGTTCGATTCGGCGATCGCAGACGGACTGTCACCATCTGAACGATCTGAACTCCTCCAACTGCTGTACCAGTACCGCGAATCTTTCGATGTTGTTAAACCTTCACTTTGCCGCACTTCTACCACTCTACATTACATCGATACCGGCTCCTATACGCCACTACGACAGCGACCATATCGTGTTTCTGCGGCGGAACGCCAAGTTATTACCGAACAGGTGAACGATAAGCTGCAACGTGGCGTCGTTCAACCTTCACAAAGTCCATGGGCCTCACCTGTAGTGCTCGTTAAAAAAAAGGATGGTTCCGTTCGCTTCTGCGTGGATTACCGGCACCTAAATAAGATCACTCGAAGAGACGTGTATCCTTTACCCAGGATTGACGATGCCCTTGATACTTTACAAGGTGCCGAGTTTTTTTCATCATTAGATTTGCGCTCAGGGTACTGGCAGGTCCCCCTTGCAGATGCCGATCGACCAAAAACAGCCTTCGTGACACCGGACGGTCTGTATGAATTTAATGTCATCCCCTTCGGCCTCTGCAATGCGCCTGCCACCTTCGAGCGCATGATGGACTCGGTTCTTCGGGGTTTGAAATGGCAAATCTGTCTCTGCTATCTCGACGATATAGTAGTCTTTGCGCCAGACTTTGGAACACATCTCGAGTGCCTCAAACACGTCCTCACGTGCCTGAAGAATGCTCAGCTCCAACTCAACCTCAAGAAGTGTCACTTCGCTTCTCGGCAACTTACGATTCTCGGGCACGTCGTATCAAAGGACGGTATACTTCCAGACCCGGCTAAGTTACGTGCTGTCGCCGACTTCCCCAAACCAACGACTATGAAGCAGTTACGGAGCTTCGTGGGGTTATGCTCCTACTTTCGCCGGTTCGTGCGCAACTTCACCTCTATCATTGCGCCTTTGATCAAACTTATAGGCAGCACCACTGATATCTCGTCATGGTCTTCTGAGTGTGACCAAGCCTTCCGTACCCTTCGTCGTCTCCTCACTTCGCCACCAATACTGCGTCACTACGATCCTACGGCAGCAACTGAGGTCCACACCAACGCCAGTGGTGTCGGCCTCGGTGCTGTTCTCGCGCAACGCAAGCCTGGATTCACCGAGTATGTCGTCACCTACGCCAGCAGAACTCTTACCAAGGCTGAATCAAACTACAGCGTCACCGAGAAGGAATGCTTGGCGATCGTTTGGGCGCTTGTCAAGTTCCGCCCATACCTTTATGGCCGTGCTTTTGATGTAGTAACGGACCACCACGCATTATGCTAGTTATCTTCGCTTAAGGACCCATCAGGTCGTCTTGCCCGTTGGGCTCTTCGGCTTCAAGAATATGACATTCGCGTGGTATATCGTTCCGGCCACAAGCATGCCGATGCTGATGCACTGTCACGATCTCCCCTATCCCCGGACATCGCATCTGTTTCCTCGGACAACACGTTGTCAGCGCTTCACGAGGACACCATCTCTTCTGCACAACGCAATGACCCATGGATCGCTTCGCTTCTTGACGCGTTATCCGAGGCACCGACACTTCCAACCACTCGAACCCTGCGCCGCCAGGCTCCGCACTTCAGTATTCGGGATGGCCTTTTCTACCGGCGCAACTATTCAGCAGATGGTAGGAAATGGCTACTAGTCATTCCCCGAACGCTGCGCTCTACCATCTGCGCGTCGTTTCATTCCGACCCGCAATGTGCTCACGCCGGTGTTTTCAAGACCTACGAGCGCTTACGAAAAAGGTATTACTGGCGCGGAATGTTTACCTTCGTCCGCCAGTTCATTCGCGGCTGCCACGAATGTCAGCGGCGGAAAAGCCCGCCACATCCTGCAACAGGTTCATTGCAGCCACTCCCATGCCCAGACCACCCATTCGACCGAGTAGGAATTGACCTCTACGGACCACTACCATTAACAACGGCAGGCAACCGATGGGCTATCGTGGCAGTGGATCATCTAACACGGTACGCTGATACTGCTGCTCTCCCCACAGCTGCAGCACAAGACGTCGCAACTTTCATACTCAATCGTTTTGTGCTTCGTCATGGTCCTCCTCGAGAACTCCTCAGTGACCGAGGGCGTGTTTTCCTCTCCGATGTAATACAAGCACTTCTTCAACAGTGCCATATGGTTCACCGGAAGAGTACAGCCTACCACCCATAGACGAACGGCTTGACTGAGCGGTTTAATCGTACTCTGGGGGACATGCTCGCTACGCATGTCGCTTCTGATCAAACAAACTGGGACCTCGTTCTCCCATTTGTTACATACGCGTATAACACCGCTACGCAAGTCACTACCGGGTTTTCCCCATTTTTTCTCCTGTACGGTCGCGAACCATCACACACCATCGACACTTTACTGCCATACTCGCCAGATCCCTCCGAATACAAGCCTGTCTCGGAAGTCGCTCGTTACGCAGAAGAGTGCCGCAAGCTAGCCAAGCGGCTTACTACATCCGACAAACAGCGCCAGAAGGAGATCCGTGACGACGACCATCGTTCTGCACCAACGTTCGTTCCTGGAGCACTTGTATGGCTTCATGTACCGCCTTGCGCCCCTGGTGTATCACCCAAGCTACTCTCCAATTATCATGGTCCCTACCGCGTGGTCGAGCGTACTTCACCCGTGAACTACGCCATTGATCCCCTCACGCCACCGAGCGACCGTCGTCGGCGTGGACGTGATATCGTTCACGTAAACCGTCTGAAGCCGTACTTTGACCCGCTTGTCCCCACGTGTTAGATCGCCAGGATGGCTTCAACTTTTTCGCCGGGGGTAATTGTAGTGAATAAGAAAGACGTTGATACCATCAGGCCAGCTATCATCAGCACAAGAAAAAGGCACGAGATCGGCGATCGAGCACCGTCTTCTGGGTTCGCCTGCCTTCCTTTAGAGCTACCACCCGCTTGCTGAGTCCTTAAATAAACCCCCTTTACAATAATAATAATAATAATAATAATAATAATAATAATAATAATAATAATAATAATAATAATAATAATAATAATAATAATAATAATAATAATAATAATAATAATAATAATAATAATAATAATAATAATGATAATAATAATAATAATAATAGTAATAATAATAATAATAATAATAATAATAATAATAATAATAATAATAATAATAATATAACAATAATAATAATCACTGAATTTTTAGCTAATCAAACGTCGATAGAGCTATGAGGGAAGCCTCATTTGAGAGATTCGGAAATATTGACCATCTGATGTTTCTTTGACGCACACCTAAAGCATGTGTCGGTGGTCACGACAGTAGAGTGGTAATTTCAAAAGTGCTACGTGTGTGGACTTTATGTGTAGTGTTGTCTTCAGCAAATACGATATCCGTGCCACAGCATTTTACGTCAACTTCAGTGTTACGCTACGTAGTGGAACTAGAGATGTTTTTCGGGGGTTAAATAATGTTTATGCATGTGTGTAGAGAAAACTGTTCAACGATTTTGAGTACAACGTACTCATTTATGGGAGAGCAGTGAGCCGTCCCTCAAAAAAAAAAAAAAATAAGCGAGCCTTCCCACACACACACACACAAAAAATGACACGCGTATCCACCGAGTGAATGGTGAGGAGTGGGGCGAAGCGTCCATCAGTTCGTCCCATGCTTCTGTC
Source organism: Rhipicephalus microplus (assembly GCF_013339725.1). Classification (NCBI taxonomy): domain Eukaryota; kingdom Metazoa; phylum Arthropoda; class Arachnida; order Ixodida; family Ixodidae; genus Rhipicephalus; species Rhipicephalus microplus. Next base: position 125,659,381 of record NC_051167.1, on the reverse strand, counting down.
TATCCATTCGTTCTTTCATTTTCATAATTCAGACATTATTCAAGACAACTTAAAATATGTCTTAGGAGATGCAGCTAAAGGCCCGAAAGCTGCCTGACTAGGCTACATCACCGAGAACATTAGGTTATAGCTTCCGTACGTCCGTGCGTCCGTTCGTCCGCCCGTGTGTCTGTTCGTCTCTCTGTCTGTCTGTCCGTCCATAATCTGTCTGTCCATCTAGTGAACACTCCAAGTACCACCATCTCACATCTTTTCATCATAATATACATCATATACAAGTACTGCCATCCAGCGGACATTCCAAGGACTAAATGAGAGGTTGCTACCAACTACTATACTAACACAAGCATTAGGGACGCAGTACTCATGGCTTTAGGAGCTTCGCCCCTGAAACAGGAAGACTTTAGCCACTACAACCAAGCGTGCGAGCGTTTGTAGTGCGCGTGTGTGCGTACACTTGGAATAAAGAAACAATTTTGGAGGGACGGAGTTGGTTGGTTCAACCCCCCGACACCCGCCTTCCTCGCTCCTTCACTACGCCATTAGATATGTGACTGGACTGGATTATATGGCTGAAATTCCCTATATGTCGTTGATTTGGTCACAACTTGAATGGACTTGTGAGTATGAATGATAATTTACATTTTGGCTTATATGCATGCACTCAGCCTTGGTGCTTCATTCGTGTGAACTTGTGAGTTGGTGTAATTTTCATGAGTTCTATTCCATTCGCACTCTATTCTGTGTCTAAATTTCCTCTTCGTTAACACCTAAGAATATCCAACAAGTCACATTACTTGTTTTGCCATTGAACCGCAAAAACAAGGAACGAGGAAAATGTAAAAAAAAAAAAAACAGTCCTTTGGGATCCAGAAGCTTCGACTATCAATCTTGGAGGCTGGTAGTGTCTGTTTGCATCAAGAGATGGCGCACTATACTTCAGTCTTAATATAAGTGGGGGAAATTCCCGTGCCGAAACCGCAATATGATTAAAATTAACACCGCAGTAAGGAACTGCGGTTTAGTTTCCTACCTTGGGGTTCTTTAGCACGAACGTAAACCTTAGTTCAAGCTGTCCCTTGCCTTGTTGCGGACATTCAATTTTTGCTTACTGCAGGAGTTCGCCATTCGCAGCTTTTAGGCTTCTGCCAGTATTCTTACAACCTGATTGATTCTCTTTATGCTACACCTTCTGATGTCGGGTACTTCGCGCTTATTGATCAACTCTGAAAGCTCCACTAGCTCTATATTGTCGGTTGCAATGGAGCGTTTCGTGGTTTGTCGTCTCTTAATGAATTATTTTTGTCTCATGAGATAGTTTGCCAGAGTTCTGTCTAGTGACGGCACATCTGACTTCCATTGCACACCAGTTGATAATACCAGCAAGATTATCGGTCGTTGTGTCAACGCCAATGTTGGTTACCTCGTTTAGAGCCTCGAATCTATTATGAAGCAAAACTCTGTGTTCCGGTACTTGGTGTCTCCCCGCTAGTTCCTTAACTGGCTCTTTCCATGTGAGTTTATGCTTTGCTTTTTTTTAAAATCTCGGTGAATACGAGCTGTTACCAATCTATGGTCACACCACCAGATCTTGCCAACTACTTTTAAACCCTGTACAATGTCCGGGTGTGCACACAGAATGAAGTATATTTCATTTTTAGTTTCGCTATTAGGACTACGCCACGTCTACTTACGGTTAGCCCGTTATCTGAACAAGGTATTTAAGATCAATAATTTATTACATTTCTGAGAACTATACTAATAACTCCCCTGTGGCATATATCGAGCCGATTGATTGATTTGTGGGGTTTAACGTCCCAAAACCACTATTTGATTATGAGAGACGCAGTAGCGGAGGGCTCCGGAAATTTTGACCACCTGGGGTTCTTTAACGTGAACCCAAATCTGAGTACACGGGCCTATAACATTTCCGCCTCCATCGAAAATGCAGCCGCCACAGCCGAGATGTGAATATCTCGAGCCGATGCCACAATCTACTACTGCATGGTCTACGGCCCGTTTTTCGCCAACTTTGGCTTTCGAGTCGGCCATGAGATATGTATACTGCGTCTTTATTAATGGCTGACTCTGCGTGTTCATCCAAGCATTCAACTAAATGATCATCATGTTCGCAAGGCCTTCGCTGAGAATGAAGCTGAACTAGATATTTTTTTCTCTTAATTGTGAAAGGCTGCCCTTAGGCTTAATAAAACTTCGATCATCTATATTCTAGTATTTTGAGCAGCAGTGCTATCGTATAAACGCTCTCCTAGGCTGGTTAATTCTTCATTTTTTTTAGTACAAATCGTGAAAGTGCATAAATTTAATAGAAAGGATAAGAAGATGCAAGGCGTTAGCGCTTCATTTGTAGATTCATAAAACCTTAATGTGTAACTTCACTAAAGAACATTATTACGAAATAATTCTAATAAAAGAAGTTTTGTAGACTGGGTTGTTCTGTTAACATCACCTTTTTAAAATGAATAGGGCATGATTTTATTCGACACCTATAAATCAAGGTGATTTCAGATTGTGCTCAGAAGCCGAGTGATTTCTTCAGGCACTCCTGTAAAAGAAAAGACAAAAAAAAGCATGGAAGTGAAGTATCCAAATGACTACAGCCTATTTCTAGTCTATTAATGTCATTTGTGTTTTAAATTAAATCAAATTATTAGTTACTTTCTATTATATCAAGAGCATCGTTCATCCGGATCAGGTAACTTCAATTTCTTGAAAGTTATTAGTAAAACTTAGGTGAGCTTTCTTTAAGACCTCCTTGTTTATTCGGGACGAGCGTACTGTCGTAACATCGCCCAGGTAAACAGATTTTCAATTCCTCCGCCGCCAACCGACCATTTGCGTAAAAAAAAGAAGGGATATTCCTTTTATATTCAATTTGCCATTTTAAATTTTCAAGCCATGAGTGTTCAGGCTAATGACTAGAAAAAAAAGAGGAATTGCGATACCAGACTCTTGACGACAATACAATGTTATATTTTTTTGACTCGGTGTACAATCGAGCACTACTTGAAGATTATCTTACGAGCATCAACCAACATCTACACTACCGTCACGCCCGAGAATATTATGCGGAGAACAGTACGGTATCACGCCACATTCACTCGCCCATTCTTTTATTTTTTTAGGGGCAAAGCTTCTTAAGGCGTTGATCTGTCCATCCCTTGCATATATGTATGTAGTAGATGTAGCCACCGGTGGCACATACCCGCTTTAGAGCGGGTATGTGCCACGGAGATTGGATTGGATTTGATAAACTTTTATTCGGTCCTCCAAAACACAGATCACTGTGTTGCCTGCCGCTCCCACGTGGGGACTGAGATGCCGAGCTCCTCATCCGCCTCGCGGGCTTGGTGGACAGGGTCTGTGAGATGGGAGATGCCGGTACTTGCAGTGCTCACTAGATGGACGCATGAACGAATGGACAGAAAGACTAGCAGACGGACAGACGGATGGATAGACGCGCGGACGTACGGATAGATGGACGCACGAAAAGACTGAAAGATGGATGGAAGGACTCACGAACGGATGCATGGACAGAAGGATGAACGCATGGATGGACGCATGGATGGTCGCACGAACGGACGGAAGCAAGAACGAACGTACGGACGGAAGCATGTACGGGCTGATGGACGCTTCGCCTCACTCTTCATAATTCACTCCGCGGATATGCTGTGATTTGTTTTGCTGTCCCTTAGGCTGAATTTAGTTGCGTCCGAGGAAGCGGTTTAAACGAAGCAGTGCAAAGCACTAATTTTAACGAATATTTCGCAGTAATGTTGCAATCGCTCACGAAGATAAAAAGCCGCGAAGAATACACTTATTCGGAACATATCGAAAGCCTACGGTTGAGAGAAATGGCGCATGAGTTCACGGTAAGGGCAATCGCTGCAGCTTGTAACAGCCAACGAGGGTGAGAAGGATGCTCAATCTCTATATTCACTGTTCCGAAACGTGCCACTAGGTCCCTGGGACGTTAGGCAGGTCGACGCTCGCGCGATAATTTGCATATCGTGCACACAGAATGTATGCACGATACCTACGACGAGCGCCATTTCAATTGTACTGTTGCATGGCTAAAATACTGTCATACCATTCCGTCGTGAAAGATCTTGGCGTCCTCTTCGTTCATACCGGTGGCCGCCTGAAAGTGGAGAGGTGGAATGTTCAATTGGTATTGTATAAAGAGGTCATATATTTATTTTGATGTTCAAGGACTCTAGAAAGTTTCAGGGCACCCTGTAGATTTCCACCGCTAGGTATTCAGAAGTTTGCCTTTGAGGTACCGCATGCTCAGGACCTTCCTCACTCTTTACAATACTGAATGATGCACGGAAGTACCAGTAAGCATGGGTGATGCTTGCCGAGCCGAAATTCATCTGAGGGTCAGCCTGAGTCCATCACACTGCCTAGGGTTACCGTGCATGTATGTGCCTATGAGCACAGCGGTGCGCAAAAGGCAAGTAGTATGGGTGTAGGAGTGGTGCTCTTTCACTTGTACTCGATATTTGACCTGCCATCTGATCGTAAAAGTGTTAGCGCGAAATGGTTGGGAAAGTGACGGGAAGGAGGCGGGGGCACTGCGCTGAAGCTTCACCCACTTGGGTGGCCTTGATCTGTTTCGATGTTTCAGCAGGCGATTTTGCCTTTGGTTGAGATTTCGCAGTGCCTTTCTAGCTATATACAGTGTAAGACTAGATTGAGCTCATAAATTGCGCTAAAGCGCAAGCATAGGTGTCCTAGACTGCGCTCCGTTCATGGCGAGGATAAGCACCGAAGCGCCGATGAAGCAGGCATTAAACCTTCACATGGTAACATTGAAGCGCATCGCTGAGGCGTCGAGCAGGCACAGATTTAACGCCTTTCTGCAGCGGTTCACATTGGATGACGTCACGAGTGGCACACTTTCACTTCGGCGGTTAAATGTCATTGAGACACGATGAATGACCTTCGGAGACATGGCGTACGCACTGTGCTATTGGGAATCAAGCACAGTAGATCCCACATTTGAGGCGCATACGCTCTACCATAGCCGTACTGCTCCGTTCTGTCGACTATGCAACAACTATCTTGATAATTCTGTTTCTTGCCATGTTATAATATATTTCATACTTCCTACTTGCCATTGGTTCAACACATTTTCCCAGCATGGAGTGTTCAGCTAAGGTAACGTCACTCAGTCAGAACTCAAAAGCTTATTTCAATAAAATATGTATCTCTTGATTTCAAGGAAGTAGAATAATCCAGCACAGTAATCTAGTGGTTATGGCGCTCGAATGGCGACCACCGAGTACGCGGGATTGAATACCGGCCGTGGTGACTGGATCTGGATGAAAGCGAACTGCTTCAAGCCCGTGTGTTTACATCTGAGTGTGCGTTAAAAAACACCAGATGGCCACAATTTCCGGACCATTCCAATACAGTGTCCCTCATAATCATGTATCGGTTTTGGGATGTGAAATCCGCCAAGAGGTACAATTCAGTACCTGTTGTACTGAATGGTAACAGCAATATTTGTATATGTAAAAGCACTGTTTTTATTTATAATTTTTAGGAGAATGCATTCTTTTATTTACTATCTTTCTGTATGCTATTTTTATATTTCCCGACTTTTTGTTTACGAGAATGTTGTTTAAACCAAAAAAATTGTATCGCCTTTTTGTACTTACCAACTTCATTCGTTAATGTATATTTTACCATTCCCCTCGGCAGTATCTGTTAATCCATGGGGCCAATAAATAAATAAATAAATGAATAAATAAATAAATAAATAAATAAATAAACAAATAAATAAATAAATAAATAAATAAATAAATAAATAAAACTGTTATCAAAACAATATGACCTGGTTAGTGTGGTGACAATGCATGTGAAAAATACTATAAAATGCTGATGGTCTCACTCACCTTTACCTTAGCGACGGAGTCCTGAGTGCAGCTCACGTACTGCGACAAAGATAGCGTTAGAATTCTTACAATATGTTACACTTCTCGATACACAGCTCAGGTTATGAACAAGGAAGTTCTTTTTAGAACGATCTTACTCAAGCTCTTTCATCTGTTGTACTGAAAGCTGTTATTTGAATAGTAGGGAGGGTCTGGTCGGCACTCATTTGACAGTGCGTAAATGTGTTTATCTTACAACGAGGAAAGACATATCTGTGAGATTATAAGAACTGTAATAAAATGGCTTCAAAATTTAGCGAAAAAATCTTCCAGGACCAGTGCTTTTCAGATTGAAAGAGAATTCTTATACCAAAATGCTGGTTCTTGTCTCTCTCTCTCAGACCCCCCCTTTTTTTGGTGTTAGCACGTGTCACTTTTTGCAATCACGAACCCTTATCTGTTATGTTGCTCTGTTGTTTCAGAGACACAACACAAACTAGAGATAGATAGTTAGATAGATAGATAGATAGATAGATAGATAGATAGATAGATAGATAGATAGACAGATAGATAGATAGATAGATAGATAGATAGATAGATAGATAGATAGATAGATAGATAGATAGATAGATAGATAGATAGATAGATAGATAGATAGATAGCCTTCAAACATGCAGTAGACCTTCTTACCACTTCTGGTTTTTTGTCATCTGGCTCAGACGACAGCTTTGCCCCGCAGTCGTTTAGGTCGGGTACCATCTGGTTGACCACCTATACGTCATTGCAGTGAAGAAAAAAATTGATTCGAAACGACTGAAGTCACATAATTCAATTTTATTTAAGGCGCATTCTTCGTACGATTTCTTAGTTCAGTTGAGCGGTACAAAGGTTTGAGAAATGTTTGAAGATCACGCACAACCAATAGCACAGCAATGCACTTGCCTGTTAACTCATATCATGATTCGACGTCAAGAAAACTATATGTTGATCACATTCATGCACGAGAAGGTGTAAATGCTTATATGCACAGACCGACTAAGTAACGAACAGCATTAAGAAAGGAGTGTTCCCCAACGGATGCTGTGAAGAGATTTTATTTCCGGCAGGTGCGCGGTTGATGCAAAAGCAAGTGACTAACATAATTCTACGTTTTTTCACGAGACACAAGAATAAGTGATGCGTGCTGAGCCAAACTACATGGAACAAGTCGCTCAGGTCAATTGATTGTCAGACAGTACTGTCAGTCTAACCTCACCTATGGCAACATACCACCCCCCCCCCCCCCCCCCCAAAGCTTGAGCACTGCTCAATACGCCGTTTCGATAGGGGTGATGGGTGCCGAAAATAATTCTTATTTAACCAGGCGTAGTTACATTTTTTACCGATTAGAAAATATATAAACAAATAATAATAATTTTACGCAAATAATCGGATAATGTCATGGCGGGAAAATAAAAATGTACAACTACAAAAGAGAAAACTGTCAAAGAATTTCATTTATTTAGTAGCTGTCTTCTCAATATCAACAGACTGCAAAACTTTTCTAGCACCGAAATTCTGTAGTGGAAAAATAGTCATGTATTCCCTTCTCTACGATGTTCTATCACGAGAAAGGTAACGAAGTGGCCCGGTGTCAGTAGCACAGCCAAGGGGTGGCACACCGGGTCCGTATCCCCACTTGAATGATGAATGAATGAACGAATGAATGAATGAATGAATGAATGAATGAATGAATGAATAAACTTTATTTAAAGCCCGGCAGTTTTCACCAGGTGATGTGGGAGAAGAGGGGATTAACCCCTGTCCCTTCCCAATATCCGCCGATTATGATGGCGCTACCACTGGGTGGCGGCACTCACCAGCGACGAGCTGGCAGACCAGCTTTGGGCCGTCCGGCAAGCTGAAGATGCCGCCCGGGTCCAAAGACTTCGAGCGGTCACCCTGCTTACGGAATTTTTTTTTCTCACTGTGGTGTAGAAAACGAAAATGACCATTTAAAAGAGTTACCCCTCCCTTCCTCCTCCCTTTCACTTCACCACTCCAAAAACAATTCTGCTTATGCCCTTGGCTGGTTGCTGTAAGACGTGTAATATTGGAGAACTCTAACGTACTTTGTGTTTAGCTTTCGGCCCTTTAAGCGTGACCAGCAACTTCAGACTGATGACACCTTACTCAGCTAAGTTGGAAATCATTATTTAAGTTTTACTCAGTTGATTACTAAGAGATTGCGCTCGCATAAACGTGTTATCTACAAACACGTACTTGCCCCGAAAAATTCCGAACTGATGCTTCATGGTCGTCCTTATTAGCATTGAATATAGAATATGATAGTTGAGGTGGCGGAGGAGTTCTACATAGAGCCGTACAGAGAACCGAAACAACCAGGATGATATCGTAAGGAGCAACAATCCTACCCGTAATGACAGGAGAAGTAAGGAAAGCCCAAGAAATAACGAAAAGAGGCAAATCCGCTGTTTAGGATGAGCTAAGGACAGACCTGCTGAAATATGGCGGAGATATTGTGTTAGAAAAACTGGCCACCTTATGTGCGAAGTATCTCTTGACGGGCAGAGTACCAAACTCATAGAAGAACGCTAACATTATATTATTAGATTAGGAAGGAGATGTCAAGGACTTCAAAAATTACAGGCCCATAGGGTAAAATGATCGTTCTCTACAAGCTATTAACAAAAATTATAGCTAATTGAATTAGGGTGACATTAAGTTCAATCAACTAAAATGCCAAAAGGTATTTTGTAGCAGGCTACTCCACAATAGACCATATTGATACTATCATTCAAGTAGTAGAGAAATGCGCTGAATAAAACCAACCCCTATCCATATATCTTTCATAGGTAACAATGAGGCGTTTGACTCACTCGAGACATCGGCATTATTGCAGGCACTACGGAATGAGGACATCGACAAACCCTACATAAACATACTGGAAGTCTAGTGGCTCCACAGCCTAAATAGTTCACCATAATGAAAGCGATAGAATCTTAAAGAATTAGAATTTAAGGCAGGGAAACACGTTCTCCCTAATGCTGTTCACCGCGTCTCTACAGGAGATTTTCAAGGTCTTAGATTGGGAACACTTAGGGATAATAGTAATGGATTGTATCTTAGTAACCTGTGATTCGCTGATGATATTGCTTTGGTGAGGAACTCTGGACGAATTGCTCCTCTTAGCTACTGAACTTGACGTGCGAAGCAGAAGAGTAGGTCTCAAAAATAGTGTGCACAAAACTAATGTGCAACAGTGTCAACAGAAAACAGCCCTTTGCGATAGCTGGAGAGACGCTGGAAGTTGGAAAGGAATATGCCTGCTTAGGACAGGCTGTAATCATGGAGCCGAACCATGAGAGTGAAATAACGAAACGAATGGGCATGGATTGGATCACATTCGGCAAGCCTTCTCATATCAATAATGGTATTATGCATCTAACCCTCATGAGGAAGGTACATAACAGCTGAATCTTGCCGGTACTTAGCTATAGAGCATAAACCTGCAGTCTTACAGCGAGAGTTTAGCTTAAATTGAGGAAGACGCTGCGAGTGTTGGAAATGAATATGATAGATGCAACCTTAAGAGACAAGAAGAGAGCAGGGTGGGTCAAGGAACAAACCGGGGTGATTAATATTATAGTTTAAATCAAGAAAAATAAATGGACATGGGCCGGGCACGTAGGCATAATAGCCGCTGGTCCTTAAGGGTAACTGTCTTCATTCCCAGAGGAAGCAAGCAAACGCATGAAGAGGAGACAGAAAGTTAGGTGGGCCGATGAGAATAAAATGTTCACAGGTACAACGTGACAGCAGAAAGCACAAGACAGGGTTGATTGGCGGATCATAGGAGAGGCCTTTGTCCTGCAGTGGGCTGATGATGATGAAAGTAGTCGGGCTGATGATACTGATGTTGATGATGAAAGTAGCCGCTTTAGTTATTCTCTCGGGATCATAAGGCCTTACAATAACCTATGTAATCTGCAATCGAACAAAGATAGTGAAGTGCTAGTGAGCTATCCCTTTTGTGTAACATATCTTATTCTGCTTCCAAGGGGTAAATGGTACTTAAAATACTAACCGATATTAATTCTCTACATTAGAAATGTTTCCCGACCATTAACAGTACTTACAGGTACTATGCCATAGGAACTATCTCCGATGCATTCGTTGTGCAAGTCCACCCTTTAGCACCTGGATCTTGGATAGCCCTCTTTAATATTAATATTTGAAGATCTTGCCGCCATATGCCAGCTTCAGCTATGTCTCACCTTTATAGCCACTTCTGGGGTCATTGATGCCATGTCCAGCAGGCAGTCCTGCATCTCCGAAAACTTGCTCACAAACAGCTGCTTGCTGTACGGATCTGTTATCTTTTCTTCGACTACCCTCTTCAGCATTTCCTTCATATCATCCGCACCACCTTGACGGCATTCGAAGAAACAAAAGAGAAAAAAATAAATAAGATACAAGGACACAGTCCGATCTTAACCATAATTAACGGACGTATTACGTGTGCTCCGTATAGCTTTAAAACTTACACATTTACTCGGGAGTGACAGGGTGTGTACACCAAAAAAGGCTTGTGTTAGGCGTATACTCAAATTAAATATCGAAGAAAACACCACTAATTTTCGGATACAACTTTCTAGGTCCATTGCTTTTTCCAAGCAAAGGCGCAAGCCAATAACAATGGGCACAAACTCTGCACTGATGTCCGCACTCAAGCAGCCAGAAAACCGCTGGAAAACCGCCAGAATCAAACCACTGTTTAAATCTGGTGATAAATCCAACATTGCAAATTATTGGCCTATTTCGTTGACATATACTTTATGCAAAATCTTCGAGCACATAATTTATAAGCACATAGTAGATTTCCTTGAAAAGCATGAAATCCTAACAGATGCACAACACCGCTTCAGACGTGGGTATTCTACTAACACGCAATTACTTGAAATTACACGTGACTTCGTGGAGGCTATAAACAAAGGATAACAAACAGACGCTATTTATATGGATTTTAATAAGCCGTTTGATAAAGTGTCTCATAATAAATTACTTCACAAGTTGCACCTTATTGTAACAAATCATACGATATTAGCATCGATTAAAGCTTACTCGACAAACCGGTATCAATACGTTTCCCTAAATAGCACCTGCTCCAACCGAGTTGAAGTTGCTTCTGGCGTACCTCAGGGGTCCGTGCTTGGGCCTCTGTTATTTTTAATTTTTATAATCGACAATACCACCAACATTATTGTTAAGATTAAACTCTATGCAGACGACTGCGTGATTTATGAATCAGTCAATTCGATTCAGTACCAGATGAGGTTAAATGAAAACTTCCAAAAATAATTTCATGGTGCGAACAGTGGCAGATCACTAATAATTACGACAAAACGGTCTTTATGCGAATAAACCACAAAAGGAGCCACTTTTATTTCACTACGGAGCTAATGGAACAGGCCTCTCGGAGGTTGCTGAATATAAATACCTAGGTTTATGGTTCACAAGTAATCTATCATAGTCAAAACATATAGATGTCATCACAAATAAAGCGTTACGTAAATTATTCTTCTTGCGACGATCCTTAAAATTATCAACTCCTTCTGTACACTTCCTTGCATACCAGTCAATTATATGTCCCATACTTGAATATGCCGTGCCAATTTGGGACCCTTACACCAAAACAAACATCAGCAAATTAGAAAGAATACAGAAAAAAGTAGTGCGTTATATTTATAATTCTTATGGTCGTTCGTCAGTTACTGAGGTCATCAAACAAAGTGGGCTCCCCACAGTTACGAAGAGAAATAAAATTTGTCGACTGAAACTTTTGTACCAAATAGTTAAAGGACATTACAACATAGATACCTCCCACATTATCACTTTTTCTGAGGGTTATGCTACCAGGCAAAGACACTCTTTAATGATAGCTCTTTTATTTCCACGAAGTAATTGCTTTAAATACTCTTTCCTCTGTAGAACTATTGCTGATTGAAACAACCTAACTAATAACATTGTAACACAAGAGTCACTTTCATTGTTTGAAAAATGCTTAGAGTAGTTCTTTAGTACCATTGATTATATCTTTTGTTGCATTTGTTCCATTTTGTGTGTCACTTGTAAAATTCGACGATCAGTTAAACGGAATATTTTTTCCAGCGATGTATCCTCTGTATATTTTATATACCATACTTGGCATTTCACTAATTACTTCGAATTTGTTTCGCACCCCTATTTGTGTTGCTTTAACTGTATGCATTATATTGTCCGCGTTAAGCATTTTCTGCGTGTATATTATTTTGCCCTTTCAGAATACTCTGTACCTTTGTCTCACACCTGCTATAGTTTCTGTTCTAGACTGCAGTATCAATAAATAAATAAAGCGTTGGACAGCTGGTTACCCCACGTTCTGAGAAAATTGCTGAGAGCGCAAGCGGTACTTTTTAGAGGTGGAGCAAATCGGCCGGGCGGGTTGTCTCCGGAGTTCTCATTTCGTACACCACAATAATTTTTTCACATTTTTTCTACGGCTCTTCTCATACCATAAGTTCGGATTACATCTATCAGTCGTTACTTTTTCATCAGATGTTCACGTCACTACTAGCAGAAGAAAACAAGCAATTGTGGCACTAATAAATTCTAGCATAAAGTGAAATGGCAATACAGCATGCCCGTCAACCTATTTTGTTAAACGGGTTCAATAGTCAACCAATGGCAGCAATCCACGACGTTGATGACATGGGCATACAAACGAAGCCACTTAAGCAACGTGTAAGCATACGTGTGCGTACGAAACCTGTGATACGTAACTCGCACTACAAGGATAGATGCTTACGAGCGCCTGCCGGCAAAACTATATTTTGGGCAAAGGATTTAAAAACATTGTAGCACTTTGCACAACACAACACATTATTTTGTATGTTCCATTTTTGTATTCACCCAAGTAAAATGAATTATCCTTCCGAGTATTATTATTAATAGTAAAAGCACGGTGAATGATTTACTTCCGTTATTGCACAGGCCTAGGCCTCTTGCGTGACAATGCCCGCCCCCCATGTTATAAACTCTGTGCATATTAAGTTCCCCGTAAGCGAGAAAAATCTGCATATATCATTATCAGCTCAAATCACACGGAAAGCGACCAGACTTTCAATGTCTGGTACCCATGATAACGTCTGTGAGTATCGTAAACGGCCATGCACCACAGACACTCAATAAATCACACCACTCAATAGTGCACTACAAATGAATCCAACAGTTAGCCTGACAAGCGGGCACGTACGTGCCACAGAAATCTGGTTGGCCTGTCAGAAAACCATCACCATCACAAAACAGCTCTGTGAATCACTGGCTAGGATGCGCGGCTGCTGACCCACACGTGGTGTGCTCGATTCCATCGGGTGCATTTAGATGGAGGCAAAATGGTAGAGGCCCGTGTACTGTGTGATGTTAGTGGACATCAAAGAGCACCAGATGGCCAGAATTTTTGGAGCCCTCCACTACGGCGTCCATCATAATCGTATCGTGATTTCGGGACGCCAGGCCCCAAAATAGTTCATCATATTATGATGAACTATTTTGATGAACTAACAATAATAAACGTGGATGTGCACGAGACATAACTTGCACTAAAATAAAGGGCAACAATTAGCGTAAGAAGTTACGTGCACGTTACGACGGTCACACCATGGTCATGTGATAATTGGAGGAAATGAAAAGTGGTGGCTGTACTACCACATCATACTTTTACGAAAAGTGTTTATTAAATAGCAATGACACAACACGAGTGAAAAGCGCGCAAAATTTGTTAGCCTGACAAAAAGGACTTCGCTGTCTCGTCGATGTCCACGAAGCGGACAAAGCTGGTTTAATAATTCTACATTTCACCGTTTCTGCTACGGTTAGGTCTAAACGGATTTATTTCGACACTAAAGTAACGCGATTTATCTGTTCAGATGGATAATTGTGCTCTCAACAAGTAATGTCGTTAACTTAATTATTTTATTCAAAACAGGGAAAACAAAAGGCTACAACTTCGTTGTTCATTACGCGCTCGTGATGTCATAGATTCAAAAGCGTTTTTTTCATATTTTGGTGACATTGGCTCAAGTAGATTTTTAATAACTTGGTACATTATATGTAGCCCTCAAAGAAGAATGTACAACATTTTTACTTATGATACACTAGTAGGGCTCCGGTGTAAGAATAATTTACACCTTGGTGGGACCTAGTCATCATCATCATCATCATCATCATCAGCAGCAGCAGCAGCAGCAGCAGCAGCAGCAGCAGCAGCAGCAGCAGCAGCAGCAGCAGCCTGACTACGTCCACTGCAGGACAAAGGCCTCTCCCATGTTCCGCCAGTTAACCCGGTCCTGTGCTTGCTGCTGCCAATTTTTACCCACAAACTTCTTAATCTCATCTGCCCACCTAACCTTCTGTCTCCTTCTAACCCGCTTGCCATCTCTGAGAATCCAGTCAGTTACCCTTAATGACCAGCGGTTATCCTGTCTACGTGCTACATGCCCAGCCCATGTCCATTTCCTCTTCTTGATTTCAGCTATGATATCCTTCACCCCCGTTTGTTCCCTAATCCACTCTGCTCTCATCTTGTCTCTTAAGGTTACACCTACCATTTTTCTTTCCATTGCTCGCTGCGTCGTCTTCAACTTAAGCTGAACCCTCTTTGTAAGTCTACAGGTTTCTGCTCCGTAGCTAAGTACCGGCAAGATACAGCTGTTGTATACCTTTCTCTTGAGGGATAGTGGCAATCTACCTGTCATAATTTGAGAGTGCTTGCCAAATGTGCTCCACCTAGTTCTTATTCTTCTAGTTACTTCAATCTCGTGGTTTGGCTCCACAGTTATTACCTGCCCTAAGTAGACATATTCTTTTACAACTTGAAGTGCAATATTACCCATCTCAAAGCGCTGCTCTTTTCCGAGGTTGTTGTACATTACTTTCGTTTTCTGCAGATTAATTTTAAGACCCACATTTCTGCTCTCCCTAACTCCGAAATCAAGAGCTGCAATTCGTGCCTTGAGTTACTCAGCAATCCAATGTCATCGACAAAGCGCAGGTTACTAAGGTACTCTCTAATAACTCTTATCTCTAACTGTTCCCATTCTAGGCTTCTGAAAACCTCTTGAAAGCGCGCGGTAAATCGTACCGTTTGCCTACACGTGCGCGGACCTAGTACGTGCCATCAAAATTTATGACGTCATGACACTTGGAGTAGAAATTTCAGCGGCGTTACCACTCTTACTTTCTTTTTGCCCGTTTTCTCACTCTTGAAGCTTTTCGTTGTACGTGTAAGTTTATTTGGTATTCTTTATGCATGATTGTCCGTCATTCGTGCTGCTTTGGCGATTTGCTATAGGGTTGGTACCACGTCAAGCTCTTGATCGTTTAGTTCTGTACTCCTCCTATCAAAATAAAATAATTTGACTGACTGACTGATTGATTGATTGATTGATTTTCTCGCCGACAGCATGGTGATTTCGCAACTGTGAAAAGGTAACTTAAAGACCGCGAAAATTTGTTCCTCTCGTCAGTGTTTCTTAGATTTCGGGCCAGCTGGGAAATAAAGATGCGGCGTACGTTGTGCCATTTAGTGATCTATCGTATGCATACGATAGGGAAGCTCTACGAGACGGGGATTCACGACAGCGTCTGCATTTTATCTCAACTTTAGAGTAAAGAAAGAGAAAGAGAGCAGGCACAGACAGCGTCACAGTCCGGCAAACTTGTGCGGTATACAACTTCATTGTCTACACCCACTCACGTGTGCCATTTGTCTTTAGCGATGTCAAAAATGCTTTCATTGTCTTCATCCTCAGTGACATTCAAGTGCACCAAACCTTTTCTCCAGTTTGTGGAAGCAGGCCGCTCATTTTGATCCGTTTAAGCGTTCTGCCTTTCCTTTCTCTCCCATATATAGCTGTTGACCCCTTACCTCGGCTTGGGCTCACAACTGCGGCCAGAAGAAGAAAGGCTAGAGAGAAGCACCTAGAGCGCATGGTATCCGTGTGGCAAGACGAACCTCGACTCAGGAAGAGTCCACCTCTGAAGCTTTCGAACTTAACCGCAGCTACACAACCGAGAATATAAACTGGTCTCACACGGTTGGTAGAGCATGCAAAATAAGCTAAAAAATAACCCTGTCGTGTGCAAATTTTCTTTTCAAGTTCAGACGTGCCATTACGATCGTTACGGTCTTTGGCAAGTGATTATTGTCAAGAGAGCATTCATTCTTTATCTTAGTTTTGTTCACACGCTAGCTATTCTATGTGACTGTCACGCGATTTGGGAAATGGTTTCTGTCAGAAGGCTCTGGCCTTGAGACGATCGGCTCCTGAAAAATGGTCGCGACTACGAGAAGCTGCCACTAGCCACTTTGGTAGCACGCCACGAATCATTGAATATTTTTTCTTCGCCCTTGGTCTTGAATGTGCGTCAAAGACAACGGACACGCTTCTACGACTACCGACACTTCCTCGTCCTGTCCGTCGCGTGCGGTGAAAAAAAAAAATGATGTCTCTTGCGGCTGGCCCTTGCTACGGCCTCGGAACAAAACACAGCGTGCGGCTTTCGAGTGCTATGGAACGAACGTTGCCGTTATGAAGCTGACGTGCTGTCTTGAAATCGATGATATTGTAATTCTGAGCAGTAACGAGGTATCCCGTTAACAAAACGTCGTTCGCACTGTTTTGAGAATAGACGAACATGAGCATAAAGGGAGCGTAAAATGTGTCAAGAGAGAATGTAGAAATAGAACAAGAGAGATGATGAAAACAGGAAGGTTACATGAAAGAAAAAACGTTATGACAGCTTCGCACTATAAGGCTGCCGAGCTTGTATACAATGCGCATCTGGTCAGCCTTGTTTGTTTTTCTTCATATTCTTTTCTTTCCACTCTATTTTATGTTTTTAATTTTTTTCAGCCTTTTATCTTTCTTTTCATTTTTTATTGCGATTCATTTCTTTTTTCTCGCAAATTTTAAATCTCACTTGCCTCATTAAATTATCAATTTTTATACGTGGTGATATTTCAAGCACTTGAAACTCAGTATAAACATCGAGGCGCTCAAGAAACTCAAGCAGATCATCACGGAGTAAATCATGAGGAGTAGGCAAAGCCCTGTGTGGGGCCCATATAATGTAAATTAAGCGACATAAAGTGACATAAAGTTACATGAGCTGTCAAGGACAAAACTAAACGCTATTGTCCATAATGCCTACGTTGAATTCACCATCTGCCACAAAAGGTTTGCGATTGTATCTGTTCTATATTGTTTTATCCCAATTATGATTACTGTTTGTCAGTTGTAAACATATTCTTATACCCATACATTCTCTACTAGGCCCACTACTATTCCTTATATATATTAATTATTTACCTCCTGGCACGTCATCTAAAATAAGACTTTATGCTGACGATTGCGTATTATACGAACCCATTAATTCTGCAGAAGATTATCACCGTCTTTCACAATCGCTCGTTTCTGTCAGTTCTTGGTGTGAAACATGGCATATGAACGTCAATTGCATTAAAACAGTCGTCATGTCATTTACCAATGCACAGGATTTGTTTTCGTTTGATTAATACTTGAATGGTATACAACTTGAAAGAGTCTCTCAATATAAATATTTGGATGTGATTCTGACAAAAAATCTTTCCCGGACCAACCACATTGAATATATCAGCGCAAAAGCTCTAAAAAAGATAGGTTGTTTGCACCGTACTTAGGTTAAATCCCCCCGTGATACCAAATTACTTCTGTATAAAACGTTGATTCACCCTCTTCCAGAATACGCATCTGTCACTTGGTTCCCTCACAAACAAGGTGACCTAAAATCTTTGATAGCGTTCAACGTAAGGCCATCCGCTTCATATGACGTAACTACAGCCACAACTTCTCACCAACACAGGCACTGCAATAAAATAATTGAACATTGTGACATTACATTCTCGTTATTGCATCGAATCTTTAAAACTATTATATGCAGTCATCAACTCCTCTCCTGGCATCTTTGGTGGTAACTACATCGCATTTATGGAAGAATCTTGCACCCGCAGCTCCCACATCTTGAACATAAAGCCTTTATTTGCTCGTAATAACACATTCAAATTTAGTTTTTTCCCACGTACTATAGACCTCTGGAATTCGCTACCGCGCAGTATTCGTTCACTATCATTACAAAATTTCATTGATGCCGCTATTGCCCATTTAGAAAATAGGCAAAGATCATGTTTGCATTAACATAGCGATGTTTTCCTATGTACTGCTGTAATGTATTTCAATTTTATTGTTGTTTTATTGTTATTTTACTGTTGTTGTTCTGTTTGTATTAGTTTTGTATAGCTCATCCACTCCTGCTATAGCCCTGCATTAGGGCTGCAGTATATTCAAATAAATAAATAAATAAATATGTATCGACAATATCAGCGGTTTTCTGTTTACATTCACCATTACTATGATATTCAGGCCAAGGCTCCATATCGCTATGTTCATTTCGTGAAAACTGACGTCTGTGCTGTTATGCGAAAATCAATGTCACATTGGTCCACAAGCCACCCCTAAGGCGCCTCTGTATTCGACTTGCCTGGTGTGACCTTGATATGCTGCAAAGTAAATAATGGGGAACATAATTTGATCTACTTCGTAACCCTAGGCTCAACAAAATCCTCCCCCATTCCCTCCCCCAACACACGATCACAAACAACAAATATGCTAGTCAGGGACATACTCGGTGATTCTTTTGCAAGAAATTGACCTCCACAACGCGTGGGATCCACATGTGTTGGATATTGGGCTAGTTGCTTTGTCGTTCTTGAACTGGCCCGGCCCTAAACGGGAAAGAAGGAATGTCCTAGTGAACTGATTAGTCCTATATCAATGGCTGGTTCAGCCGTTTCGTCTTTCCTGTTAGGCGCTGGACAAGTTCAAGTGCGTGGGATCCGCCTGAGTTTCTACGGTATTTCTCGACATTTGAGAGCATAGCGCACTCAAGTATGGGAGAGAGATAACCTGTCTCCAAGAGCAATAGGGGAAAAAATAGGAGACGGCGTATCTATTGCTGTCTACAAGCCAGCATACTCTGAAGCCACTTGCTTCTCGCGTTCATGTCACATTTTCCATAACGTTCCTGTTTATAAATTTTTTTTGCTAGACTCATGAATGAAGATTGGCTAGCGCGCACGCGTAACGTCCTCAGGCTAACCTCTCCAGGCTCTACTACCCCATTGTGCTTCCTCACATTCGCCACACGCTGGTCACTATTCACAGGGAGACGCGATCCCTTGGTTGCTGTCTCGCGAGCAGACCGGCAGCGTCTGTCCTGCAGTGCAAATTCACAGTCGCAATCAATATGACATACTACATGTGAGCAGGAGGTCTCAAGCTCGTTAGAAGGTTGCGCTTGGCTTCAACTTGTTTTCATTTAAACAAGTAAATATTTTTTTTTCTTATTGGTAGGATGTCTAATGGAAGACGAGGCCTGAAAAAAGACCATTTGGTTCGTATTTTGCATGCCTTCTTCATGGGCCAAATCGTCTACGTAGCGACCATGCACAGCTGACTCAACTTCGAAAAAAAGAAGCTTAACACCCTCATTCGGAAAAGCATCAAAAGAGTGCTTGGTATTCACATGGCTGCTAGCACATAATGCCTCTGTCTAATGGGCGTGCACAATACGCTGGACGAAATCATCGAAGCACAGGAATCGACGCAGCTGGCTCGACTATCCTGCTGTTCGGCACGTAGAAGAAGCTAAGTCATTCTGGGCCTCAATCTAGTGTCGGCAGAAGAGAAAAGCCATCAGATCACCGATGAGCAAAGAGAATATATTCTTGTCACAACTTGGTAATTATTATCCGAATCTCGCTTTTGTGCACTGTATATTCCCAAGTGACTTCCGCTCGCAGTGCCCACGCTGCGGGGGAACGTGGGATTTAGAGCACATGCTTTGGCAGTGCCACTCGTTACATGCGGATAAGGACCTCACAAGAGCACAAATGGAGCTCGGCTCACAAGTACTCGGAATACCAGCATCAACTTTCAGCTGTCCAGAGAGCATGGGATGCGGCGCATAGGCTAGATAGGCTAGGTCTAACTGCTCCGCCCCCCCCCCCCCCCCGTGTGAGTGGCCCGTGGTGTCACCCTAAGATGTGGCACTTCTTCGGATCATTAAATAAAGATCTTCGTACATACCCAAGTTAAAGAAACATCTTTTTGTAAAAGAAATAAGGCACAGTGAAAGCTTCGCGCAATCTTCGAACTCAGGAGCCCACGTGCTTCAGTGTCGGAACTCGTATTGAGCTCGATTGTACTTCAAGAACCTCTGCTAATTGCTTGCGTGCCGTAGATTCGGTGACCACTTAACTCTGGGGCACACTCACTGGTGCCCTGCTATGGCCGCTGAATGATGCATGGAGGTGAGCCGCTATCGTCTGCTTAATCTCCCTGCGACAACTGTGAAAGACTTCCTTCTTCCCGCGCAGTTGAAGATACCAGCCCTGCAGACGCTTTGCCTTCGTGCTTCCGCCTGCGCTGAGAAGATACCCCCTTGCCGTGCTTCCCTCTCCCCATTTTCACTCTCTTTTAAGTGTGAATACACTTTATAAGCGACCCCAAACCATCCACCGCCGTCGGCGGCGTCCGCAGTCTTCTCTCTATCTTTAAAAGCAAGAGGACTTGGCGGGCCGCAGCGCGACGCTCTACCGAATAAGCCACGGACGCGACGCTGATATCGGTGTCAGTAACGCGCCTTATATCTTTAACGCCGCTGCGCGCGTACCCCTCCCCCTTCGCTCGCTCCTCCGCTCTCCTCGCTCGCTGCAGCTGCGCGCGCACCCCTCTCTCGCGCGCCCGCCTTCTCTCTCAGTCTCCCGTCGAGAGCGGGCCGTGCGATGGATGTCCCGGAGGCAACGCTACCATCAACAACGAATGCAGTATAACCGAATGCCAGCACTGCCCCCGTCGTTGGAGGTGACGGTACCACGGTGGCTTCGCCGACGTTGGAAGACAAGGCGGAGCTGCGAAGGGCTCGTGAGACCCGTGTGATCAAATTGCGATTCCCAGGAACCATTACACCATAAAGGCACCATAGTGTGATTAATAAATATAATAGTGCGAATTAATAAATACCCCTCATAGCATCACCCCGTGCATTCGCACTTAACCATGTTCACCCTCGGGGAAATGCTTGGGAGTTTTTTCTTGTTCTTGTTCTTGTTGGCCTTTACTTGTGGTATCACAATTTGTTTTCTCTTACTTTTACCTAAGGACGCTAGCTGTGCCCTTACGACGGGAGGCAAAAAATTGTGTCATTTTTATCGTCTTTTTTCTTCCAACTACTCTCTCACACTCCTAAATAAATTTTGATGGCTGCGCTTTAAAAGATTCACTCGATGCTTCCCGGTCTTTCTGTTTGGAAAAATTTATAATCGCAGACAGTTCACATGTATAACATTCCAGCAGAACATTTTCTTGCCTGCTTTGCGTTAACGAGGACGGCTAAACAGACGTAATTTACATAGGCATAACATATAAGCATGAAATGATGCTGAAGCAACAAGTACAATCATCCCCGCGGTGGTGCGGGTATACAATGCCCGATTTCTGACGAGAAAGTCACTGTTTTCATAGCGGCTGTCGCGGTTGCATTTCAATGGAAACAAAAAATGCTTCAGGTCCGTGTACCTACAGGTTTAGGTACACGTTAAAAAATACCAGTTAGTAAAAAAAAAAGGCAGCATATTCACGGAGTGAATGATGATGAGCGAGGCAAAGCTCTGAAGGGCTTCATCGCTAAATTGTGAACCATCTGCGAATATCACCCACTACTTCATCAAAGACGTGACAAACACTGTATAAATTTATACAAGAAATTCACTTATTCATTAAAGGTAGCTATACTTTGCTTCCATTCCCCTTTCATTATAACGGCTTTATGGTCGGTGAAGTGGTGGATCAGTGATGAGGCGTAGTGAGATGTTTGCAAGGACGAAGAAGTTAGTAGTTTGCTAAGGTGGTACTATAGGCGGTCACGTACAAACAAGGGGTGGATACTGTGGGACAATCTATGGTACTTTAACGCGCACCTGGATACAAAAACGCGTCCTTCTTGCATTTCATACTGGCTACTTCTCAACAGTATTTTCTTTAGGAACGGTGAAGTGGTGGATCGGGGAAGAGGCACAGTGGGATGTTTGCAAGGACGAAGTAGTGGGCAGTTGGCAAAGGTGGAACTGTATATGCGGTCACTTACGTACATACAAGGGATGGACAGACCCACGCCTTTAGGAGCTTCGCTCCTGATATTTCCGGAGCATTCTACTACGGCGTCTTCTATGATCATATCGTGCTCTTTGAACATAACAGCCCTGATATTGTTAAGCAGGTACAATCGATGTAGATAGGAAATAAAATTTGATCCCTAAAAAAGTGTTTCTTTCGTTGGCGCAATACCCGATTCCATCATTGTATATTATCTGACCCTGTCGTCGATAAGTGCGCTGCTGACTAGCCTTGTTTCCCACTGATTATTACATCGCTAAAACGAAGAAGACGAGGCGTGTTTATTTCGGCATATTTTTTTTCGAGGACAGCACAATTACATTAAAAAATACAGCAAGTTTAACTACTATTCCGCGGTTTGTCTCTCTACACGAGTTTTTGGAGTAACTCGCGCTAAGTAAACTGTACTTTACCCTTGCATTATATTCCACGCTGCGGAAACGCCCCCTCCGCGATTGGCTCCGGCAACGACGCGCCGCTGAGGTAGCGTCAGTAGCTGCAAAATAAGTGCTTGAATTGAGGTGTCTTTGAAAGAGCCTGAAGGCAGCGCCCCAAGTATGACTCATTGATCCATTTCGTATGATCCATTTCATAGATTCACTATAATGTGGTGCAATGCTGTGGAAGCTATGCAAGAAGTTGGGTCAGCGATATCTCAGCATACACGCGTCTCGCTCTTGGCTTTCATCGTTGAGAACGCGTATTCGAGACGAGCACGAAGGCGCTAGCACAGCGTCGCGAAAGGCTAGAAATAGAAAATCAAAAGGTGAAAACAAAAAGACCAAGTGTGATCCAAAACAACGACTTTCTGGCAGCCATATAACGGGGCAGGCGTCTTTATCTTTGGTGCACAAAGCATCTTCATTTAATGCTGTGCCCGAAGGAAATATTGTCTCAGGAGTAAAAATCATCGTACTGAAGATTAGTGCAAACCAAGGAGGTTTGATGCAAACGCATTCATTGCGAAAAGTCTCATTAGCCTCCACATTGTTACACCTGATGAATGAGACGGAGAGCACCTATATTTTAGCGTTCATTCGTACAGGATGCACGTGTGGTGACAGAGACAACTGTTTGACAAACCTGACAACACACAACACACTAGCTCCACTGCATGAACCTATGTGGCCCGCACGAGGTCTGATTGTGTTGCCACCGTATAGTTTCCTAGAATTACCCCCAGAGGACTCGGGCGCTTCGATCGTTCGGCCACCATGAGAATAATGGGCATTACACAAACTTGCCTAGCATTCGTGCACGTCGGCTTCGAGCGCGTGTGGCTTTGTTGATTGTTGTGTTTTAGTTTTGTTTCAGATAAAAAAAACGGATAGTTGTGAATTTCGTGAGCCGATTAGAAATGGTGAGCCTTAAAAAAAAACCAGCAGCATACCCACGGAGTGAATGATGGAGAGTGGGGCTAAGCATCCGTCCGTCCATGCGTCCGTCTATGTGACCATCCATGCGTCCATTCGCCCGTCCGTGCGTGCGTCTCTTCGTGCGTCCGCACGTTCATCTGTGCGTCCGTCCCTGCGTTCCTCCATGCATTCGCCCATGCATTCATCCATGCGTCCATCCGTCCGTGCAGCCATCCGTACGTCCATCCATGCATATGTCTGTGTGTCCGTTCGTCCATCTATTACACTACAACTACCACCATCTAGCATCCTTTGATCATATATTCCTCATATAGAAGCACCACCATCCAGCGGACATTCCAAGGACTAAACGAGAGGTGGCATGCGCACTTTCTTACGGCTTGCGCTTCGTGGCTACTTCCCACCTTTAACCACCTCGAGTTCATGGTATATACTAGTTCACTTTATTCATGGCACTCTGGCCCAACGCTCGCTAAACCTTTTTAAAACCGAGGAGGTTACGCCCAGCGAGTATAACGCAGCAAACCTTTCTTGTCGTCAGATAGTGCTTAATCTACATGCTAATGGCTGCTAATGGGGAATGAGAGACAGGAGAATTCGGCTTTTACTTTCTTGCGGCTTGCGCTACGTATTCACATCCCACCTTTAACCACCTCGAGTTCATGGTATATACGAGTTGACTGTATTCATGGCACTGCGGCTCAACGGTCGCTAAACTTTTCCAAAATCAAGAAGGTTACACCCAGCGAGTATAATGTAGCAACCCTTTCTTGTCGTCAGATAGGGCTGAATGTACATGCCAACGGCTGCTAAAGGGGAATGAGAGACAGGAGAATTCGGCTTTTAGTTAACACGCACGCTGCGAATTTTTTATTGTTCAACAATGCACAAAAAAAATCTTCCACCGGCATCACCTTGCAGGTAAAAACGTAAGACTGGTTACACACTACGACTACGACTACTACGAGGAAATAACGGGTGCCGCTTTAAGGAGCTTCGCCCCTAAAAGATCACCGCCATATCTAATAAGTGAATCATGTTGGAGGAGCTAGCTCGGAGATTCACAGGGCGTTTTTCCCCGAGACTAGTACTGAAGCGATGTACGTTAACGAGTCAGTGCGTGATGTGTACGTCAAAAGCAGTGTTTCAGCATGGATGAAGGAATACTGGGAGGCTGTTACGTCAAATTTTGTAAAGCCGAAAGTAGAGAAGAGTAGAGGACACTCATCGCAATGATGCTCATGCTTCGGTGGCTCACGCTTGCGCAACTGACACCGATGAGAGGAAGGC